>BSBM01001270.1:5810000-5972500 GCA_027924585.1 Larix kaempferi
CAGGTGCGAAACACGGTCTTACTGATGTCCTTGTCACGGATCCTCACCTGGTGATATCCGGATCGCAGGTCGATCTTCGAGAAGATCTTTGCTCCTCTGACTTGGTCAAACAAGTCATCGATCCTGGGGAGTGGATAATGGTTCTTGATGGTTAACTTGTTGAGTTGGTGGTAATCGATGCACATACGCATCGTGCCATCCTTCTTTTTAACCAAGAGGATTGGTGCTCCCTAGGGAGACACACTCGGTCGAATGTAACCCTTGTCTATTAGTTCTTGTAACTGTATTTTGAGCTCTACCAGTTTGGGTGTACTCATACGGTATGGAGTCCTAGAGACGGGTACGGATTCGGGGGTTAGTTCTATGGAAAAGTCTAAGTCTCGCTTGGGTGGTAACCCTGGTATCTCTTCGGGAAATACGTCTTTGAATTCTACTAGTATCGGGAAATCCTTGATATTTTGATCTCTATCGGCTTCTACTGATTGAAGGTGGATTGCAAATAGTTTACAACCCTTTCTTAAGCATTTCTTTGCTTGTAATGCTGATATCTGTCGGACTAATACTTCCTTAGGTATACCTTGCATGGTTCTTTGGTTTCCTTGACTATCTGTGCATAGGATCGACTTATTTAAGCAATCCAACAAGGCATGATATCCTTCTAACCAATCCATGCCTATTATTACATCCTAAGATCCTAGTGGTAAGATGTTCAAATCTATCTTAGTTAAAAAGCAGTTCAAATCTATCTCACAACTCTTAACTAGTTCGGAGACCTTCCATTTGGTACCGGTGGCTAATTGTACCATCCATGGTGCTTTGTGACTCTCTCAATTTAATTTGCAAGACTCTACTATTCTAGGAGAGATGTAGCTCCAGCAAGCACCGGGGTCTATTAAAACTGAAATGATATTGTTAGATATATTACCCTCAATTTCTACCATGGTGGCTTGATGATCTGCCTGTCGGCCATCAAGGGCAGCATAAATCCTAGGTGTCTTTGCCATGTCTCCCACTGTAGGCTCTGCTTGGATGTTGTGTAAAGTCCCATCTGTTTTGTTGGGGCAGTCTTTGTAGTAATGTGGTCCCTGGCATTTCCAACAAGAAATAGTTGGTGGGGCTGTCTTTGCCCCTTTGTTGAAGGCTGGCCTGTTGGCTGGTGGTGGGGGTGCATTAGGTCGAGATTGAGGTCGGTTAAAACCTCTGTTGGGTGGGAAACTATTGTTATGTTTCCGAAAAGGTGGGGTTTTAAAACCCGGTTTGTGGTTGTCTAAGAAGGTCCTGAATCCGTCCTTATTTCTGTTGATGTTGTCGTTTCTTGGCTGTCCGTGCTCATAGCACAACTTGGCTTTATGTAGGGTTATGTCAAGGGTTTTGGGCATGTCGAATTCTATTTTCTCTCTAAAGTTTGGTGGCAGCCCACCCAAGAATTGCTGGATTTTCACCTTCTCGTCCTTAATATAAGGCACATAGTGCAGCAAGTCTAAGAACTGATTTATGAAAGCTTCCATAGTCAGGGTACCCATTTTCAGCTCATAAAATTCTTTTATCTTCTTGTCGAAGAATCTTTCAGACATGTATTTGTCCTGAAAGATTCTGCTGAAAGTGTCCCAGCTTATGTCTCGCAGCTCTTGTCCCTTAATGTGTTTTAGGTCCCACCACCATCTGGCAGCCTTTCCATTTAGGTTGTATATGGCTAGTCGGGCTTGCATCTCACTGGAGTAATTATGAACCTTAAAGTATTTGTTCATTCCTAACAACCACTCTTCATCCTTTTCTCCTGAGTTAACTTCCCCGTCATAAGTTGGGGCCCTTATATTTTTGAACTCCCCTTGTAAGCTGTCATCATTCTTCCTCCTTTTCTTGCAAGGAGGTGGAGAACCATTGTCATTAGAAGAGCTCTTACAGTCCTCTTCCAATGGTTCTAATTTATGTTCTTCTTGATCTCCTAGTTTGTAACTGGCTGCTTTCTTTGTGTTAAGGGAATTGACAGAGAAAGTAGGATGTTCAGGGGGTTTTTCCCCTGTTAGGATTTGGAGTAAGGCTTCATTTATAGCCCGCTGTTCTCTTCTTTCTTGCATATTTTCATCCCTGAAACTCTGGAATTCTGCCTGTAGCTGCTGCATGGATTTCTCCAAATTTGAGTTGAGCTCCACCATGATTTCTTGCTCTCGTGGTGGGGAATTTAGGTTGCCTCGTACACTACTTCCTTGTTCTGCACTCATTTTTCTGCTACTGTTTGTACCTGAAATTTATATAAGTATTTGTCGATGGAAAACAATGTGCTAGTTAATTCTTTTCGTAAAAAAAACATAATACAATAATTTAAACACTTTCCTGTTTCTACAGCTGTGTTTGGTAGTGATCCCAATAGGTCACTTAGTGTTTGTAACTTGCTCTGATACCACTTGTAATGTCCCAAAAATAGCAAAAATTTAAAAACTTTTCCTGCCTGCAATATTTGCTAATTTACAGTAAAAGACTCATACATTAAGTCTAGAATTGTTAAACATCCCTTCTAGCATGAAACAAATGTAATCTTAATACTTCTATTTTACATGATCCACTCCATGTGTAAGTTTAGTATTTGCGGAAGCGATGTGGAAAATAAATGAGATCATGTTTTTATTGCGGTTGTAAACGCTAGTTCAAAAAGGTAGAATATAACACTATTTACTATTTGAGGAAACATGTGGTTTTAATTATAAGTATCTAACGACACCTTTAAGTGATGAGCTCTGTTGATGACGTATGTTTTCACATGGGGATTTTTATAACACCCCCGGATAGGTAATTACATACCTCGGCAGAGTTGCCGGAATGTATGGGTAAGGGATGGTTGACGGACTCACTTAGCATCTTGCTAACGTCCTATTTTGTTTTCATGTGCCACAGGTGAAATCCATATGCGATCTTGTTTATTTCTAATGCTTGGTGCTCTGTTTACAATTGGTACTGAATACCATGCAATTTCTAAGGTATTTGAGAAAGGTGATTATCCAATGATCATGGGAAAAATCATCACATGAGAGGTTACCCATGGTAGGGTTCACGACTAGTAGCTTATGATGATATAAGCGAAGGTGGGTTGTTTCATAAATGGTGCCTATGGTCTTAGCACAAAATCGACTTCTTTGCAAATGTTAACACATTTGACTACATGACTTCACTATAGACTTGTTACCCATAAATTTCACCTCCACTAGGGTGAGTTGGTATATCATTAAATGCACTTTAATCAAGTATGTAAGACAGCTGGTCACGAGGGTTTGGGGAAAACGATTTGGGGCTTTTGCCAGGCACCCCTGCATTCGACTTGTTCCTTGTTTTGGCTCTGCACTTCGTGATAGGGTTTATTATGTTGGATGCTGACCCGAGCTCAGCTCGTGGTCAGACTGTTTGCTAAGCGTGGAGCTTGTCTATGGCGTAATATGATCCTACTGTATAAAGGTAATGGAAACCTCTATTCACATCTGATATTCTCATCTTTCTTTCTGCTGTCTGAAAAACATGGTGGGACTAACAAATATCATATATCGTTTATGATAGATGGAAAAAGCATTGGTATGGGAACTGCTAAGATTCTAGGCGATGTGTGTATGGCTAGGATAATTGGTGAGTCTGGATTTTCCATTCGTATCCTATCTCCTGTAGCTCTGGTGTTGTATATATGCGTTTGGTCTGGTGTTTTAGAGTTTAGAAGGGGATCCTGTAAGCCCTTGGCTTACTGACTCCACTTGGGGAAGCCCGATAGTTTCCAAATGGGTGGAATTGGAAGAAGGGTGGGGTTTTCAAAAGTAATTTAACGGTTGAAAGGAGTTATGGCTAGTCCTGTGATGTAATAATCTATTTATGAGACCGCGTCTTGTTTTTGTGGTTCGACATTTTTATTCCCTGTACTCTATAACTTAAAGCTATGTGGTTCGGAATTTCTATTCCCTGTACTCTATCATTTGGAATGAGCTCTCCTACGAAATTATGTTTTGAATACCACTGTGCATTGGGGTTTTACTTTTGTGTTGTAGCTATGATGCATAAATCTCCTACCTGAAATATAATGATTTCAAATGGTCAAATCCTTTGGCTTTGTCAGTTTGGGATGTAGCTATGATGTGTATGTTGGTTTCGTCTTTGTTTGCTATCAGAGTTGAATGATGTGATGTGCATGTAAAAGGTTCTAATGAAATGCTATGTGGGAGAAGAAAAGATAAATGCTCTACGCCCCTAGATCGAGACGTGGTTAAAATGGCGAGGGATGGGGTTTCGATTTTCTTACTACCTGTGGTTAAAGAATTTATGGGTTGGCTTGTTTGCTATAGTCTTTGATTTAAAATCGAAAGCCTGTAGGTGGTCTTGCTGGTATTAAATTGTTGATCAATAAAGTAACTAGGGTTCGATAATATGGTTTCCTGCTCTATGATTTTCCCTTGCTGGGTGACATTTGACCCTGTAGGTATATATGTGAATATATAGTGAATTGCTAAATGCAAATACAAGCGTGTGTGTGTTTGTTCATGTCTTACAGAAACTTTCCTTTCTCTAGACTCCTGTAGAAAATGTGTTTGGCTTAAAGGAAACAATATCCGTATAATGAGTTCTAAATGGTTTAAATAAAGTGACTAAAGTTTTCTGTTAATAGAAAGTCAAGTCGATTTCAATAGAAGATAAACGTGTTATTTATTTAATAGGAAAAATAATCTATCTAAAGATGAGGAAGAATAAGTCTAACTAGATTTTAATGAATTTATGCAATGCTTGATGAACCCATACTTTAAAGTTTTTAACATACGACTGCCTATAGATTCAGGGTGAATCTTGAATTTATAACTGATATAACGATCTATACTATTTTCTTATAATGCATTTATAAACAAAATATAATTAATGGAAAAATCTCTCTAGAAACTTGCATACCTGCTAATTCGTGTAGCCTGTCCCTGCTGATAATACCCTGCACACTCAGCCAACTCGTTACTGCAAAACTACTGAACTCTTAGCTGACCTGAATTGATCTTGGAACAGATGACTTTGGGACTACCACGTTCCTCCCAACCGTTCCTGGTTCAATAGGAATCCTCCTGAGCTGGTTCTGACATGCAAACTAAGAAGTAGATGCCTTAGGTGATAACTGGTTCAGATCTAAAAAATTATGAACAGAGTTCACTTCTGGGAAGAGAGTTCTTCTTGGCACAATAATACCAAAAGAAAATATGAAGATCCCCCAAACTTTGGGGTCTGTCCTCCTTAAGTAGGACAAATCTTGAATTATGACTGTTGGAAATTACTGGTTTCTGTAAAATAATTTAATTTGTAAAAAACAATATTTGTTTATTTAACTACTAGTTATTTTGGAAACTAGGAAGTCTCAACCTGTTTGATTAAAGTGTTTTTAATCTTTTAGATATTTTCATAATAATAATAATATACAATTTACAATACCATCTAAATATTAATAAATAATATTTAGTAAGTGGTAGCCCACTTATGCATAAATATATATTTATAAAGTGTAAACATTTATAAAAGAATATATATATATAATAATTAACCAATATATATATATATATATATTTATTATTGAAGCTCCTAATAATAATACTACTTTGGGGTCCTTAGCATTTTGTTTCACAAGATGCTTCTTTTAGTTTTTTTAAGGGAAGGGTCCACTTCTTTGGACGGTTTCGGTAAGCTGGTAAAGGCACCTCTAGTCTCTCCCTTTGCATGTCAGATTCCCTCGTTTTAACATGGTAGTTCCCGCAGTAGATGATGATTATAATATTTATTTAATCAAGTCGAAATAGTTGTGATAAGACATGCAAGTGCTATTTAGAGTCCTCTTTGACTCAACACTTGAGAAGTAGTAACCCCGAGTGCTCTTCAGAGCCTTTCAACTCAACACTCTCGCATGGGCGTTATGCTAGTGCAACTCTAGAGCCTCTGCTCAACACTAGAGATAGAATGTGGTTGTGAGGCACATCTCGGATAATTACATGTCCTCGGATCCGGTAATCATTTCTTTCAAGCTTGGAGTGCTCTAGGGCTCATGCCCAACACTCAACGTACATTGGGGCTTAGGCCCAATACGAAATAGAATTCTCTAAATACATCGGGGCTTAGGCCCAGTATATAGGTCTTTTGTGTGTTCTTGAGTCCACGCTCAACACACTAACTAATCAACCATGTAACTCATGCTCTGCACAGTATAATGTAACAAAAGAGAAAATCTCAGTATATCATAATTTTGTAATCACTTCTCGAAATACAACATAGTTTATTCATTTGGCTTTCCTGCCCCACATATATTCAATAATGAAACAAATCAGGGTCCATGCCCAATACATCACGCATAAGGAAATAAATCAAAACATATAAATGCTATGTCAAACATAATAAATCACATATACTGGGGCCGTGACCCGACATGACATCATAATCATTGTTAGTCAAAATGTTGGGATATTACATTTACGAAGCAACACCATGAACATCCTCTTTGTGAAGTAAGAACATAAACATCCTCTTTTCCTAGAGTAGGACATAAAAATCGTGTTTGCATGTTTAAGACTGCATTATATGGGCTAAGAAAAAGACCTAGCTCATGATATGTGAAGATTGATACATTCTTCTTTGAGCAAGGTTTGATAAGAAGTAAAAGTGACCCTCATTGTTATATCAAGAAGGATGAATGAAGATGGGCCTATTGCTTTGATTTCTTTATATGTTGATGATCTAATCATAAAAGGAAGTGCTACTATGTTCATTGAAGAAATGAAAAGAATATTTTCACAAGAATTTGAGATGAAGGACCTGGGGGAGTTGTATTATTGTTTAGTCCTTGAAGAAGTATGGAGGGATGATGGTGTGTAGTTGATCACACAAGGCAACTATACAAATGAGATCATCATGAGGTTCAATATGAATAAATGCAAGCTAGTGTATTGGAACAAAATGTGAAGCTCAATAGTGAAGATGAAACAAAAAATATGAATGACACTTTGTATCTAGAGTTGTTGGGAAGTCTAAATTATGTTACATCAACTAGACCAGATAGGGAGTTCATGGCTAAGGAGAACCAACAACCATCAAATGAGATAGCCAAAGTTTCATCAAATTGACAAATAATCCAGCTTATCATGGCAAGTCCAAGATTTTTGAAATGCCGCATCATTTTCATTAGGAGAAGATATACTAAAAGGAAATCTAGTATTTAGCCTACTATAATACATATGAAAATGTGGATGGCATCTTCATTAATTCTTTGGAAAAGACAAAATTCGAAATGTGTAGAGATCATTTGTGTGTTTGGAAAAACTCTTCTTTTTTGAAATAATGAATGAATGAGTTGTTCTTGAGTTCATTCCTGGAACCATAATAATTCATTGTGACATTTCTAAGCTAATCAGATACATTATAGTGTGATATGAGTGAGACATTGATCTCATTGTTTAGGGAATTTTATTGTTCCTTTTTTACTTTCTTATTCTTAGAACATGCACAATGCAAACTATTGATATATAGGTTTGCATTTTACACTTTAATGCAATGTAATAAGTATATGAGAGAATGATTTGATACACACTGCAAATTATGCCAAAATGCATTTGCATTTTACACTCAATAACTACCTTGTATCCATGTGCTTGATGTGTGAAAAAGTGTAAGCTGCAAGACCCATTCAAATACAAGGGACTCATATTGAGGTCACTTGATGTCTAGAAATAACATCTATATGTATGTGAAAACTTTTCCATAACTTTGTTATTGAAGAAAAAATCATGTATGCAAAATTGTAATCAAAGACAAAGTCATATAGACAAGTGTAGATCCATCTATTAATATGCAAAAATGATCCAATCATGTACACTTTTTGGAAAAATGGAACATCATTCCCAACGTGTATATAATGGCAACTCGTGCCCTATACAAAATATGGCAACTCGTTCCCTATACAAAATATGGCAACTGCTGCCCTATACAAAATATGGAAACTTGTGCCCAAAATGCCACATCGTGGCTAGTGTACATAGGAGGGTCTCTCAATCCTCCTTCCCACCCTCGGAGCTCCTAGGTGCATCTCCAAAATCGATCTTCCTCTTCTTCATGCTAGAGGAATCTAGTTCCTTCTAGCGACTTGGACCACATCCCCCTAGGCCCTGAAATGACAACAATAATATGTCAACTTTTCCTGAAAATTATACAAGTATAAAACACAATTTAAAAATAAAAATAGTTTTCAAATCTTAAATAACTCACCACATGCGAGACTGTAAGTCGTGAGGGGTTCTCTCTCCTTTGTGCTCCAAGTCTCTCAGCAATGCCACCCTGCAACATTTAGAACAAACAGATAAATGATGAAATTAGATGCATATAGTAATTTTCGTTAAAATTGAACGAGATTTTCATTAACTAGTCAATCTCATCGTGAACACAATTGGCTGGTCTTTAGGGATGGCGGATGGAGCAGTCAGTTGGAAAACCTACTTGATGCTAGGGTGAATGGTATAGGGGTGGATGTAGCCACATCGACGATGGCTACACCATTGGGGGGAACAGTGGAAGAAGGAGAGGTGGAAGAAGGAGGCATGGATTGGCGTGGGTGAAGTGGAGATGCATGTCTAGGGCAATAAATCCCAACTGGCTGTAATATGGATGGGGCCACCATGGATGGGGAAGCAAGTGTGGTGGGGGAATGTTGGGGGGGGGCGAGGTCTGTGTTGCGGTGGAGGTATAGGTGAATGTGGATGGGTGTTATATCATGGTCAGATGGGGTGTAACATCCCAAAATTTACAAAAAAAATTAAAATTTTTCATTATGGATTTTAATGCATAATCTAACTATGCGGAAATGCAATAATTGCTTAATGTCAACTTGTTGTACTAAATGCTGTGCTGATTAAAAATGTAGTGTTTGTGACAAGTTAATTAATATCTACATTTTCGATGCTATTGAATGATCTTCTTATCTTAACTATGTTTTCATATAACTTGTGTTGATGATCCGATGATATGAAGTTTATAAGTGTTAACTATTGTTCTTTTGTTTGATAATGAATGGGTCCCACGGATGCCCCGAGGCTTACTTAGCATTTGTGCTAAAGCATTTGAATCGTCCTCTTTCATAGATTACAGGTAAGAGCATTTGTGCTGATTAGTGTATAGCTCTCGAATAATTTAGACAATATGCTAAACACAATTGTAAAATCTGATGATAATATGATAGACATGTTTTGTGAGAATTATTCATTTTGATTTTAGTTTTAAATGATGATAATATAAAAGATGGTTACTCGGTGCTAATTAAATTGTAATTATTGAACACAAATTACTCATAACTAGATCTAATTATTTAAAGTAAAGAAGTTACCTGTGTGTGTGGTGCCACAATCTCTTCTGTTGCTTCCATGGCTCGGTCTAGGTTGAAGGAACCAATGTCCTCCCACCTGGAGGATGGAGACTCGGACTTGAATAACTATACATTAAAAAAAATAAAGTCAACAATGTGTAATTCAAAGTTAAATATATTAAAAAATACGATATCAAATAAAATACAATAAATAATTGAACATTAAATAAAACAATAGCTAACCTGGTCCATGTAGCTCTTTGTGGAATGCTACTGCGTAGGACCATGGCAAGAATGACCACAGTGAGAACAATGTTGTGCCGTTGTTCCAGTCGAACTAGATGGCCCCGCTTGGGTTCCACCTATACCTCACATGTCCCGGCCACCACCCATAGACCGTGTAGCTGTGTGTGTCTCATCGTTGTCCTCCCGACTCTATGAAGACATAGCCACAAATGTGGTATGTCTAAGAAAGTGACGTGTGGCATGTCTAACTGAGTCATCAATCTCATTTAGGCCGCTACCAAACCCAGGTGGATGAGGAGGGGGGTTTGGCTCTCTCCTAGGTGCAGGACGTCCTCTGCGTGGGTTGCGGCGGGCCTGAGGTCAATCTTGGGCAGAGCCAAGAACGACACCCTTAAACTTAGTGATGTCAAAATAATTGACATGGTAGCCTAGCTCAAAGTCAGCCCACAATTTCCTAAGAAAATACTGTGGGACCTCCAAATTATTACATGGGGGCCTATCAAACACCATAAACCATCTATTTCTCTAGTTATCTCTCCATGGTTGGTAAATACACCAGTCCATGCAAACCCGTCTGTTCCTCACATCTAGAGGTTGTCTTGTCCTAGGATCTATGAATTCGCTGTACAATTGTGCTTTTGTGATGTTGAGGTCCTTAATTTGTTCTTTGGATATCCCAGTGGAATAGTACTCCCTCATTTGAGCCCTGTATTGGCTCAGATTTGTGATCTCACTGTGGGCAATGTTGATGGATTCAATGTTGTTTTGCAATGATGTAGCCAGGGAAACGCCAGAGGGTTCCTTGGTGCTCTTCAATCATTTCTCAATACCCTTAATTCGTTTAAATCTTGATGTTATTCATCCTCGGGGTTTTCAGATGGTTCATCACCAGGTTCATTATCCATTCCAATGTTGATGTTATCTTCTGATGGTTTCGTTTCATTGTTTTCCTCTGATGGTTGTGGTGTGTTTGTCATTTTGTTAGGTGTATTTAATCTACAATGACAAATTGTTGGTTTTAATTGATTGTAATTTTTTTTTTAATTTAAAATTGCAATGGAAAACAAAAAACAACAAAAAATTGATTAGTTGAGCACCTACCTAGAGGAAATAGCGGAAACAGAGTGGAGGTTCATATTGATGCTAAGTAGGAAGTTGTTGGGTGCTCCAACACGTGCTCGCGGGGTCTCTATTTTGCCACTCCATGCTCGCGGGAAAACCCGTGGTCTATTTTTTTTATATAAAAATACAGGCGTGCGCACACGTTAATGACGTGTGCGCGCATATGTTTGCGTATGCGTTAATGACGCGTGCAGGCATATGTTTGTGTACGGGTTAATGAAACGTGTGCGCATATGTTTGCATACGTGTTAATGACGTGTGCACACATATGTTTGCGTACGCTTTAATAACACGCGCATGCAAATTTTGTCCATGTCAAGTCACCAACATGGATGATCGAAATTGCTGAAGCAGTGGCGCGTACACGTGTTTGAATGCGCGTGCGTGCCCTTGTTTTTTTCCGCTTGCGTGCTTCCATTGCAACCTTTTTGGGTACCAGCTTCGTGCAGGTACCCTATTTTCAATTTGTCCAGCTTTCCTTTACTTTTTCAACATGCCCAAACATTGTTATTTTCAACATTACAAATTTACTTAAAGTCATCCTAACCTAATTATTAATCACCCTTATAAATTACAAAATGTGGGTATCATGTTACATATTACATGTGGATAAGTGCAATGACAAACGAAAAGTTTGTTTCATAAAATTTGTATGGTCTTCGTTAATGTTTACCAACTTGTTGCGCCGAAGAGGCTCATTCTACAGCCCAGTAGGAGGAGATGTGTAACTCCCGTGCTCATCCTATATCTAACACTTGTCTTTTTTATAAAATAATAAAATATTATAAAAAATAACGTTTCGGCTAATTAAACCATTTACAATGGCACATATATATAAATAACAAAACTACACAAATTAGATACACTTCCTCAAGATTTCTACTCTAAAAAAGAGTTTGCACTTTGAAATATTTGATCCCTCTCAACCCTTGATAGATCCCCTTTAAAATGGATCTACACTAATACATATAAAAAAATAAAAAATAAATTATAATAACAAATTTATACGCAATAAATAAATATCATTTTAAACAAAGTTTCTTTCACAAAGTTTTTATGGTCTACATTAATGTCCACTAACTTATAAATATAAAAAATTATAAACTATTTATACTAAATTTAGTGACTTTAAAATTTAAAAATAAAAATAAAAATCAGCCTCCAAAATGTGATAGTTTATATTCTGTTACCAAATTGATAAAAATGGAAATATTCTTGAATTCACAACTAAAGTAAACACAAACTCGTCTACAACTTTAAATAAAAAAGATTTTAATTAAATACATTAATTCAAAATGAGCAAGAAGTTTCCAGAAACAATTTCACACGAAATAGAGGATATATTTGGCATATAAACAATTTCACACGAAATTGATGATAAACTTGGAAATAGAAAGTTACATAACTGTAGTGTTTAGATTTTGTAAGTTGGAAATAGAAAGTTACATAACTGTAGTGTTTAGATTTTGTAAGTTGGAAATAGAAAGTTACTATGAATTATAATATTTTTTTCAATGATAGAAGAATATAATTTAGTATATAATTAAAGAAGGTTTATTATGTATATATTTTTAAAAAAAATATAGTATATATTTTAGAAGAATATAATTTAGTATATAATTAAAGAAGGTTTATTATGTATATATATTTTTAAAAAACATAGTATATATTTTAAATAATAAAAAGTGAAAAGTTGAGATTTTTAAAAAAAATACAAATTGAAATTTATAGGGATAGTTGATACTTTTTATTCATTTTATTAGTAATAAAAAATAAACTTGTATAATATTTTTCATTAATAAATATTTAGAATAATTTTCTAATATTAATGGTAAATTATTGCGAATCTTACCATTATAATAAATATATATATAATAAGTTACAAAATTTTGTCATTTTCAATTCTACATAGAAAATTATGTAAAAAAACAAAGATGTGTAAATCATGGTTATCAAATAACTAAGATCAAAAGATTGGAAGTCTAAAACATTAATTACCTTTTCATAATCTTAGTCAAATAAGATTAATAAAATATGTGATAATTGGGATGCCTACTTAATTTCACCAAAATAATATTCATCTACTCTTATCCATGAGCAAAACCATCACCATGAACAAAATGATCAGATAAGGACCAATTCATAAACATGAAAACAATGCACTACTTCTTATCTTAAGATACATTTAAACATAATGTTTCAACTCATAAAAATATAAAGGACCAATTCATAAACATGAAAACAATGCATTAGGTATTATCGTAAGAGACATTTAGACATAATGTTTCAACTCATAAAAAGTATAGTATTTTTATGTTATAATATATTTAGTTGTGTTTATTGTAGATATTTGAGAAACAAAACATGTATATTTAATTAGCATCACTTATTAGATAATTTGACAATAATCTCTATAAAATAAATTACAATCATCTTTGTCAATAATTTTGTCTAACAATGCAAGTGAGATTGTTTCTACACATATCCAATTCTTTTTTATTTATAATTTTAAAAACAAATCATAATAATATTAGATAATTTGACAATCTATATAAAAATATAGCAATCACTTTTCTTAATAATATCCTTGCAATGCAAGCAAGCTTGTTTCTACCATGCCCAACTCTTCATAATTTGAAGATCAATACATTCTTAAACCATAAGCAAATTTTGGTAACATCAAAATCATTAAAATGTAAAGTCTCCAATGTGCTAGACCTTTTTAGAATATCATGTGAAATTAACATCTTAATGGAATAGCATATGATTACATCTCAACGATGTTAGGTAGATTCAATGTATACCCCACTTGATAGGAGTAAAAGGGACAATTTTTTTATGCCCGTAATCAATAAGTACAATATTGACATATTATTATTTATAAATAATTTGAGTATCATTCAATTTTAGAATGTTTTAAATAGAAACTTAAAATACATAAAAAGATGAAACATAGAGTTGTCTTTCTTAAAATATTTTAGAAAATTTGGTAACTTTAATTTATTATGATCTTGTAAACAAAATGAAATGTTTCTATATCTATTAAATAATTAATTTTATGGCATAATTTTTAATATCTCTTTGAGAAGTAGTTCCTTTATCTACTAAATAATTAATTTTATTTTATGTCATGATTTTTAATACCTCTTTGGGAAGCATTTTCTAAAGGGAAAAATGTAACACATACATATAGGGTTATATGCATTATATTGGATCTAATACACATATATCATGTTTATATATTAATTATGTAATTTGAGTTTTTCTTATAGAATTGTATGTATTATACCACTAACACAATAATAAGGTGATTGTGTCTAATACACATATATCATACTTATATATTAATTAAATATAATTTAAGTTTTTTTTAAATTCTTTAATATTTATATAAGTTCTTATAGGTCCATATTATTATTTTTATGGAATGAGTACTTGAAATATTAAGTAAAAGTTCTTTTTCAAACATGTCAAATAAATATAAAAACAAATAGAATAAATCATTTTTAGCTCTTTGTATCCATGTCATATACAAACATTCACTCCAAGATTCAATAAACATGTCAAATAAATATAAAAACAAGTAGAATAAATCATTTTTAGCTCTTTGTATCCATGTCATATATAAACATCCACTCCAAGATTCAATGATTACAATATTATTATTTTTTATCCGACTTATATAGAATCTTAGTTATATTATTCTTAATATTTTTAAATTTTCTCTTAATTCTTAAATTACAAAGATGATCACTCTTAACATTCAATCTATTTTATAATATTTCATCAAATGTATATATTTAATCTATTTGTATACTATTTCATCAAATGTATATATTTAATCTATTTGTATAATATTTCATCAAATGTATATCTTTAAAATGCATTAAACAATATTATCATTATTTCATCAACTTAACAAATTATTGTTTCATTAACATTTATATATTTAAAAAAAAAATGAAACTCTTCTTCAAAAATAACTTAATTATTTTAAAATTAATTCATAATTTTCCTATAAGCCTTTATGAGAAAGTTGTTAAATAAATATATATGAGTAGAGAAATATAACCATTAAACTACATAGTTATAAATGAGTGGTTAAATCTTCATAGGTTACTAATTCAAATTTAGAAGTCAAAATGGAAACCACCTCGGTTGCTCTTTCTCCAATCAATTTTTATTGAATTTAATAATGAATAAGTAAAACAAGGCTTTTCATGATTCCTTTTTTATTGGAATAAAGAGAACATGTAAAAAAGGTTTTTCACGATTCGCTCTAGAGGTGGCTGCTATTTTATGAAATCATCTTAAAGGTTATAATTTATGTGAATTACAACTATAAGTATATACAATTTCCTTAGAGTGCTTCAATCAATTGGAGAAATACAATGATAGGTAGGATTAAGTGTTAAGAGTTGTAATATCAATGGTCCTAAGTGGGTTAGTTAGTTGAGTCAATGGTCCTAAGTTAGTTGAGTTAGTTGTTGAATAGGTCATTAGTCGACCCATGGTACTCACTGGCCCATAGTATTAGCCAGTGGTTTTGGTCTTATGTGAAACTATATATATGTGTGCTTAATAATGAGAAGGCAATCAATATGCCCTTTGTGTTTCTGCTCTTTATGTTCTGTGTATTGCAAACTTTATCATGATATCAGAGCTGATGGCCTGATCCTTAGATCTTGTTTTTGGGTAAGCCTTTTCAGAAGCTGGAGAGCACACACACATAGATGGAAGTTGTAGCATGGGATAGAGATAGAAAACTCGGGCCACGACAATTTTTAAGCTCAACAAATGTTGGGAAATGGTTGAAAAGGAGTTCACGGAACTGATGATAGCCACACTAACTGCGATGACGAATGAAAATAAGAAGGCCCTTGACGAAAGCAGAGATCACAATCTCACTGCAAAGTGGTTGATCCAAAATTGCATTGAGGAGTCCATTTTCTTGCGGATTGTTGGATCTACGACCGCACATCAGGCATGGAATCTTCTCCAAACTGCATACAAAGGTATAGATCGAGTCAAAATGGTAAGACTCCAAACCATTCGACTCCAATTTGAAAGTCTTAAGATGAAAGACACAGAGACTGTCGATCCATTTATGACTAGGGTTTCTGGGATTGTCACACAATATCCACGATGGCTTCACTCAATAAACCTCTATCATAGCACGTTCGTTCGTGACATATGAAACAATACCCTTAATTTCACTAAATATTGGAAAATACCTTCCAAAATCGTTTTTTTAACCCCCTCCCAATATGCCTTCCCAATTTAAAAAAAACCCCTATTTTCACTAGATATTGTATGTATCAATTTTTTAATTAACATTTTTTATACCCCTTTATATTTCTACCTAGTATATTGATATGATACCCCTCTTATGACTCCACATGCATTCTACAATGCACCTTGCTTCTTTCGATGTATATTGTGGATGCTCATTACTTCACCCACTATTAACGCCCAAAACGACCCCCTAGGTTGTGGGAGAAGGCAGATTGGGGTAACCACTAACCAATCTTAAGCTTGTGCTACTGATCCAACAAAAACAAAGAGGGCTCTCTCTATAAGTTCATGAAAAAACTGGAATAATCAAAGGTGTCAACAATGAAAATATACACCAGCATTCATCATTCAACATATTCAATTACAACATATAGAAGATTAGATTTCTGTTGGGAACAAAATGATTTAAAAGTCATTTGGCTGAAACATATGAATCTCTATTTGGGCAATGGAGTCACATTTAAACAAACTCTGAATATTCATTTTACAAATGCTTAGCAAATGCATTAACGCAGGGGCGAGGTAGTAAACAACTCGTAGTCAAAGTGATTTTAATTGGTGAAACAGAAGAAAAAGAAACAATCCATTGGTATAAGGCACACGATGATGAATCCTATATCAATTTTAGCAGAGAAGTAATGGTGGAATACTTGGAAAAAGATAAGCAGAGCATAATTTCTATGAATTCCACTTAGCTATCACGCTGTACCAAGTATGAAAGAATGTTACAGACTGGAATTAACAATGAGAGATACAGAATTCATATGGAAAAAGAAAAGAACAAACTACAAGACCAGTTACACAAGAATTTATGAAAACATTGGCTCAGCTTTGCAATCTTTATTCAAAATATAGCTCAAAAATGGCTTACAGAACACTACACAGAATTCCCATAAAAGTTTTCAACACTTTCTCATTCCATTACATCGTATATATAGATGCAGGGAGTCCTTCTGCTCGACTCATCTAAACCAAACACAGTTATATTAGAGTGACACCTCATTCAGGTTGTTTTTCCACTATCACTACAAAACAGAAACAGGTAGAACTGGCCTAACTATTTTCTTACATCCCACCGGTATTATTACTAAGTAATATTCACTTCAAGTAAAAAAAGTAAAGATCGTAAAATAATAGTTCCAGCTGGCTATTTATATAGCTGCCTCAAAAAATATTACAAATTTCTTAATAATAGGAAAGCTTTTTAGAAGTCTCTGATTTCAAACAAGCATCAACAACTATAAAAAGTCAAATATCACTGCGGAAGACAGAGATAGTATAGCGATTTGCTATATTTTTCTACATTAGCCCATTGGTCTGCTGGTGGGAGGTCATAGTCCACCATATCCTTTACCATCACTCGTATCTCGATATGCTCTGTGTAGGAAAATGGGGGAAGCCTTTCACCAATGGCGATCAACCTGTTCAAGATTTCAAAGTCCTCTTCAACTAACTCCATCAGAGTCCTGCCTATAAGCAGCTGGTTCAGACATTTGAACTTTGTATGATCCATCCTTATCATCCACAGTAGGTTTTTATAAGCATTATCAGAGATTAGTTCCTGGTCATCATTCTAGAATGAAGGTAGCTCCATTTCAACCAACTTATCAAACAACCCTTTGAACTTCGCCACTTGTACTTTCATTTCTTCAACTTTAGCTTCCACACTCTCAATTTGTGCATATTTCCCCAAGACCCTTCGTGCTGCTGCAAGTGTTACAATCCGGTTCCCAATTTTCAGCTTAATCCTTTCTTCTTCGGATAGATCATTGAGGAAAGTGATAGCATTTAGTGTCGTTTCTTTAGGTCTTTGGGTTAGCATCTCCCTTGCAACTCCACAACCTGTGAAAGCATCACTAATAGTCCTATCTTTTATTCTTATGAACTCTAAGTAGGGTCTAAAGTTCTCAGCTTCTTTAATGATCCGATCCCAAACCAAAAGTTTGCATCCCTATAACGCCCCCTGCCCGGTAACCTGATGAGTGAGATTTTTATGGATGTCAATTAATTCTTTGTGCTTCTTCTGGAGGACCTTTGCTTCTTCTTCCTTTTTATTATTCTCTTCTTCCAACCTTTGAGCCTTTTCCTTCAGCTCTTTAATCTCCACATCTTTCAGGCTAATGTGAGACATAGCCTACACAAGACTATCAGTATTACTGCTTTCCCCAATTTGATTCATATTGGTAGGATGCATGTCCATTTTGGACAAGTTACTTTTTAGGTCATCAAGCTGTTTTTCTAAGCTCACTCTCTCTTTTTTCCAGTTATCTTCCTTCTCTACAAATTTCAGCACCTCTACTTTACATTCACTTATTTCTTTAGACATGGATTCTTTTTGTATTTCAAAGTCTGTCTCTTCGAGAGCTTCGATTAGCCGGATATTGGGAACTTTTTCCTTCTTCTGTAGTTTCAGAATCAGCTTTTCTTTCTCGGCCAATAGCTTACTCATGCTTTTACCTCCCCTGTCACTTATGACTAGGTCAGATTGTACCTTTTTGACCTACTGCTGAATAGCTCGGTTTTCACTTCTCTCTTGTTTTAATTGGTTTTCCAATTTTTTGATAGTGACTAGCAAATTGTCGCTTTTCAATGCTGCTTTCACAAAATCATCATATACAAGATCGGTGACCTGCTTGTGAAATTGGATTTTATCTAGTACTGGTATCTTTTGCCAATTGATCTTTGCCTCAGTCACTCCATCTTCCGTCAATACTACTAAGTTTAAGATGTTGTCATTTATGCCTCTGCTGGTCATCAAGGAAGTTTTAGACAAACCTATGGCTATAGGCATCGAATCAAATAGCCTTTGGGCTGAGGCCCGTTTGTTTTGATCGTATTGTTTACAGAGGTCAGCCTTGGACTGAAATTTATTACCAACATCTCCCTCCTTAATATCTTGAAACTTGTATTCTATAACCTGGATCTCAGGAGCCGAAGACTCCTCATCATCTGCCTCTCCACTATCCATTGGAGTAGTCAATTCTTCCTGAGCCACTGCAACAACCAGCTCCTCTTTAGTTGGGGAATCAATTGACTCAGCTTGGGTTGCCACAACAACTAACTCATCCCGCACTTCCAATTTAAGCCGCTTGTCTCCATTACCTTCTTCAGTATCCATATCTCTGACTTCTTCTAAGTCTCTTTTTTGGCCCAACTCCACAATGTCCGATACTTGATCTAAATCCATTATTAAATCAGATAACATGAGATCTCCTCCCAATGTCTCAATGGCTTCACCCGCCTCGGGCTCCCAGCGCAACAAATTTCGCCCCTTTAGCACCCCTTCTGGCTCTGTATGTTCAAAAGCACTTAAATTGCAATCTTTCCTTCTCTTGGAAATATTATGCAAGGGGCCGTATTTGATGGCACATCTTTCTTGAACCCCAGCGGCTTCAATAATCCTTCCACCTCTGAAAAAGCTTCTTTACTCTTTACGATGAAGGGCCCTACCTTCCAAGGGTATTTTACATCCGTGGTCTTCTTATGTTTTAGGAATTGCACTTCTTCCAGGGCCAATTTCTGTCTGATAAATTCAAGAGCAAAGATCCGCAATGTTAGAAAAGCGGGTAAGATATAGGGCTCCTATACAAAACCGTACAACCTAATGACTGTAGCTTCGTTCAACAAAAACCAATCACCGACAGCCAGTTCATCTTTCAATTGCATCATTGTTCCCATTTCAGGAAACACTCTAGGCAATTCTTCCCCAAAGACGATTTTATAAATAGGGGGAAAAACATAGTTCAAATAATTGAAAACATTGTCTACCAAAACCTCTGTCTCAAGCAGTGAGGAGAAATGTGGGCTTTCAGCACTGCTGTACATAATCATTTTCATCAACTGCGTCTAATAGCTAAAAAACCTAGTATTCAGGAAATTGCTCAATTGTACATGTATCTTTTCTACCAAAAAATCATCAAACTTTAGGGATGGGATGAGACCGCTTTCTGACCTGGCCAAACTGATGCTAATCCTAAAGAGTAAACTTAATTGGACTTCAATCACCCACAAATCAGTATCCAACCCTAGAAATTGGGCTAACAAAGAAAGAACCAACTGGGAATTGTCATAAAAAAGGCTCACATTTAAGGGGTAGGGTTCTTTGAAGATTTCAGAGCCAAGTCTCAGACACGTATCTAGGAAATCTTGATGGCTTTTGGGTTTGATTTGGCGATACAAGGAAACCACAGATTCTTCAGAAAAACCCTCTAACTCTTGGCACTGAGACTCGGGAATGAAAAAGGAATTTCTAACAGCTGACGCATCTACATTACAAATGAATCTGGACTTATGGGCGTCCATAATTATTCTTTGGGGTTCTGAGTAATTTGAAGAACACCAGGTTACAAACTCAGGGAAAGAGAACACTTGGTCGAGGCAAAAGAAAATGAATGATGACCTAAATACTCCATGTATATCCAGTCCCTGTTCATGCAAGGCTTCCAAACTCCTCTTAATTTCTGGAACCGGGAGACGAATGCATGTGTCAAATACATCGACGTCCCTATCTTCTAGGGACACCTTAACCCTAGAACTGGTAGAAGCTTCCTCTTCTCCCATCTCAAAACTAGAAAATACTTAGACTTCTAGAGATTGACGGTTATAGATCTTACCTGTCACTTTGGAAGCCCTGCTCGCACCCTGTTGAAGGTTCTGTCGCCTTCATCGTTTGCCACACGCCAAGAGAATTTCTGATTTTGACAGGTCTTCGAAACAAATCTCAACCTTCACGGGCATTCTCATATATATAACTGCGTTCCCATAACCTTCGGCTTCTTTTTCCCATTGTCCTTTGATCTCGACCGTTCGAACTCTCACGTGTTCACTTTCCATTGTTGGATCTGCTTTTCCCTTTACTCACCGATTTGACAACCCCTCTATTTCCATCATTGGATCATCTTGCTAGCTCTTATCTGGGCCTTTCATCTCATCCCTATGCATCTACGAGGTAGGATCGCATGCACCCAAAAAAGCTTTCCTATATTGCCCCTTTCTCCATGCGACAAGATTTGGAGTTGACACATGTCCGATGGGAAAGGTCCATCGCATTTTCCCTACTGCTATCTATCGTGCTACTTCTTGATGTGACCATATTATGAGAACCATCCATTTCTTATTAAACTTATATCCATGGTGGGTTCTCATGCTCTATTTAACACTTAGATCATCCATCTGCTGGTGGGGTCCTTCCTATTATATCCTATGTGTTTCCGACTTCCACCAGCCATTGATGTGGTTATTCTAATCCTCTGAACCGTAGATCTGCCAGAGACTTAGGCCTTTACTGTAGTGAATGAACCCGAAACCTTGGATATCGAAGGGATAACCTCCACCATAGATTCTTGCATTGATCCCCAACATCGCATGCACCCAATATGGCATTGTGCACTGCTCCTTTCTCCTTGCGATGCCCTCTTAGGCCGACACCTGTCCGGCGGGACCAAGCCCATCGCATCCACCTATTCCCTTTCTTCCTTGCAACTTGACCATGCAACTGTCCATTGAGAGCCGTAGATCTTTCTCCCGTTCTAGATCAACGGTGCTGACCTGTGAGACACTTAATCTTTCATAATTTTGCCCACAGACTATGGGTTTTAGGGTATTCTCCGCTTGTCTTTAGTCATTCTATTCGCCTATTAATAATTAGCACTTGACATTAACCCCTTTATTTCATTGGACCACTTTCAGATCGTTCTGTCTCATGTCTTAGCACCTGGCCATCACCAATGGAGATCACTTCAAGCTTTTTTCTCAGGTAGTTGTCTGATCTCCCACCTTTCATGTACATGTCTTTATGCTGCAAAAGAGAAAAAAATATATAGGTGCTAACAACTGGCTCCAAATGGGGATGCTATCCTCCCAGTGAGGTAGCAAAGAACTCCATAGACTAAGTGCCTGATCCATTGGGCAGGTTCTGCAAACCCTAGATTGAAAAAATTCTCTAGAAACTGAAACTGCGCCTATCTTCATATCCAGGCTGAAAACTCAAAAATGAAAAGATGGCTTCCCTTTCCAGACCTTAGGGCCTTCACTTCGGGCTTCAATTCTTTCTGGTTCGCCGTTAAAACCCAAAAACATGTTAAGATTAAATATGCTAAGACAAAAAATAGTAGCATTACATTCCATTTCACAATAATAGCATATACAGGATCACTGAAGAAATAACAAGCACACCATAAACACAAGAGACACAGATTTATCCTAGGAAACCCTCATGGGGTAGAAAACCCATCAAAGCTTCCTCAATATAGATGACAAGCAATATACAAAGATGTAACCCTGAGCATAAGCTCCTCCTTCTCCATAGCAGACCTCTCCTCCACAAGTGCACTACTCTCAAGTGAGTGAGTGTGTGTTAAATGAGGAATACACCTCCTCTATTTATACACTACTCCGACTTGTCTTTTACACAAATCATGTAGGCTTGTATTTAACCATTGGGTTAAATACCCCATTACAACTAACTGGGCCGACCCCACTAGGATGGTCTAACAACCCTTTGACCCACATAACACATACAAGGCCGACTCCCACTAGGGAAGTCTAATAACCCAAGTTACCACATTCCGACGGAGGAATAAACATCTCCGGATATACAATAAGATCTTCACGGAGGAATGAAACATCTCCAGAATAATAAAGTACAAATATAATATTCTTAGAATTTACAATATCTCAACACTCCCCCTTAACGAGAAGGATATTATAACAACATCTGTAGGAGCAAGGAGTCATCAACATGATACATCTATAAATCATTGGAAGCTTTCTCAACATCATCAGTAACTCAACCAGTTACTGGAACATCTTCAATACTGGAACATCAACATCTTCAGTACTGAGTCCATATCTTCTGCAGCACTCAAACAGCTACAGCAACATCAACATCTGAATCCTCACGATCGTCATCATGATCATCACACGATCATCATCATCGTCATCACACGATCATCATCATCATCATCACACGATCATCAACATCGTCATCTAGATCAACACGATCAGTAGCATCGTCATCTAGATCAACATGATCAGCAGCATTGTCATCTAGATCAATACGATCAGCATCATCATCATATAGATCAATAGTATTAGTATCCACATCAATACAAGTATACACATCATCAATACAAGTATCCACACAATACAAGTATACACATCAATACAAGTATCCACATCAGCAGCATACCCTGCAACACACACAATCATATTACAGGATGATCAATCTTGCTCTCTTTAGGACATAGGTCCATGGATGATGCAATCCTGTCATGTACCTTTTGAATCGAGGTCCAGGGGCGATACAGTCCTATAATTCAATTCTTGGAGACCTCATGTCTATGGCTCAATTCAAAGGACCAAAGTCCGAGGACGATCCAATCCCCTTACCTGTTCATTCAGGATTTTTTATTTTCGGAGACACCTTGTCTACGGCTCAATTCACAGGACAAAAGTCCAAGGATGATCCAATCCCCTTACCTATTCATTCAGGATTTTATTCTCGGAGACATCTTGTCTACGGCTCAATTCATAGGACAAAAGTTCGAGGACGATCCAATCCCCTTACCTGTTCATTCAGGATTTTATTCTCGGAGACATCTTGTCTACGGCTCAATTCACAGGACAAAAGTCCGAGGATGATCCAATCCCCTTACCTGTTCATTCAGGATTTTTTATTTTCGGAGACATCTTGTCTACGACTCAATTCACAGGACAAAAGTCCGAGGATGATCCAATCCCCTTACCTGTTCATTCAGGATTTTATTCTCGGAGACATCTTGTCTATGGCTCAATTCATAGGACAAAAGTTCGAGGACGATCCAATCCCCTTACCTGTTCATTCAAGATTTTATTCTCGGAGACATCTTGTCTACGGCTCAATTCACAGGACAAAAGTTTGAGGACGATCCAATCCCCTTACCTGTTCATTCAGGATTTTATTCTCGGAGACATTTTGTCTACAGCTCAATTCACAGGACAAAAGTCCGAGGACGATTCAATCCCCTTACCTGTTCATTCAGGATTTTATTCTCGGAGACATCTTGTCTATAGCTCAATTCACAGGACAAAAGTCCTAGGACGATCCAATCCCCTTACCTGTTCATTCAGGATTTTATTCTCGGAGACATCTTGTCTACGGCTCAATTCACAGGACAAAAGTCCGAGGATGATCCAATCCCCTTACCTGTTCATTCAGGATTTTATTCTCGGAGACATCTTGTCTACGGCTCAATTCACAGGACAAAAGTCCGAGGACAATCCAATCCCCTTACCTGTTCATTCAGGATTTTATTTTCGGAGACATATGTCTACGGTTCCTTTTAGAACATATGTTCAAGGATGATGCAATCCCTCTTCTTTCTTGGAGACATCTGTATACGGATCCTTTTAGAACATATGTTCAAGGATGATGCAATCCCTCTTCTTTCTCGGAGACATCTGTATACGGATCCTTTTAGAACATATGTTCAAGGATGATGCAATCCCTCTTCTTTCTTGGAGACATCTGTCTACGGATCCTTTTAGAACATATGTTCAAGGATGATGCAATCCCCCTTCTTTCTCGGAGACATCTGTCTACGGATCCTTTTAGAACATATGTTAAAGGATGATGCAATCCCCTTGTCAACTTAGACCCTGTCTAAGGACCATCCACCAACCTCTCTATTGGCATCACTAATATAGGTATCCTCATCATCGACCTCACTGTCGATGCAGGCAATCTCATCATGAGTGATCACATCACTCCCCCTTTCGAGGAGGGTCCTTCTGAACTATATTAAGTTTGTCTCGGAAAACATTACTTGAGGTAGAGGTTTGGTTAGTACATCGGATCGGTAGAGGTTTGGTTAGTACATTGGTAACTTGTTACAAATTCGAACTTTAATTCCTTTCTGCACCATATCTCGTATATAGAAATGTCAAATCTCTATGTGCTTTGACTTATCATGGAACACTGGATTCTTTGTCATCTTGATACAACTCTGTTTGTCACATAGGATCTCAGTTGGGTCTATCTCTAAGTCAAACAATCCTGAGCCATACTTCTTCACAACTAGCAGAGCAAGCAACCATATATTCCGCTTGTGCTGAGAGCCATACTGGACTGCTTCCTGCTAAACCACAAGATCATGGTTGATCCCAGACAATAACATCCTCTCGATGTGCTCTACCTATCTGATACACTTTCTGCTCAATCAACATTTGTGTAGTCATCTGAAGTCATGATCTCCAAAATAGTATAGATCAAAGTTTATCGTATCCTTTAGGTACCTCATCACATGCTTTGCAACTATCAGGTGAACACATCTAGTTTCCACTAGATACTGACTCAAGGTGTTCAAAACAAAGCTTATATCTGACCTGGTATTCGTTAGATACATCAATGACTCAATAATTTGTCTGTACAGAGTTATATCCACTAATTCTGATGAGTCATCCTCTAACAACTTCAAGTTGAAATCCATGAGAGTGGCCATTCCAACACATCAAGTCCTTTTAATATTTATCAGCATATTTTCCCTGGTTGAGAAAGATTCCTTCTGAGCCTTGCCATACTTCCAGACCTAGGAAGTAATGCATCAATATGAGATCTTTCATTTTCATTTCTGCAACCATCTTCTTCTTTCTTTTCATGATCTGTTTCTCATTCCTTGTTAGAAAGAGATCATCCTCATACAATAATGGTATGATAGGTTCATCATCCACAACCTTAAGGTAAAGGTTAGGATCAGCTTTACTTCTATTAAAGCCCAAGCTCTGTTAAGAAGCTGTCAATTCTCCATCATTCACACTCTGCATTGAGTGATCTTCTGCATATCTATCTGTGCCATCTCTCGTCAGATGGGTCTACTGATATGACCCTCAATATAATTTGAACTCTGTGGTGAGATCCTTCTTGCATCCATGTCATCTATGTATAGAATCCATATTCAACCTTGTAGCAAAGGTTGAGATCCACATCACCCATGGTGATCATTAAGCTCATCAATTTACTATCGATCCTGGGTACCCATATAGAACCTGATTAACACTTCTTCTTTAATTACACCATTAAGAGAATGGTCTTATCTATCCACTTGGAGCAAACATCTTGTCATGAGCCTTCTATATTTTGTTTGATTTGTAAATCTTCTTGTTGAACATCCATCACTTGTTCGGTGTTCATCAACATGATTAGTAATACTTCATAATCATGAAATCATGTTGACATGATAACCTATTATGCATACAGATATCATTTACATAGTTATGCAACTATCTTGACCAATACTTTGGCACTACACTTTTCCATATCCTGTATGCATACAGTGGCTATCTAGATGCCTTCCATCTCTACCAGAACATACTATCGAGAGTGTGCACAGCTCTCAGCATGTCAGCAAAGACGTTTCATTCTAGACAAGCAACAATGGAATGTTTGTCCAACTTACCAATCATATGCATATTAGTAGTATATTGTTCAATGCTCTATGAATGTTTACACTCAGCATGATATATTCTAGGAATACAAATATGCATACAAGCAATATCATTTACTATTTCAAACAACAACTCAAATATTTATCTTTTATGTTTGTGTGGTTGCCTCCCACTTGATCTTCTATATGTCTTTTGAACTTCTATTCATTCTGTACCACTTGCAAGTAGAACTTCCATGTGATCAAATATTATGGATGAGTCTTTTTCTTCATGTTGTCATGGTCATGGAACTTGATTTTTCTTTCGTGACGTACCTATATCTTGTTAGCAGACAACATCAACCTTATACAACATCACAGTGCATTAGTACAATCATATAACCCTAATCAGTGAATGTCTTCTACCATTCACATGCATTCATACTGTTACTAGGGTGATAAGACAATTCTAACATTAATCAAGATTGTACTAATAAATAATATGAAGACAAACATATTATGAACTTAATCAGGAATCAGATTTCAAGACATACCTAAACCTCCTTAAGTCATACCTGTCGAGACTTCTTGTAGTCTTCTTATGTAAGGCCTTAGCCTCAAATCCCCCTGAAACTTGATCTGGAGCTTGATTAGGGTTTGCTAGAGAAACCCTTAAAATTCAATCTTTGACTTTCACACTTCTGAATGGATGGAAGGATGTGCCTTGCTGAGCTGATCAAAACTAGCATACTTCAATTTTGAAATCTCCAAAATTTGACCCCTCAAAATTGCCTTCAAAACTTCTGGATCTTCTGGACAGGATCCAAAACTAGGGTTTGATGAAGCCCACCCTTCTACCTAATCAAAATGTTTGATCCAAGGCTCTAAAATCTTATTTTTCTGAGGAGCTTCTAGCCATGGTTACAGACTTCAAAAATTCCAACTTTTGTTGAAGCCCTAATTTTCCATCTTTCCGATCAAAATCCCGAACTGGGGTTTGATCAAGCCCAGTCTTCTACCCAACCAAAAAAAAATTTGATCTTGGACCCTAAATTTTGATTTTCCTAAGTAGCATTCAGCCATGGATTCTGATTCCAAAAATTCTAACTTTCTCCGAAACCCCAAATTCCGGAAGCCATGAATGAAGGTGCTCCAAAAATAATTCTGTTTTGACAGAAATATGTACCTGATTGTTTCTGCTGTAACTCTGAAATTTTCAATCCACAGGGTTTGAAATTTTTTTTTGTGGTAGCCTGACCTGTCATCTCTCCATCCCGACATGTCTGACCTCAATTGGATTTTCTGAGAGAGAGTTATGCCAAGTGTCGCAACGTGACCTAATTATGGGATAAAACAGGATAGTGAACTTGTATGGCATGCTATGTGTCACTAGTTCAGTTTCGACTTCTAAAAATGTTTCCTGAGATAGTACAGTATGTGTACTACCTGTCACTTTTTACGAAATTTCATTTGGAGCTTCCTAGCCAAAGTTATGCCAAGTGTTGCAACGTGACCTGTTTATGGGATAAAAAAGGAGAGCGAACTTTTACAGAGTGCCACGTGTCACTGGTTTAGCTTCGGTCTTTGAAAAAATTTCTTGAGATAGTACAGTCTGTTTGCTACCTGTCCCTTTTTACTAAATTTCACTTGGAGCTTCCTAGCCCAAGTTATGACCTTTTTTCCTAGGTCACCTGATTTTGATTGAGATCTGGAAGAGGCAGGAACCCTAACTTGTACTGATCATAAATCACAAAGTACAACGAATCTGAAGGTGCCCTTTGGACACAAGGTACTTGGGGATGTTATCTACGACCTGTAAAGGTTTTAGATCCTGAACCTTTTCCAAAATATATTTATAGCGAAATTTCCATGATGACTTGTTTTTGCTATGTAAAACCCAAACCTTCAAATTGTTGCAAGTGAAGCAAGTGTCGTAAGTGCCATACCTTGCCTTCCTTTAGGTTAGCTCTAATACCATGTTAAGATTAAATATGCTAAGACAGAAAATAGCAGCATTACATTCCATTTCACAATAATAGCATATACAGGATCACTGAAGAAACAACAAGCACACCATAAACACAAGAGACACAGATTTATCCTGGGAAACCCTCATGGGGTAGAAAACCCAGCAAAGCTTCCTCAATATAGATGATCAGAAATATACAAAGATGTAACCTTGAGCATAAGCTCCTCCTTCTCCATAGAAGACCTCTCCTCCACAAGTGCGTGACTCTCAAGTGAGTGAGTGTGTGTTAAATGAGGAATACACCTCCTCTATTTATACACTACTCCGACTTGTCTTTTACACAAATCATGTAGGCTCGTATTTAACCATTGGGTTAAATACCCCATTACAACTAACTGGGCCGACCCCACTAGGATGGTCTAACAACCCTTTGACCCACATAACACATACAGGGTCGACTCCCACTAGGGAAGTCTAATAACCCAAGTTACCACATTCCGATGGAGGAATAAACATCTCCGGATATACAATAAGATCTTCACGGAGGAATGAAACATCTCCAGAATAATAAAGTACAAATATAATATTCTTAGAAGTTACAATATCTCAACAAAACAAATGTGAAAAAATGAAAATATATACAAGCTATGGTACATGGGTTACCTGCTTTTTCTAGGACAGGTAGTGCTTCAAAAACCTCCTATTTACTGGACCTCCCGACCAGGCGGACCCATCTTCGTGCTCCAGGATAAAAGAATTTTCTCTTCGGTTTGCTGCAATAATATAGGGTCCCATCCACATGTGGTTGAATTTCCCATGTTTATCTTCCCTCGGAGCATCCCACTTCAGGACCAGGTCATTTACCTGAAATTGATCTTCTTTTGCTTTTCTATCAAAGGCACTCTTTATCTTTTCTTGGTGCCCCTATACTTTGTTGTATGTTCTACTTCTTAACTCATTCAGTTCGACTATCTGATTTACCCTTCTCTGCATGTGGTTTGGTTCTTCTTCTATCCCCTGCAACAACCTCATAACCGACAATCCTAGAGAAGCTGGAAAAACCATCTCGGCACCATACACCCTCGAAAGGGGACATCCCAATGGCCCTCTTTGTACTTATTCTGTCAGCCCACAAGGCATATTTCAGTTTTGTATGCCAAGCTCTTTTATTATCCTCCAACAACTTATTTATGATTCTTACTAGGATTTTGTTGGATGATTCTGCTAGTCCATTCCCTTGAGGATAGTATGTTGTGGAATGATTCAGGCTGATATGGTATTTGTGGCAAAAATTTATCATCTTCTTAGAACAAAATGCTAGCGCATTGTCTGTCACTATTCTTTTAGGGCACCCAAATCTTGACAGGATATTCTCCTCTAGAAAATTTATGATAACATCTTCAGTTTCCTTCTTAGTTGGTATGGCCTCTATCCACTTAGTGAAATAGTCAGTGGCAGTCAATATCCATCTATGTTGCCCTGACGAGTTAGGATTTATTTCTCCAATAAAGTCTAAGCCCCACTGCTGGAAGGGTGCTTCTACTATGATAGGGTGAAGGGGTAGTGAAACGACCTTTCTTTTTCCTTCAAAAATATGGCATTGGTGACAATCAACTGTTTCTTTGTATACATCTGAAAACATGGTAGGTCAGTAGAAACTGGCCCTCGAGATTTTGTTGGCTATCACCTTCCATGAATGATGACCGCCGCAGTATCCCTTGTGAAACTCCTCCTTTGTGTGTTTAGCCTCTTCTCAAGCAAGCAATTAAGCAACACACCTCTCGGGTCCTTCCAATATAGGAATTGATTCATAATAAAATACTTCATATCTTTTAGTTTCACAGCCCTAGCCCAGATTTTTCTTAATCCTAGAGGAGCTTGTAAGTTTTGTAACATGTACACAATGTTAGCATACCAAGAGGATACAGAGAATTCTGGTCTCACCTGCACTCCCATGTCTAGCTGGTTTGAATACCCTTGTAAGAAGTTCAATTGCAAAGAATCACAGTTGTCCTTGGTCATCAATTTTGCTAACCCTTGCCCCTTTACTAGTTTGGTGGGTTTTATCTCCAGATCGTATTCTAGCAATACAACAATCCACTTGGCTCTTCTTCCTTCTGGGTATGCTTGGGTGAGGATACCTTTCACATCACTGTTTGGGACATGAGCAATGATGTGTGAATGTAAGATATAAACCCTGAAATCTTTTAGTGAATTAATTAGGGCATAGGCCTGCTTTTCCATGATATTGTATTTCAGTTCTGCATCTCTTAGTACCTTGCTGAAAAAAGCGATTGGATGTTCAGCGTTCTAGGCATTTTTCTGTAACAGTACTCCTTCCACTGTGTCCTCAGAAGCGTAAGAAAAAATAAAAAAAAGTCTTTAGAAAAATCTAGACTGGTTAATACCGGGGCTTCAATGATAACATTCTTATTTCCCTTAAATGAATCTCTTGCTTCCGTAGTCCATTTAACCTGATATTCCTTTCTTAACATATTTGTAATATTCATCATGATTTCGGCAAAAATGGGAATGAATCTTCTTAGAAATCCCACTTGCCCGATGAAAGACTACACCTCCTTTTTTCTTCTAGTCTCTCCTACTTTCTGGATGGCACTAACCCTTTTAGGATCAATCTTGATACCTCCCTTGAAAATAATATGACCCAAAAGCTTAGCTTCTTCTAATGCAAAATGTGACTTCTTAGGATTAAGGGAAATACCATATTTTATACATTTCTTAAAAACTTGTTCCAAATGCTTCAGGTGCTCTTCATCAGATTTTGAGTACACAGTTATGTCATCCATGTATACGACCACAAACTTATCTTTTTCTTCAGTGAATGCTATGTCCATCGCCCGCTGGAAGGTAGCTCCTGCATTCATCAGCCTAAAAGGAATCTTGGCGTACATGAAAGTGCCCCAAGGAGTGGTAAAAGCGGCTTCTCTTGGTCTTCAGGACAGACCTTGATTTTATTGTATCTGGAGAAACCATCCATAGTAGAGATCCTTTCTGCCCCTACTACCTTTTGTAAAATATGCTCCATTTTGGGCAGGGGGTAATTATCCTTTAGTGAATCCCTGTTCAAGTTCCTCAAATCTATGCAGATTCTAATTTTGCAATTCTTCTTCCTTATGTGAACCAAATTTGCTATCCACTGAGAGAATCTCAAGGTGACCGTGATTTTTGCATTGAATAATCTTCTAATCTCTTTTTCTATCACAGGCACCAGTTTAGGGTTTATCCTCCTCAACTTTTGCTTGAAGGGTTTCTCTCTTGGTCTGATTGGAATAGAGTGTTGTATTATGGAGGTATCATATTCCTTTAGTTCTTCATAACTCCATGCAAACGCCGTAGCATATTTCTTCATCAACTCTACATATTGCTTTTTCTTTTCAGTGGGTAGCTTCTTAGACAAGTTTACCATCTGAGGCTCTTCTTTAGTGCCCAAGTTTTGGTCTTCTACCGCCTCTTTAGGGGGTTCGAACTTCGGGTTTTTTGCTACATCATTTTGGTCAAACAGTCTTTCCAGGGTTATCAACCCCTTGGGGATATAATTACTTTTCAATTGAATGATATCTTTCCGACCCAACATGTTTTTCCATTTTTTGCTTTCTCTTTCTTCTCCCTCTGACTGCTCTTGGTCCATCAATCCTTCTATATTCTCATTTTCAGTATCAATCTGAACATTAGCAAATTCGTCAGATAATTCCAAAAATATTTTGATTTGTAAATCATCTTCAAATACTTGCCAGTATTTAGCATTGTCTGGGATAGATGGCCTATTCACCACCTCTACCTCGTATTTTTCTTGAGAGAAAATAGGAGTTTTAAAACCACCAGCAGTGGTGGCCAAAGAGTCCGCCACCTGATTCTCAAATCTTGGGATCACCCAGATCTTGTGTTTGGTGAAATTTTTTCCAAACATATCCCAAACTTCATTCCTATAGGCCCTCATTCTGGGATGTTTTGCTTGATAACTATCATTTACTTGATTGACCACTAATTCTGAATCTCCAAAAACATGTATCCTTTTTGCCCCCAAATCTTTCAAAGCTCTTAGTCCCAAGAGTAGAGCTTCATACTCAGCCACATTATTAGTACACTCGAAAGTTAGCTTGTATGATAAAGCTCTGGACTCTTGATCGGGAGGTATAATCCAAACCCCTGAACCAGCACCATTCTTGCTCAGTGATCCATCAAAGTACATCTTCGATAGCCCTTCCTTATTTTTCTGCTTCTCTGAGGCCTCATACCTCTCGGCAAACTCTTTTTCTTCCTCGATCTCGTGGAAAAATGGAGGCACAGGATTGGTATGTGGGCCATCATTGAAGAAAATAGAGGAACCTATACCTGTGTCTACAGCGTACACTGGGTGATTTTCAGTCTTGTCGTCACTACTGACCACATAAGCCATTCTCTTCTCTGTATACATCTTTCTATTGCTTCCAAAAAGTGGTATGGTGGCGTAAGATAAGTCCATCTGCATGGTTCCTTTCAACCTTTGTACCCAGGATCTTGATAACAACAACCCAAACTTAGTGGGCACTTTTGCCACAATTACATCCATCATAATGCTCTTAGCCAGGATTTGGGAAAGGGTCACTACTACATCTTTAATTAAACCCAAACATGGCACCTTTCTGGAATCAAAAGAATACAGGTCTTTGTAGGGTCTGGTGACTTCCAACCCCAACTGATCTACCGCTGATTTTGGCATTAGGTTGTGTGAAGCTCCAGAATCTATCAGGGCATTGTGTAAGAACTTACCATGGATATTCAAACTCAAATAGAAGGGAGGGACTTCTTCATTGTCTGGTTCTTCCATCTTGGAACCGAAGATTATAGTGGGGGCATCATCTATTACTTCCAATATGTCTTGCATACCTTCTTCTTTTCCCTTTACTAGGCTAGTTATCTCTTCCCTATATTCATTGTTTTTCAACAGCTCATTTAAGGGGATAGAGATCTTCACCTTAGACAGTTCAGCTTTCAGACTGAATGTCGAAGTTGGCCTCACCACTTCCATGAATTCTGGCTGCCTACCCTCTTTAGAATGCTTCCCCTTATCTTCTGAGGTTTTCTGTGGAGTATCCTCTGGTTGTTTTTCCTTTAGCTTCTCCATATTTTGCTGAGTCTTGGATAGCTGAATATGGGAATACTTCCCTTCACTTATTGGTATCTCCCTGCTTCTTAACTTCATCTTTCTTTGGATGTCATCTACAACATTCATGTAACCCATTTGATACTGCTCAGAATCAAATTTAGCAGCTTTACTAGCATTCCCCAAGTTGAAAAAGTCATGCCCTCTTTGGGTTAAATGTACTTCATGGTCTAGGGTGTCAAGGATATGGATCTGGTCTCCAGCAGGCTCTTCAGGTCCTTCCTCATCCACCAAGTTTTCAGGGAAGGGAGGTCTCATCTGGTGGTCTTCTTGATTTCTTGGATTTCTTGGAGGGGGTGGCCTTCTAAAGTTAGGATTTCTTATTTGATTTTCAGGTTGTTCTCTAGGAGGAGGTTTATTTTCTATGGACAACCTATCCATCAGCGTTTCCATAGTTTTCATCATAGTATCAAACTTGGCATCACTAGAAGATGAGGAGGTAGAGGCTTGGGTTTCTTGCTTCTTTTTATCTGCTTCTGTTTTGCCCTTTATTTTTCCTGAGGCCATCATGTTGGCTTTCACCTCCATGGCATCCTTTAGCATAGTGGGAAGGGTAGTATATTTTATCTCCCTTAAAGTACATGAGAAATCCCCCTCAAAGGAATCTGCATAATGGATCTTTGCGGCACCTACTGAGGGTCTTAGATCATTTGGGATAGAATTATAGGCCTTCATAAACCTAGCTGAAAACTCATGAACAGATTCAAAACCTCCTTTCTTTATATGGTTGTACTGGGATAAGACCAGGGCAGGACTCCCTATCGTCTCCCACCTTTCTAAAAACAGTGTCTTAAAGGCTGCAAAATCGTTGATAGAAGCATTCGGTAACTGTCTAAACCATTTCTTAGGTTCTCCAAATAAACTCTGGGCAAACAACCTGATCTTAGCATCATCACGATCTACTTCCTCTAAATCAATAAAATCCTCAAACCTATCTACATGTTGTCTGGTAGAAAAATCTCCCTCTCCATCATAAGAGACGATTCTCTGGGCGTAGTTCTGAGGGAGATAATGCAAAACAGATGGTAGGACCAATGGTGCGAATCTAGCAGCCATGGGTATGAGTGGATTTTGAGCTTGGGGATGGATATTCTAGGTAGGATTACTTGCAGGGATTGTGGTATGAGATGGAGGGATCTAAAAACCAGGTCTAGCTCTTTCGACTTTAATTATATTCTGCAACTCAAACCAGACAGGATCTAGCAAATAATATTCAGGGGCATTCAGACCTTCTTCACCTAGACTTAGATAAGACTCGGATCTTGATCTTCGCAAGGGATTTCCAATATCTATCTCTATAGACAATTCTTGAAGAACAGGGAGTTCTCCTTTAGACCCAATTCTTGAAATGCTAGAAGCAGCACTAGATTTATCTTTTTCGGTCTTATGTCTAAGTAGTATTTCTAGATTTTCCACACTTAACATAATTTCGGAAATAGGATTACCTCTGGTATGGATCTTTATTGAGGCCAGGATGCCCGTTTCGAGATCTCTTCAAAAATGAATTTGGCACGTCAATCTTCCACAGTGGAGTCTTTCTTGAATGTTGATCTTTATGAGTGGAATCGCTAGGGAAAAAATGCACAACCTTCTAAACATATGGAAACCTCTGTTTTCCCGCAGCGATCTCTCTTTTATTTGAATCTTTTAGAATCTTTTGTCGATCCTCCCAGGGATAATAAAACAATCACGTCCCCAGCAATGGTGCCAATTTGTTAACACCCAAAATGACCCCCTAGTTTGTGGGAGAAGGCAGACTAGAGTAACCACTAACCAATCATAAGCTTGTGCTACTGATCCAACACAAACAGAGAGGGCTCTCCCTATAAGCTCATGAAAAACTGGAATAATCAAAGGCGTCAACAATGAAAATATACACCAGCATTCATCATTCAAGATATTCAATTACAACATACAGAAGATTAGATTTCTGTTGGGAACAAAATGATTTAAAAGTTGTTTGGCTGAAATATATGAATCTCTATTTGGGCAATGGAGTCACATTTAAACAAAATCTGAATATTCATTTACAAATGCTTAGTAAATGCATTAACGCAGGGGCGAGGTAGTAAACAACTCATAGTCAAAGTGATTTTAATTGGTGAAACAGAAGAAAAAGAAACAATCCATTGGTATAAGGCACACGATGATGAATCCTATATCAATTTTAGCAGAGAAGTAATGGTGGAATACTTGGAAAAAGATAAGCAGAGCATAATTTCTATGAATTCCACTTAGCTATCATGCTGTATTAAGTATGAAAGAATGTTACAGATTGGAATTAACAATGAGAGATACACAATTCACATGGAAAAAGAAAAGAATAGACTGCAAGACCGGTTACACAAGAATCCCTGAAAACATTGGCTCAGCTCTGCAATCTTTATTCAAAATATAGCTCAAAAATGTCTTATAGAACACTACACAGAATTCCCATAAAAGTTTTCAACAATTTCTCATTCCATTACATCGCATATATAGATGTCGGGAGTCCTTCTGCTCGACTCATCTAAACCAAAAACAGTTATATCGGAGTGACACCTCATTCAGGTTGTTTTGCCACTATCACTACAAAACAGAAATAGGTAGAACCGGCCTAACTGTTTGCTTACATCCCACCGGTATTATTACTAAGTAATATTCACTTCAAGTAAAAAAGTAAAGATGGTAAAATAATAGTTCCAGTTGGCTATTTATATAGCTGCCTCAAAAAATATTACAAATTTCTCAATAATAGGAAAGTTTTTTAGAAGTCTCTGATTCCAAACAAGCATCAACAACTATAAAAAGTCAAATATCACTACGGAAGATGGAGATAGTATAGTGATTTGCTATATTTTTCTACATTAGCCCATTGGTCTGCAGGTGGGAGGTCATAGTCCATGATCTCCTTTACCATCACTCGTATCTTGATATGCTCTGTGTAGGAAAATGGGGGAAGCCTTTCACCAATGGAGATCAACCTGTTCAATATTTCAAAGTCTTCTTCGACCAACTCCATCAGAGTCCTGCCTATAAGCAGTTGGTTCAGACGTTTTAACTTTGTATGATCCATCCTTATCGTCCACAGTAGGTTTTTATAAGCATTATGGGAGATTAGTTCCTGGTCATCATTCTAGAACGAAGGTAGCCCCATTTCAACCAGTTGATCAAAAAACCCTTTGAACTCTGCCACTTGTCCTTTCATTTGTTCGACTTTAGCTTCCACACTCTCAATCTGTGCATATTTCCCCAGGACCCTTCGTGCTGCTGCAAGTGTTGCGATCTAGTTCCCAATATTCAGCTTAATCCTTTCTTCTTCGGATAGATCATTCAGGAAAGTGATAGCATTTAGTGTCGTTTCTTTAGGTCTTTGGGTTAGGGTCTCCCTTGCAACTCCACAACCTGTGAGAACATCACTAATAGTCTTCTCTTTTATTCTTATGAACTCTAAGTAGGGTCTAAAGTTCTCAGCTTGTTTAATGATCTGGTTCCACACCAAATGTTTGCATCCTTGTAATGTTGCCTACCCGGTGACCTGATGAGTGAGATTTTTATTGATGTCAATTAATTCTTTGTGCTTCTTCTGGAGGACCTTTGCTTCTTCTTCCTTTTTATTATTCTCTTCTTCCAACCTTTGAGCCTTTTCCTTCAGCTCTTTAATCTCCACATCTTTCAAGATAATGTGAGACATAGCCTGCACAAGACTGTCAGTATTACTACTTTCCCCAATTTGATTCATATTGGTAGGCCGTATGTCCATTTTGGACAAGTTACTTTTCAGGTCATCAAGCTGTTTTTCTAAGCTCACTCACTCTTTTTTCCAGCTAGATTCCTTCCCTGCAAATTTTAGCATCTCTGCTTTACATTCACTTATTTCTTTAGACATGGCTTCTTTTTGTATTTCGAAGTCTGTCTCTTCGGGAGCTTCGATTAGCCGGATATTGGGAACTTTTTCCTTCTTCTGTAGTTTCAGAATCAACTTTTCTTTCTCGGCCAATAGCTTACTCATGCTTTTACCTCCCTCGTCACTTATAACTAGGTCAGATTGTACCTTTTTGACCTACTACTGAAGAGCTCGGTTTTCACTTCTCTCTTGTTTTAATTGGTTTTCCAATTTTTTCACAGTGACCAGCAAGTTCTCCCTTTTTAATGTTGTTTTCATAAAATCATCATATACAAGATCAGTGACCTACTTGTGAAACAAGATTTTATCTGGTACTGGTATCTTTTGCCAATTGATCTTTGCCTCAGTCACTCCATCTTCCATCAATACTGCTGAGTTTAAGATGTTGTCATTTATACCTCTGCTGGTCATCAAGAAAGTTTTAGACAAACCTCTGGCTATAGGCATCGAATCAAACAGCCTCTGGGCTAAGGCTTGTTTGTTTTGATCGTATTGTTTACAGAGGTCAGCCTTGGACCGAAATTTATTACCAGCATCTCCCTCCTTAACATCTTGAAACTTATATTCTATAACCCAGATCTCAGGAGCTGAAGACTCCTCATCATCTGCCTCTCCACTATCCATTGGAGCAGTCAATTCTTCTTGAGCCGCTGCAACAACCAGCTCCTCTTTAGTTGGGGAATAAATTGACTCGGCTCGGGTTGCTGCAACAACTAACTCATCCTGCACTTCCAATTTAAGCCGCTTGTCGCCATTACCTTCTTCAGTATCCATATCTCAGACTTCTTTTAAGTCTCTTTTTCGGCCCACCTCCACAATGTCCGATACTTGATCTAAATCCATTATTAAATCGGATAACATGAGATCTCCTCCCTGTGTCTCCATGGCTTCACCTGCCTCAAGCTCCCAGCACAACAAATTTCACCCCATTAGCACCCCTTCTGGCTCTGTATGCTCAAAAGCGCTTAAATTGCAATCTTTCCTTCTCTTGGAAATATTATGCAAGGGGTCGTATTTGATGGCCACATCTTTCTTGAACCCCAGCGGCTTCAATAATCCTTCCACCTCTGACAAAGCTTCTTTACTCTTTACGATGAAAGGCCCTACCTTCCAAGGGTATTTTACATCCATGGTCTTCTTATGTTTTAGGAATTGCACTTCTTCCAGGGCCAATTTTTGTCTGATAAATTCAAGAGCAAAGATCCGCAATGTTAGAAAAGTGGGTAAGACATAGGGATCCTGTACAAAACCATGCAACCTAATGACTGTAGCTTCTTTCAACAAAAACTAGTCACCGACAGCCACTTCATCCTTCAATTGCATCATTGTTCCCATTTCAGGAAACACTCTAGGCAATTCTTCCCCAAAGATGATTTTATAAACAGGGGGGAAAACATAGTTCAAATAATTGAAAACATTGTCTACCAAAACCTTTGTCTCAGGCAGTGAGGAGAAATGTGGGCTTTCGGCGCTGCTGTACGTAATCATTTTCATCAACTGCGTCTGATATCTAAAAAACCTAGTATTAAGGAAATTGCTCAATTATACATGTATCTTTTCCACCAAAAAATCATCAAACTTCAGGGATGGGATGAGCCCGCTTTTGGACCTAGCCAAATTGATGCTAATCCTATAGAGTAAACTTAATTGGACTTCAGTCACCCACAAATCAGTATCCAACCCTAGAAACTAGGCTAGCAAAGGAAGAACCAACTGCGAATTGTCATAAAAAAGGCTGACATTTAAAAGGTAGGGTTCTTTGGAGATTTCAGAGCCGGGTCTCAGACACGTAGCTAGGAAAGCTTGACGGCTTTCAGGGTTGATTTGACAATACAAGGAAACCAAAGACTCTTCAAAAAAACCCTCTAACTCTTGGTACTAAGACTCAGGAATGAAAAAAGAATTTCTAACAACTGATGCATCTACATTACAGATGACTATGGACTTATGGGCGTTCATAATTATTCTTTGGGATTCTGATTAATTTGAAGAACACCAGGTTACAAACTCAGGGAAAGAGAACACTTGGCCAAGGAAAAAGAAAAATGAACGATGACCTAAATACTCCATGTATATCTAGTCCCTGTTCATGCAAGGCTTCCAACCTCCTCTTAATTTCTGAAACCGGGATCTGAATGCATGTGTCAAATACATTGGCGTCCCTTTCTTCTAGGGCCACCTTAACCCTAAAACTGGTAGAAGCTTCCTCTTCTCCCATCTCAAAACTGAAAAAGACTTAGACTTTTAGAGAATGACGGTTACAGATCCTACCTATCACTTTGGAAGCCCTGCTCGCACCCTGTCAAAGGTTCTATTGCCTTCGTCGTCTGCCACACGCGAAGAGAATTTCTGACTTTGACATGCCTTTGAAACAAATGTCAACCTTCACAGGTGTTCTCATATATATAAATGCGTTCCCATAACCTCCGGCTTCTTTGGCCCATTGTCCTTTGATCTCGACCGTTCGAACTCTCACGTGTTCACTTTCTGCCATCGGATATGCTTTTCCCTTTACTCACTGATTTGACAACCCCTCCATTTACACCATTGGATTATCTTGCTATCTCTTATCTGGGCCATTCATCTCATCCCTATGCGTCTACGGGGTAGGATCACATGCACCCAAAAAAGCTTTCCCATATTGCCCTTTCTCCATGCGACAAGCTTTGGAGTTGACACCTGTCCGGTGGGAAAGGTCCATCGCATTTGCCCTGTCACTATCTAGCGTGCTACTTCTTGATGTGACCATCTTATGAGAACCGTCCATTTATTCTTAAACTTATATCCATGGTGGGTTCTCATGCTCTATTTAGCACTTAGATCATCCGTCTACTGGTGGGGTCCTCCCTATTATATCCTGTGCGTTTTCGACTTCCACCAGCCATTGATGTGGTTCTTCTCATCCTCTGAACCGTAGATCTGCTAGAGACTTAGGCCTTTACTGTAGTGAATGAACCCGAAACCTTGGATCTCAAAGGGATAACCTCTGTTGTATATTCTTGCACTGGTCCTCACCATCTCATGCGCCCAATATGGCATTGTTCATTGCTCCTTTCTCCTTGTGATGCCCTCTTAGGCCGACACCTATCCGGCGGGACCAAGCCCATCGCATCCACCTATTCCCTTTCTTCCTCACAACTTGACCATGCAACTGTCCATTGAGAGCCGTAGATCTTGCTCCCGCTCTAGATCAACAGTGCTAACCTGTGCGACACTTAATCTTTCATAATTTTTCCCACGGACTATAGGTTTTAGGGTATTCTCCGCTTGTCTTTAGTCATTCTATTCGCCTATTAATACTTAGCCCTTGACATTAACCCCTTTATTTCATTGGACCACTTCTATACCATTCTGTCTCATGTCTTAGCACCTGGCCATCACCGATGGAGATCACTTCAATCTTTTTTCTTAGGTAGTTGTATGACCTCCCTTTCATGTACAGGTCTTTATGCTGCAAAAGAGCAAAAAATATAGAGGTGCTAACACCCACAATGCAATTAATCAACCACATAGCATTATGATTTGCGACATCTAATGGTCTAATGAAGATATAGGAGATCATTTCTTGTATGTCACTAGAGCCAATGCACATAGTACAACATTTACATTGCATGTTGTAGATCCCCAATCGCTGACTAAGCCTCTTGTGGGCTAGGTATCCAATCCCCCAGGGCCTGTAACAAGCTCTAGGATGCAGACTAAACCTCCCAAGGCCTGTAATAGGCACGACTGGTTGGGTATTCAAGCCCCCAAGGCCTATCTGGGGCCCTGGAGGCTTAGAGCCTCTCAAGGCTATTGGTAACAACTGGCTGTCAATGACCAATGTCTTTCGACTATGATTGACTAGCAACCCTCTTCACCATGAAACCCCTAGCCTCAAGCATGCCTCAAGATGCGATTTCCCTGTGTACTGGTAAGCCCGAGCCTTGCCTCAACCCGATTTATCATCCAGTCGTGATCCCTCCATATCCATTTGGCAGATGTTTGTCAGCCCACCCATATAAAAAAGACCCAAAAGTATTTTTATACTATTACATTAAATAAAAAAACCCTTTGCCCCTTAATATATAAGAAATATAATTTTTAGGTTTTCATGATTATTTAATACCCCAATATGAATGAACGCGATATTATATTTCCTTCTAGTGAAGCCCCCTTGGCAATTCCAAACCTATGGAGAATCCCTAGAGTAGAAGGGTATTGTTGAAAAGGTACTTCGATGCCTCACTAAGAAATTCTCTATGGTGGTTACTGCCATAGAAGAATATAAGGATCTGTCGACGTTTACTCTAAAAGAGTTAACATGGTCTCTTTTGTCCCATGAAGCTAGACTCAGTCAGGAAGACGAGTCTCTGTCTCATGCATTTAGCACTCAGACTTCTTTCAATGGAAGTTGAGGTCAAGGAGGAAGAGGACGAGGCAGAAGAGGAAGGAGCTCTAATTCCACAAAGGCTAGAACTTCCCATGAACACCATGAACACACATATCAATGTGAGCACTGTCATAAACCTCAGAACCAGAGAGGAAGAGGAGGCAAGAGATGGACTGATAGGTCCAATGTCTAGTGTCACTAATGCAATAAATATGGCCACTATGAATGTGACTGTAGAAAGAAGTAAGCAGATCAGAACAATGGAAGAGCACATGTCTCTAATGTTGAAGAACATTCGTCAGAAGTTATGTTTTTGTCATACCAGGCGACTGAAGAAGAACATCAATAAGATGTGTGGTTGCTAGATAGTGGATGCAACAATCATATGATAGGTAAGAAATCATTATTTTCTGATATAGATCCATCTGTTGATTCAAAGATCAAACTAGGTGATCATCATCTCGTTCTAGCTCAAGGCAAAGGTACTGTTCTTATACTTACCAAACAGAATGAGAAGAAGTACATAAATGATGTATTCTATGTTCCAAATCTTAAGGTCAATCTGATCAGTGTGGGTCAATTGATTCAGAATAAGTATGATGTTAGGTTCATTGATTCCTATTGTGTTGTCTATGATAAAGCCCCCAGTAGAAGACTCCTAGCCAAAGTAGAAATGACAAAGAATATAATTTCCCCACTCAACCTGAGGAGTTCTATATTGTCACAGTCATATGCTCATACTGTCTCCAGTCAAGATGAAACCTGGTTGTGGAATTGTAGGTATGGTCACCTACCCTTTCAGAGTCTCTCTCATATGCAAAAACAATCCATGGTCAAAGGATTACCAGTCATGAATGAACAGTCAAGTTCTTGTGAAGACTGTATTTTAGGGAAACACCAAAGGGACAACTTTCCCACTTCTACTAATAGAGCCAAAGAACACATGGAACTTGTTCACACAGACCTATGTGGATCAATGCAAACCTAGTCTATAGGAGGTAGTCTGTATATCCCAACATTTATTGATTACTATAGCAGGAAATTCTGGATTTATTTTCTCAAAAATAAGTTAGAAGCTTTCTCCAGATTCAAAGAGTTCAAAGCATTGACTGAAAAGCAGTCAGGTAAACCACTCAAAATACTCATATCGGACGGTGGAGGTGAGTATGTATCTCATGTTTTTTCATAGTTGTGTAAACAACATGGAATCCAGCATCAATACACCAATATATACACTCCATAGCAGAATGGAGTTGCAAAATGGAAGAATCGGACCATCATGAACATGGCCCGAAGTATGTTGTCATACAAGAAGTTATCCGATGATTATTGGGCAGAAGCAGTTGCATGTTCAGCATATCTACTGAATAGGTCTCCCACAGTAACTATTAAAGAAGAGATACCTGAAGAAGCATGGAGTGGCACTCAGATTAGTGTCTCACATCTCAGGATCTTTGGATGTGTTGCTTTCGCACACATACCTGATGAGTTAAGAAAGAAGTTAGACAAGAAGAGTGAAAGGTGTATTTTCACAGGATATAGTGAAAAGAAGAAAGCCTATAAGCTGTATAATCATGTCACCAAGAAAGTAGTGGTGAGCAGAGATGTCAAATTTCTGGAAGAGAAATGTTGGACTGATACAACAGACATTCAGCAGACAAACCGTCAAGTACCACCAGAACCACTCAGAATGCCTAGACTTGAGGTGTAGCAGTAGCAAGAAGGGACACCAGCAGACAGTCCACTACAAAACCAGAGAACTAGAAGCTTAAGAGATTTATACGAACGGACTCCTATCATTCATGAGCAGCTATAGTATGCACTATTTTCATGTCAGGCAACATGTTTTCAAGAAGCAGTAAAAGATCCACAGTGGATCCAAGCAATGAATGAAGAGATTGATTCTATTGAGAGGAATCATATTTGGGATCTAGTTGACCTCCCATCAGATAAAATCTGCATTGGTGTAAAATGGGTCTATAAGACCAAGTTGAATGAAAAATCACAGATAGAAAAGTATAAGGAAATGCTTGTTGCAATAGGTTTTGCACAGTAATATGGTGTATACTATGAAGAAACCTTTTCTCCAGTAGTAAGGATGGACATGATCAGAGCTGTACTTGCAATAACAACTCAAAACCAGTGGCCTGTTTATCAAATGGATGTAAAATATACCTTTCTCAATGGCATACTTGAGGAAGAATTCTATGTAGACCAGCCACCCGGATATGCTGTCAAAGGTCAAGAACTCAAGGTATGTAAGCTGAAAAAGGCCTTGTATGGTCTCAAACAAGCTCCAAGAGCTTGGTACCATAGAATTGACTCTTATCTCATCAATAATGGGTTCAACAGAAGCAGTAATGAACCTACTCTGTATGTAAAACATATCAACAAGGTAACATTTTACTTGTTTGTCTTTATGTTGATGATATGATCTATACTAGAAATTTTGATGCTAGAAGAGTTTAAGGCAGTCATGAAAAAGGAGTTTCAGATGACTGATCTTGGTCTTATGAAGTTTCTCCTTGGTTTGGAAGTTGATCAAAGTGAAAATGGGATCTTCATCTGTCAGCTGAAGTATTCTACTGACATTCTGTAGAGATTCAAAATGGATAAATGTAAACCAGTAGAAACTCCCATTGCTACAGGAACCAAGTTAAGCAAGAATGATGAAGGATCAACAGTAAATTCTACACTTTACAAAAGATTAGTAGGCAGTTTAATGTATTTGACTGCTACTAGACCTGATTTGATGTATGATGTCAGTCTTATTTCTAGATTCATGGAATCTCCCAAAGACTTTCACTGGAAATTTGGAAAAAAATACTAAGATCTATTGCAGGTACAATTGATTATGGACTTTGGTACACTCATTCACAGGACTGTACTCTCACAGGGTACACAGACAATGGTTTTGTAGGTAGTATTGATGATAAGAAAAGCACATCTGGTTATGCTTTCCATCTTGGTACTAGTCTTATTTCTTGGGCTTCTCAGAAGCAACCTATTGTGAGCATGTCTTCAGCAGAAGCATAATATATTGCAGGAAATATAGCAGCATGCCATGCAGTTTGGATCATAACACTCTTGAAGGACATGGGACATATAAAAATAGAACCAACAACCATATATTGTGACAACAGTTCTGCTATACAGTTGTCTAAACATAATGTATTTCACAGGAAGAGTAAACACATTGACACTCGCTATCACTTCATATGTGAGTTCGTCAATAATGGAGAAATCAATTTGATGTTTTGTGGCTCTAAGGAGCAGCTAGCTGATATGTTTACCAAACCTTTGGGTACATCTGCATTTGAGTTTCAGAGGAAGCACTTAGGCATTGATAGTGCTGACCACACCATCCCACTTGAGATTAAGGGGGTGTGTTAAGAGTTGTAATCTCAATGGTTCTAAGTTGGTTAGTTAGTTGAGTCAATGGTCCTAAGTTAGTTGAGTTAGTTGTTGACTAGGGCATTAGTCGACCCATGGTATTCACTGGCCCATAGTATTAGCCAGTGGTTTTGGTCTTATGTGAAACTATATATATGTGTGCTTAATAATGAGAAGGAAATCAATATGCCCTTTGTGTTTCTGCTCTTTATGTTTTGTGTATTACAAACTTTATCATTAAGAAGGTTGCATAGCAACATAACCTGCCGTGTTGCCAGATAATTAATTTAAAGTTAATGTCGAGGTCCGTAATGTCTAGGAAAGTGAAAGTTGTGTGGTGTGGTCACCTTAGTAATTACGCTCCAAAGGTAACCAACAACAAATTGTCCATCCCACTCTTCAAGTGAGGCGAGTGCCTCAATAAATATATAGTTATGTGCTCAAGAAGTAGCTACTAATACGATGGCATCCAAGCAGCTTGGAATCATTCCATGGATTGAACCTCGAAGTTAGACTTCGGTTACATCCGGAGAAGTTACTTGTTGAGTGCCCTCTCGAGAAAATAATATCTAATGTAGTTGCCACTTGTTTCAAATGATGAGACCTGCTTTTACATCAAACGTTGGGCAATGCGTTCTAATGGATGGATCACATTAAAAATGCACTTACTTATGGGACCTGTGGTACCTAAGCATACATTGAGTTGTGAAATTTGGCACCATGACCATGCATGCACACCACCTGTTTCTTCTCTTCTGTTCATTCCATTGCACCAAATCATATTGGATGAGTACATACATTTCAAGGATGAGATGCCTTTCATTTTCATTTTGAATACATTGCCAATGTTCCACACGTTGATGAAATCCCATGGGATAGGAAAATCAGAGGCATACCCGTTCTGCAAGCCCAACTCAGTTTATTGTTCACCACTGCTTCAATGTCTATGGAAAATAATTATCTAGTACTGAATATATGCTTGTACAGAGCTTTGGCATGTTTAACATCAAGATTCATGATTTTCATGTCGGATGACATTCGTTTGGAGTGGGCATGGACGTGAGCACGCACAACCCTTATTTCAGGGCATTGTTCTCCAGAACCAAGGCAGCTAACATTACACAAGTAAAGCGGATGAGGCCTTTTCATACCATGGATGCAGAATGATCGTAGAGTTTGCATCCCAGTTGCTCTACATCACATATGTTTTATGGACAACAGAGCTGGTCTCCCTCTCAGAGTGCCAAAGAGTATGCACTATGGACCGTCAAATTGATCAACAATTTCAAGTTGAAGGAGAATAAAAAAAACTAAATCAGGTTTCAACCACAACTTCTTCTTCCCTATCATCTTCTAAGCTTGAAGCACCCCAAAACCTTAGGTCAGTAATTCAATCATAATTTTTAGCATGGAACACACTTGTATTTATCTAGTTTATGTAGATGTGGGAAAATAAGTCATTAAGCTATGCTTGAAATCATAGTGGTTTTAAACGGTATGCCCTTGATCCCTTCTCTATGGGGTGCTACTAGCTCTGAAAGAGATGCTAGGCTAGGTGTTGGCCCTATGATTTTGGGATTGGTAGTAGAGCATGTTGCAAGTGAAGAATTTGGGAATAATCTTAGGGATGGATTTCTGTAGTGGTGAAGTGGTAGAGAGCATTTGAAGAATCTGAGGAGAATCTTAGCCATGATTTTCTGTAGCGGCGAGATAAATTGAAGTTTCCAGCATATGGGATGGATTTGTCCCCAATTTCTCTCCTAACTATTTCAATGATAAATAGCTAGGTCTAGAACAAAAGGCCAAGGGTAGGAAAGAGTAGTACTCACAATGCTACGCAGCAATAGTTGTTGAGGCAATACGCAAACAAATTTTCAAGCTAACTTATTCATTTCAGTATTAGACATACTTGATATAGTTTAGAAAACGTGGAGGTGAACATATTGTTTTAGGTTGTGTTTCCATGGAGTCAGTAGTTGAAGCAGCACAATCCATACTTCATCATTCAGTTCGCATCCAGCTCAGAATAGGTTAAGCTTTGCATAGAGCCATGAATATGGTCATTGGAGAGCGGTGCATTGGAGGCATAGACCTCTGACAAAATCAATATGTTGAATTAAATGTTAATTCAATGCACTCTCCATTTCTCCGTTGCCTCAGCAATAACACCCCAATCAAATAGCCAATGATAAGCTAGGAAAATAAGTTAAATTAATTGCGAAAATAAAGAAATTGAATCTGTAAAAGTTATTGAAAAGTGAGATGATTTTTGCACCATTTAAAAAGACAAGCATAGCTCATTAATTAAATTCCTCCATACTATCATTTATGCTTTTGCAAATTATAACATCATTCATATGCTATTGTAGGTTTGAAGGGTTAACTATCTCCTTTGTATTTTAGTATTTGACAATTGCAGTTCAATTGGTTTAAGGTAAATTGATTTTTAAAGTAAAGTTCAGGTAGATTCCATATGAACACCATGATCTTCATGGAAAAGTCTAGCCACTCCAAAGCATTGAAAATGACATACCCACCTGCATTGAAAAACTAGGTAAATGTTTGAGATGCAACACCTAAACAACATTAATTACGAACAACATTGCAATGCAGCGACATCTGAAAGCAATTAAGTAATTTATTCTTTGAACATTATCACCCAATCCTAACTTTTATAGTCATGTCTGGAAGAGGTGATACATATTTCATGGAATTTTCATGTGAATAAGGAAACCCAAATCGACTTCATTGATATTCAAAATGGGAAAATGGTGTGATTTTATTCAAATCTAGACTCTATTATAGTCTTTCTTCGATTTTTAATTGGAACTATAACTTTTAAAGACGCTATCATTGCTGCAAGAAAGGTACGATAAAAAGATTATTAATAGAGCATTTTCTTCTTTTTGTTACTTGCAAATAATTAATCTGGCTATTTGGATTTCTATGTCACAAGATGATGGTATAGTTCAGAAGTATTTTTAATGCATACTCAGGATGGTAAACTTCTATATGTAGTCACTTACAAGCGGAAGAAAAGAATGAGATGGAAGAAGAGAGTGAGATGGTTGAGGACTCGAGATATTGTTTAAGCAATAGCGATTAATTGAACTACTATATGCAGTGAGATTTTACCAGTTAGTGTGGATGACCACACTGCAGATATGTTGAAGACAACAAAATGTGTCAGTAGCTAGATGCATCGGTTCAGTTCCTACTAACAGGAAACAACAATTCTAGTAAATGTCCTGCAACAACAATTTGCAATTATTGTAAGTTAAGTGTCCTATATCTCATCAATATGAACAAAAATTACAAGTCCTTATGGTTTGTCTTTCCTTCATATTTTGCAAGCATCTCATGACATCTATGACATCTATTTTTGGTTCAGCAAACCAACACAATGCAATATGCAACAAGGTGTGCAATGTCATATGCAAAGGGTGAAGGCATGACATATATGACATCTATTTTTGGTTCAGCAAAGCAACACAATGCAATATGTAACACGGTGTGCAATGTCATATGCAAAGGGTAAAGACGGTGAAAATGGTAGGGACGAGAATGAAGGCGGTGGGCGGTGAGAATAGGTGGGGTCAAGGCGGTGACAGAGGCGGTGGCCACCAAGACTATGATGGTGGCAGTAAATGCATTAAATGCATTTAGTAAATGCTTCCACCTCTCTCTAAACCAAAGTGATGAAAAACTTAGGAAAAAGACGTATCGAACTCAATCTCCCAGCAATAACGCTTCAAGCTGATGAGCCAATAGAATGATGTATAAACCAATTCTAAATAATTAAAGAAAATAAAAAAATAGTAAGCAATCTAAAACTATAGATAAATGTTAAAAATTTATGGTCAAAGTTGAAAGTAATACGTAGTCAAAGCATATCGAATACAATATGTACCGCCTCACGGCCGGTATAATAATTGATCGTTTGGTTGTAGATAGCGATTAATTATTTGTCTCAATTAAAGCGATGTAACATATAAACAATGATGGTTTTTCCATTAATAATTAATAATGACATTTATATATAGCTTATAGTAATCAAATTTAATAAGTTTTGACCATCGTTTTTGTAAAACAATTATTGAATAGAAAAAAGAAAAAAATCAAATTTGTGGTTCTACTATTTATGTTGATGATTTGAAAATTACAAATATATTTGAAGAAAATGAAATGTAAAATATTAAACACATTTTAAAATCAAAATGTAGCGAAGCATTTGCATTTTTCGCCGATAGGTGCTACAATGAGAATTGTCTAGTGGGTTGCAGTGGGAGGGGACCGCAGCCTTTTAATCCCTAATTAAGGATGGATGGAAAAGATGAAGTGGTTTGGAATATACCTGTTAGCACTCAAATTTTGCTGAATGCTATGGCAGCTTTTGGCGTGGGTGGAAAGAAACATGCTAAACACGTTGGAAATAAGCAAAGTAGGCGATGCTGGTTAAGATTGAATACCCCGAAGATCGACAATCTCGAGCCCACTGCGCGAACGAAGATGTAGACCATATAACATAATGAGTGGGTGGTAATCGGCGGGCAAGTGATGAAATCAATCGACGGCGGAGATCGGTGTATAGAAAGATTTACAGCGCATAGTTCCCGCGTTGATCCAACAAGCGTGAAGCATGTTATGTTTCAAAAACACCACGGTAGAGTTATGTAGTGCGCACCTATCAATGGCATAGATTCGCTAAGGGAAAATCAAAGGCCCGATGATCACTGCGCTGATTTTTCTCGCTGGTGATTTAACTGCATCTCAAATCACCGTGGTCGGCAGGGACATTCCATCCAATAGTCAGACTTGGAATTATGTGTGACAAAATGGGAAGCCATAGAAGTAAAAAAAGGGGCTGCAGTCTTAATCCAATCACCGTTTCCCACATGAGAAAGGGGCATCTCCTCCAGAGATTAATGATGACCACATGGGATAAGCCACCTCAGCGTCGTCAAGGGTCTTTTATGCATGATTTGAAATGCACGGTCGTACATGCATTACGTCAGTCCTATCCTCAGTCATCATGATAAATCATTTGGAAGGTCTAAGTTAGAAAATCATGATAGCATAATTCGCATGGAGATGCCATCGCTATTGGTCGTTATAAGCCTGATTCTTCGGGCCTGTAGCTCATGTCGAATTCCAAAGGGTGGTGAGTTCATCGGTTTGGTTATTTTTGCATGCAATATCACAGACATGGAGAGAGAGCAAGGGGTCGAGATAATAATTGCACCCAAACATGTGTTGTCCAAGATAATGGAGGATTATACTCTCCCACCTCTTGTGTTTTTCGACCAATCAGAAGATGGTTCTGCCAGAGAATCGGAAGAGCCCGAGGCACTACAGGAGTGTTGGAATTTGCTGTAGCAAAAAGGAGGAAAAGCCCACGAGGAAGAGGAGATGAAAATCTCCTCTGATGAAGATATAATCCAGGACTGGATTCTCTCTACCGAGGGGGTGCCCCCTGTTTCCCCACCCAGGGAAACTCGAACGAATTTTCCCTCCAACACTGGTGATTTCCTCGATTGGTATGATCAAGTGAGAGCTCAGAAATAGGGTGGCGGCACTCTTACGTCTTTTGCATCCCACTATCCAGAAAGTTATTTCTCTTGGCTATATAAGTACACTCTTGGTTTCCAAGTTTTGAAGATACTAAGATGGCTTGCAAACCCATTTTTGGAAAGACAACGTGTAGGGAAAACAGAAAAGCCTCTAGCGTATATGTATCCAGGAATTGAAGAGCTCATGAAATTAATCTGACTGGCAGCAGCTACATCTTTGTATTTTTGTACTTTTGTTTAAAATAGTTGGACTATGTAGAGAAGTGGCTATGTAATTATAAATGGCAGTAAAAATCTGTCCCATAGATATTTGTTTAAGGATAGCGACAACAAACGATGTCCGTTTTGGATGTTAGATAGGTGTAGATTGATTGTAACTAATTTCTGTTGAGAAGGAGCCGAGTCTAGAGCTCAAGTCCACCTATATATACAGTTGTAATAAGAGAAACAAGGGTTGAAAAATCTTATGAGAAAAGTATTTGTTTTTTGATGATTAGTTTGTAATACATTTTCTTGGGGTTGTTTAATAGAATTTGCAGAGCTTGATGCTTGCGGTTTTTGACAAGGATTCCTGTGTAATCAGTCTGGTAGTCTGTACCTTTCTTTTTCCCATTTGAATTTGTGTTTCTTTCATTGTTTATCCATTTTGTGAATGCTTAATTCGTGTTTGGTTCAGTGTAGTATTTGAATGGAATTCATACAAATAATGCTCTGTTCAAGTCTTACCAAGCACTCCACAATTGATTTCTGCTAAAGTCGATGTAGGATTCATCCTTGTTAGATGCCTTACATTGATGGACTGTTTCTTCTTTGTTCTGTTCCACAAATTAAAGCTCTTTGACTACTAGCTACTTGCTACCTTGCCCTTGTGAATGCGTTCACTAAAACTTTGTGAATAATGTCTGCAGAACCAATTAAATGTGACTCCATCGCCCCAAATGAAATCCATGTGTTTTCAACCAAATAGCTCTTAAACCATTTTTTGTTCCATAAACAAAAATCTGATCTTCTGTGCATTGTCGTACTTGAATATCTTTAATGTTGAATGCTAGTGTATGTTTTCGCTGATTGACACCTTTGAAGATTTACAATATTCTGTGATTTTATAGAGAGAGCCCTCTTTGTTTACGTTTGATCAGAAGCATAAACCAAAGATTGGTTAGTGGTTACCCGAGATCACCCTCTTTCAGCCTTGGGGGTCAGTTTTGGTGTTAACAAATTGGTGTCGTTGCTGGGGAACGTGAGTTGTTTATCGAGCCCTGGAAGAATGACATACCTATCCGAAATTTCAAAGAATAAGAGAAATCCCCGTGGGCAAACAGAGATCTCCACATTTTCAAGAAGGTTGAAGAATTTTTCCCCGGCGACTCCACTTATTGAGACCAGACAATTCAAGAAGACTCCATTGGAGAAAGATCAGTACGCCGAAATATACTACTAAAGAATTTCTAAAGTCATCCTGGCCTCAAGAAAGGTCCATACGAGAGGTAATCCTTTACCTGAAATCTTGTTAGGAATAGATGACCCTGAAAGTCTACTTAGACGAAAAACCATGAAAGATCGGGCTAGCGCCCCTAGCATTAAGACTATTTCCTCTTCAGAAAGTGCATTTGTTTTTCAAGAATTGAATCTAGAGGTCGATATAAGCAAACCTTTGTTAAGAACTAAATCTGAATCGTACCTGAACCTGGGCGAAGAAACTCTGAATAATCTTGACTCATATCTTTTAGACCCTTTGTGGCTGGATTTTAAAAGCCCTGCCAAAGCTAAAAGTAGCAAACCCATTTCCCAGATTTTCCAAGCCCACATTGCAATCCCAGTCTGTAATCCTACTCAGAATTCCCCCCCACAAGCTCAAAATAGACCTAGACCCATGGCCGCTAGATATGCGCCTCTGGTCCTGCCTGCTGCCCTGAATGACCTCCCTCAGAATTACACCCAGAGAATTGTCTCTTATAATGGAGAGGGAGACTGGTCAACTGAATAGCATGTTGATAGATTTGAATATTTTTTAGATATGGAGGAAGTGGACCACGATGATGCTAAAATGAGATTGTTCGCCCAAAGAATATATGGAGAACCTAAGAAATGGTTTAGGCTGCTACCTAATGCTTCTATAGCAGATTTTGCAGCTTTTAAAGTATTGTTTCTGGAAAGATGGGAAACAATGGGGAGTCTTGCTATAGTCTTATCCTAGTATAATCACTTAAAGAAAGTTGGTTTCGAATCAGTCCCTGAGTTCTCTGCCAGATTCATGAAAGCCTATAATTCTATTCCTAATGATCTAAAACCTTCAGTGGGCGCTGCAAATCTCCACTACTTTGATGCTTTCGATGGAGACTTTTCCTGCACGTTAAGAGAAAGGAAATATGCTACCCTGCCTGCTATGCTGAAAGATGCCGTAGAGGTGGAACCCAACATGATGGCCTCGGGAAAGATGAAGGGGAAAACGGAAGCAGAGAAAAAGAAGCAAGAAAATCAAGCCCTCGCCTCTTCCTCCTCTAATGATGCCAGGTTTGACACCATGATGAAGACCATGGAAAAGCTAATGGATAGGTTAGCCGTAGAGAACAAACATCCTGCTAGGGAACCACCTAAAAATCAGATAAGGAACCCAAATTTTAGAAGGCCACCCCTCCAAGAAATCCAAGAAACCAAGAAGAGCATCAAATGAGGCCTCCTTTCCCTGAGAATTTGGTGAATGACGAAGGAGCTGAAGAGCCTTCTACAAACCAAATCCATCTCTTTGACACTCTGGAGCCTGAAATACATTTGACCCAAAGGGAGCATGATTTTTTCAACATGACGAATACTGGTAAGGTTGCTGAATTTGATTTTGAACAGTACCAAATGGGTTACATGAATGCTATGGATGACATTCAAAGGAAGATGAAGTTGAGAAACAGAGAGATACCAATAACTGAAGGAAAATCTGCTCAGATTCAACCCCGTAATACTCCACAGAATATGGATAAGCACAAAGAAAAACAACTGGAGGTTGTTATATAGAGAGCTGCGGAAGATAACAGACAACATTCCAAAGAAAGTGGACAACCCGAGGTCATAGAAGTGGGAAAGCTAGCTTCAACGTTCAGCTTGAAGGAAAAACTATCTAAGGTAAAGATCTCTATCCCCTTAAAAGAGTTGCTAAGAAACAATGAATATAGAGAAGAGATAAATATCCTGGTAAAGGGGCAGGCAGAAAGTACACAGGACATCTTGGAAGTGATAGATGATGCCCCTACTATAATCTTTGGGTCCAAGCTGGAAGAGCCAGACAATGAAGAAGTTCCTCCTTTCTATTTGACTTTGAATATCCATGGTAAGTTACTACACAATGCCCTCATAGATTCTGGTGCTTCACACAACTTGATACCCAAATCAGTGGTGGACCAGTTGGGATTAGAAGTCACCCGACCCTATAAGGACCTATATTCTTTCGATTCCAGAAAAGTACCATGTTTGGGTCTAATAAAGGATGTGGTAGTAACCCTTTCCCAGATTCCAGCAAAGAGCATCATGATGGACATAGTAGTAGCTGATTTTCCCGCTAAGTTTGGGATGCTGCTGTCTAGATCTTGGGTTAAAAAGTTGAAAGGGACCATGCAGATGGATTTGTCATACGCTACTATACCCCTTTTTGGAAGCAATAGAAAGCTGTACAAGGAAAAGAGAATGGCTTATGTGGTTAGCAGTGACAACAAACCTAAAAATCACCCTATATTTTCCGTAGATACAGACATAGGCTCTTCCATCCTTTTCAATGACGGCCCACATACTGATCCTATGCCCCCATTTTTCCATGAAGTCAAGGAAGACAAGGAGTTCGTAGCCAGGTATGAAGCTTCAGAAAGGCTGAAAAATCAGGAAGGCCTATGGAAGATGTATTTTGACGGGTCACTAAGCAAGAATAGGGCGAGTGCAGGGGTTTGGATCGTACCTCCTGACCAAGAATCCAGAGCTTTGTCATATAAGCTTACTTTTGAATGCACTAATAATGTGGCTAAATACGAAGCTTTGCTCCTAGGATTAAGAGCTTTGAAGGACTTAGGGGCTAAGAGAATACATGTTTTTAGAGATTCAGAGTTGGTGGTCAATCAAGTAAATGATAGTTACCAGGCAAAACATCCCAGGATGAGAACATACAGAAATGAAGTCTGGGATATGTTTGTAAAATTTTTTACTGAACATAAGATATGGGTAATCCCAAGAGTTGAAAACCAAATAGCAGACTCCTTGGCCACTACGGTGGGTGGTTTCAAGACCCCCATCTTTTCCCAAGAAAAATATGAGGTCGAAGTGTAAACAGACCTTCCATCCCAGACAATTCTAAGTATTGGCAAGTGCTTGACGACGATCTGCAAATTAAAAGATTTCTAGAACTGTCTCATGGGTTCGCTAATGTCTAGATTGATACAGAAAATGAAAATGTAGAAGGTTTGGTAGATCATGCACTGTCAAAAGATGAGGAAAAGAGAAGCGTGGATTGGAAGGATAGATTGGGAGGCAAAGACATTGTCCAATTAAAAAGCAACTATATTCCTAAAGGACTAATACCTCTGGAAAATCTCTTTGACCAAAACGATGTGGCAAAGAATCCAAAATTTAAACCTCCCAAAGACACTGTAGAAGATCAGAATCTGGGTACCCAAAAGGAGCCCTGGATGGTGAAGTTGTCTAAGAAGTTGAACGCCAGGAAGAAGGTGCAGTATGTCGATTTGATGAAAAAGTATGTAGCTGCCTTTGCTTGGAACTACGAAGAGCTGAAAGAGTATGACACCTCAATAATCTAGCATTCTATTCCAATCCGGCCTGGGGAAAATCCTTTTAAACAGAAGTTAAGGAGGATGAATCCAAAACTGGTACCTGTAATGGAAAGGGAGATTAGAAGGCTGTTCAATGCAAAGATCATTGTCACTTTGAGATTCTCTCAGTGGGTAGCTAACCTAGTTCCTGTAAGAAAAAAGAATGGAGAGATTAGGATCTGTATAGACTTTAGGAATTTGAAAAGAGCTTCCTTGAAAGATAATTACCCCTTGCCAAAAATGGAACACATCTTGGAGAAAGTAGTGGGAGCAGAAAGGATTTCTACAATGGACGGTTTTTCTAGGTACAATCAGATCAAAGTTAGCCCAGAAGATAAAAAAAAGACTGCTTTTACCACCCCGTGGGGCACTTTCATGTATGCTAAGATGCCGTTTGGATTGATGAATGCTGGAGCTACCTTTCAAAGAGCGATGGACATTGCCTTCGCTGAAGAGAAAGATAAGTTTGTGGTGGTGTACATGGACGACATAACAGTATATTCAAGGTCTGATGATGGGCATCTAAAGCATCTAGAACGGGTCTTTAAGAAATGCATAAAATATGGTATCTCCCTCAACCCAAAGAAATCTCATTTCGCTTTAGAAGAAGCTAAACTCCTGGGACATATTATTTCTAAAGAAGGTATTAAGATTGACCTTGAGAGGGTTAGTGTGATCCAGAAAGTTGGAGAACCCAGAAGCAAAAAGGAAGTGTAGTCTTTCATTGGGCAAGTAGGTTTTCTGAGAAGGTTTATACCTAGTTTTGCGGAGATTATGATGAATATCACTAATATGCTGAGATAGGAAAACCAGATAAGGTGGAATGAAGAAACTAGAGATTCTTTCAAGAGTATAAAAAATTCTATCACTGAGGCCCCTGTCTTAGCCAGCCTTGATTTTTCTAAGGATTTTTTTATTTTTTTTTATGCTTCTGAGCATATAGTAGCAGGAGTGTTGTTGCAGAAGAATGATCAAAACGAAGAACAACCAATTGCATTTTTCAGTAGACTATTGAGGGATGCAGAATTAAAATACGATATCATGGAGAAACAAGCTTATGCTTTAATCAAGTCATTAAAGGATTTTAGAGTCTATATTCTCCATTCGCACATCATTGCTCATGTCCCAGACAGTGCCGTGAAGGGCATCCTCACCCAGGTTGATCCAGAAGGGAGAAGAGAAAAGTGGATATCTGTGCTGCTGGAATACGACCTAGAGATAAAGCCTACTAAGCTGATAAGGGGCAAGGATTAGCAAAGTTGATGACCCAAGCTAATTATGAATCTTTGCAATTAAATTTTTTAGACTCTTTATGTTAGCTAGACATAGGACCACAGATAAAGCCAGAGTTTTCTGCATCCCCCTAGTACTCTGATAGTGTTTATGTGTTGCAAAATCTGCAGGCTCCAGCAAGATTAAGTAAGAGCAGGGCCATAGCTGTAAAGTTAAAGGCCGCAAAATACTGTATCATGAATCAGTTTTTGTACTGGAAATATCTTGGGGGGTTACTGCTGAATTTCCTATTGGAGGAAGAAGCCACACATACCAAGAGAGAATTTCACAAGGGTGATTGTGGTGGTCATCATTCTTGGAAAGTCACAGTGAACAAGATCTTGAGGGCTGGTCTCTATTGGCCCACCATGTTCACAGATGTGTATAAAGAAACAGTAACTTGTCACCAATGTCAGATCTTCTAGGGAAAAAGGAAAGTTGTATCGCTACACCTTCACCCAGTCATAGTAGAAGCTCCTTTTCAACACTGGGGACTAGATTTCATTGGGGAGATAAACCCTAACTCTTCTGGGTAGCACAGGTGGATATTGACGGCCGCAGACTACTTCACTAAGTGGATAGAAGTTATACCTACCAGGAATGCAACATAAAATGTTATTATGGACTTTCTGGAGGATAATATCCTATCTAGATTTGGTTGCCCAAAAAGGATAGTGACTGATAATGCTCCTGCATTTTGTTCTAAGAAGATGGTTAATTTCTGCCACAAATATCATATCAGTCTAAACCACTCTATAGCCTATTACCCCCAAGGAAACGGTCTAGCAAAATCCTTCAATAAAAGCTTAGTAAAGATCATAAAGAGATTATTGGAAGAAAATAAGAGGGCATGGCACACTAAACTGAAGTATGCCATGTGGGCGGATAGAATAAGCACTAAAAGAGCCATTGGAATGTCCCCATTCCAGTTGGTGTATGGAGCTGAAGTGGTTTTTTCAGCTTCTTTGGGGTTACCAGTTATGAGGTTACTGCAAGGTTTAGAAGAAGAGCCGAATCATATGCAAAGGAGAGTGAACCAGATAATTGAGTTAAATGAATTAAGAACTAAAGCCTATGATAGAGTGCAAGGACATCAAGAAAAGATAAAGGAGGCATTCGATAAGAAGACCAAGGAAGATCAATTTCAGGTGAATGACCTGGTTCTAAAATGGGACTGCCCGAGAGAAGACAAATATGGAAAATTCGACCACATGTGGATGGGTCCATACATTATTGCTGCATCCAGAGGAATAAATTCTTTCATACTAGAGGAGCAAGATGGATCTGCCTGGTCAGGGGGTCTAGTTAATGGTAGATTCTTGAAACATTACTTGTCCTAAGCAATGGCATGTAACCCATGTACAATAGCCTGTATGTATATATTTTTCCTTATGTTTTTAATTGTATTAACATTTTGATGACAGAGCCAAAGGAATATGAATCCCAAAGTAGATACCTTAAGAGTCGGAAGGCAGCCATGGTCTCTGTTGTTTTGGTTATATTCAGTCAAGGATGCATTAAGGCATGATTTATGATTTCAGTTTTAAGAGAATTTCTCCCCCAGGATTAGAAATGCCCAATGGATCAGACATTTAATCTACGGGCATTCTTCGCTACCTCACTGGGAGGATAGCATCCCCATTGGAGCCAATTGTTAGCACTCAAATTGTGCTGAATGCTATGGCAGATTTTGGCATGGGTGGAAACAAACATGCTAAACGTGCCGGAAATAAGCAAAGTAGGCAATGACGGCTGAGATTGAAAAACCCTGAAGATCGACGGTCCTAAGCCCACTAAGCGAACGAAGATGTATACCATATAGCATAATGAGCGGGTGGTAATCGGAGGGCAAGTGATGAAATCAATCGATGGTGGAGATCGGCGTATAGAAAGATCTACGATGCACAGTTCCTGCGCTAATCCAACAAGCACGAAGCATGTTATGTTTCAAAATCGCCGCAGTAGAGTTATGTAGCGCGCAACTATCAATGGCATAGATTCGCCAAGGGAAAATCAAAGGCCCGATGATCACCGCGCTGATTTTTCTCGCTGGTGATTTACCCGCATTTCAAATCGCTGCGGTCGGCAGGGACATTCCATCCAATAGTCAGACTTGGAACTATGTGTGACAAAACGGGAAGCCATAGAAGTAAAAAAGGGGTTGCGGTCTTAATCCAATCACCATTTCCCACACGAGAAAGGGGCATCTCCTCTAGAGATTAATGATGGCCACATGGGATAAGCCACCTCAGCGTCGTCAAGGGTCTTTTATGTATGATCTAAAATGCACGGTCGTACGTGCATTATGTCAGTCCTATCCTCAGTCATCATGATAAATCATTTGGAAGGTCTAAGTTAGAAAATCATGATAGCATAATTTGCATGGAGACGCCGTTTCTATTGGTCTTTATAAGCCTGATTCTCCGGGCCTGTAGCTCACGTCGAATTCCAAAGGGTGGTGAGTTCATCGGTTTGGTTATTTTTGCATGCAATATCACAGACATGGAGAGAGAGCAAGGGGTCGAGATAATAATTGCACCAGAACATGTGCTGTCTGAGATAATGGAGGATTATACTCTCCCACCTCTTGTGTTTTTCGACCAAGCAGAAGACGGTTCTACCAGAGAATCAGAAGAGCCGGAGGCACTACAGGAGTGTTGGAATTTGCTGCAGCAGAAAGGAGGAAAATCCCACGAGGAAGAGGAGCCGAAAATCTCCTCTAATGAAGATATAATCCAGGACTGGATCCTCTCTACTGAAGGGGTGCCCCCTATTTCCCCACCCAAGAAAACTCGAACGAATGTTCCCTCCGACGCTGGTGATTTCCTTGATTGGTATGATCAAGTGAGAGCTCAGAAATAGGGTGGCGGCACTCTTACGTGTTTCGCATCCCACTATCCGGCAAGTTAGTTCTCTTGGCTATATAAGTATACTCTTGGTTTCCAAGTTTTGAAGATACTAAGATGGCTTGCAAACCCATTTTTGGAAAGACAGTGTGCAGGGAAAACAGAAAAGCCTCCAGCGTATATGTATCCAGGAATTGAAGAGCTCATGAAAGCAATCCGGTTGGTAGCAGCTACATCTTTGTATTTTTGTACTTTTGTTTAAAATAGTTGGACTATGTAGAGAAGCGGCTATGTAATTATAAATTGCAGTTAAAATCTGTCCTATAGATATTTGTTTAAGGATAGTGACAACAAACTATGTCCATTTTGGCTGTTAGATAGGTGTCGATTGATTGTAACTAATTTCTGTTGAGAAGGAGCCGAGTCTAGAGCTCAAGGCCACCTATATATACAGTTGTAATTAGAGACACAAGGGTTGAAAAATCTTATGAGAAAAGTATTTGTGTTTTGATGATTAGTTGGTAATACACTTTCTTGGAGCTGTTTAATAGAATTTACAGAGCTTGATGCTTGTGGTTTTTGACAAGGATTCTTGTGTAATCAATCTGGTAGTCTGTACCTTTATTTTTTCCATGTGAATTTGTGTTTCTTTCATTGTTTATCCATTTTGTGAATGCTTAATTCGTGTTTGGTTCAGTGTAGTATTTGAATGGAATTCATACAAATAATGCTCTGTTCAAGTCTTACCAAGCACTCCACAATTGATTTCTTCTAAATTCGATGTAGGATTCATCCTTATTAGATGCCTTACATTGATGGACTGTTTCTTCTCTTTTCTGTTCCACAAATTAAAGCTCTTTGACTACTAGCTGCTTGCTACCTTGCCTTTGTGAACGCGTTTGCTAAACCTTTGTGAATAATGTTTGCAGAACCAATTAAATGTGACTCCATCGCCCCAAATGAAATCCATGCGTTTTCAACCAAATAGCTCTTAAACCATTTTTTGTTCCATAAACAGAAATCTGATCTTCTGTGCATTGTCGTAATTGAATATCTTTAATGCTGAATGCTGGTGTATTTTTTCGCTGATTGACACCTTTGAAGATTTCCAGTATTGTTTGAGTTTATAGAGAGAGCCCTCTCTATTTATGTTTGATCAGAAACATAAACCAAAGATTGGTTAGTGGTTACCCGAGATCACCCTCTTTCAGCCTTAAGGGTCAGTTTTGGTGTTAACAATACCCTAAGAAAGATTCGTCGAGCACACACATCTAATGGCCCATATTTTCTCTTTCCAAATAGCATAACGAACAATCATTTGTTAATCCACCATTTTTTTCATTAATAAGAGCCTTTGCCACGTGGGAGTCTGTTTTTTCTTTGATCTGAGTCCATGTTCAACCACTATCAACCATAGTGAACCATGGTCAACCATATGGTTGACTTTGGTTGACGATGGTTAACTATCGGTGACCATGGTTACCTATGGTTGACTTTAGTTGAATTTGGTTGATCATGGTTCATTATGGTTAACTTTGGTTGGCCATGGTTAACCATGGTTTACTATGATTAGCTTTAGTTACCCATGAAATGAATTCAACCATGGTTTGAAGACAACATTTGATTGAATTCATTCATGGTTTGATTGAAGTCAACTAATATTTAAAACTAAATTAATTTATTTTATTTAATATGTAAACTAATATCTAAATTAATATTAAATTATTTAATATTAATTTAATTTAAAAATATTTAATATTAAATTAAAACATATTACATTAACCACATTTAGAAATAAATTAATTTCTAAATTAATGTTTAAAAATAGTTGATATTAACACTTTAATTAATTTATTTACTTTAATTTAAAAATGGATCTTTAAAAAGTTTTTTTTTAGTTTTTTACTTTAAATTTTTTATTTATTTTAATTAATTAATTTAATTTACTTTTTCTAAATTAAGATTTAAAAATAGTTGATATTAACACTTTAATTTATTTATTTAATTTAATTTAAAAATGGATCGTTTAAAAAGTTTTTTTATAGTTTTTTACTTTAATTTTATTTATTTATTTAAATTATTTATTTAATTTAATTTAATTTACTTCACTTTATTTTTATTTAATTTATTTTAGTTTATTTTTATTTTTTTATTTAATTTTATTTCTTTAATATATTTTTTATTTAATATTATTTCTTTATTTTACTTTACTTTATTATTTATTAAATTTACTTTAATTGATGTTTTTACTTTATTTAATTTACTTTACATTTATTTAATTGTTTTACTTTATTTACGTTACTTTTATTTTATTTTACCTTATTTAGTTTATTTTTATTCTATTTTAATTTACTTTACTTTTATTACTTTAGTTTATTAATTTAATTTAATTTATTTTTACTTTACTTTACTTTTATTCTATTTCTTTATTTTACTTTATTTCTTTTTTAGATCCAGATATTCACAGAATGAGTGAAACCTCCCTCCCTCAACCCAAAGGTCATTTTGATGGAGCTGCACCTAGGGTTTCATGTTTTTTCTGCAGGAATTTCTGACTACGACAGTTGATTTGATGATTTGGGGACTTTCGGCGACTTGGAGTCCGCTGATTCGATGAATCAACTTAGTACCAGCCAAGGAAAAAAAGTGGGAAGTGTATGTTTTTAGCCGGAGGCCCCATCTCTTCACTTCTACTAGAGTTTTCGGGTTTTCTGCAGAAAGGGTTTCTTTTTCTTCTTTTTGGTGCCAGGTTTCAAGTTGGGTTCCTTTCCATTTTTGGACCTAGTATTGGCAGTGACTATTTTGGAGGCTTCGTCTCCATCGGTGGAGGTACCACTATTTTTGTACTGGGTGACAGGTGTCCTGGTGGTGACTGACAGCTGCAGGGTGATTGTTGTGTGAAACATAATGACTTTGTTGGGGGATGTAACACATCTCACAAACCCTCCTTTGTCGGCGGAGTTTTCGGGTCCGGGTGTGCGACCTGGTTATGACAACGGCAATGTATCACATGGGGGCCGCGTTCGGGGTGTGAAGGCCAAACATAGGCTATTTTTGAAGACTATCAAAGCCCGCAGTGAGATTTGTAGGTTTGACATAGACTCTGATCAAAACCTTGACAGGATTCGGATTTTGTCTGAGCGTGCATTAGTCGGCCAGTTTGAGTACGCTTCAGGAAACAAGATGGAAATTGCGGAATGGGTTAATAGGGTTTGGGTTCCCCTCACTGGTTTGGATCCCCGCATCAATTTGCTCCCAAATCGCTGGATGTTGTTCACCTTCACGGAGGCATCCCATCTTGACCTAATTCTGTCAAATTTCTGGGAATTCAAGAAGGGTTCCTTGTTTATTAAACGTTGGCACTTAAATTTTGATCCTTCCAAAGAATTTCAGACATTGCGCCATCTGTGGATGATCCTTCCAGGACTGCCCATTGAAATTTGGACTGAGGATGTGATAAAAGGAATTGCAAATTCAGTGGGAAGGTTTATCCGTTTTGACAAACAAAACCTGTTTGGAATGGACTGGCGGTATGCCAAAATGATGGTCGAAATAGATCTGAAAGCTGGTCTACCAGCAGAAATTTTAATTACTTGGGGCACTAGGGTTTGGCATCAAGTTCTGGATTACTTTAAGATTCCTTTTAGATGTTTCCTCTGCCGAAAGACTGGACATTTAAAAGCGTCATGCCCCTCTGTTTGTGATTGCTCTCAGAGTTCGTCTGAATTCTCATCGCCCGGAAAAGATCAGCAATTTCCTACATTTCAAGAAGCTGGTAAGTATATTAAAGACCCTTCTTTAAAATTCCAAGATTTGACAAATGAAGAATTGGCTTTCATTGAATCTTCTGAACATAATTTATCTACCCGTATCTCAAAAGGGGAAGTCCATTTACGGCATGATATTGTGACTGGGTTACCTGTTTCTAAAAAGGCTTTAGGTTCTTCTGATTCTTTTGTGAGCCGTAAGTTATTTGAGGATATGGAGCCCGTGGCATCAAAAATGGGTCACACAATAGCGTCTCCTGTTGTGGACTCAATGTCTAACCCTATTCCTAACTCTGTTGAGGACTCATTGTCAAACCCTAACCCAGATACTGTTTTGTTAGATATTCGCCCAGAAATACAACACATTGTGGACTCTTCGTCGAACCCTACCTTTGATAGTGACATTATAGAAATGCTGCCAGGAAATCAGCCCATAGGTTCCATTGGTACAATACCTGTTGCATCTGGGGACGCACATAGTGAATCTCAACAAAATGAGAGGCTTATTCCGAAGGGTGATATGGGTGCAAACAATTCTGAAAATTTCACCAATCCTTCTGATTTGAATATTTTATCCAGCAGTGGATATCTCATGTCTACGTACGGGGAGGAATTCCCTCCTCTGCATGTTTACACAAAGAACCCTAGCAGAGAGTCTGATACCAACCCTTTACTTTCCCTCAACAGACAAAATGTTACCATAAGAAAAGGCAAGAAGAAGAAATCTGCCTCGAACAATACTGACTCCTATACTCCTATTTCTAGGAGGTTAGAGGAAGCTGAAAAGCATGATAAATCTGAAACCCTGGGGCTTAGAGCAGTGACCCCCACTAGGAATGTTACGTGATGTCTATGCTGTCATTAAATGTTAGGGGATTGGGCAAGGTGACTCGAGCTCAGGCCTTGTCCAGTCTGATTAAAGATACTGGCCCTGCAATCATTTTCCTTCAGGAGACTATGTGCGAGGATTATATAGCCATTCACAAGCTTTGTAATATTCTTCCAGATTGGGAGGTTTCTGCCGTCAGCTCAAGTGGTCATTCCGGGGGTATTGCTGTAGCTTGGAATCCAAATTTTTTTGATTTAAAGGCCTATCTTACCCCGTGGGGCATATATTTAAAAGGTTCTTTTTGTAGTTTCCAGAAATCTATCTCCTTGCTCAACTGTTATGCCCCATACAGAGATAGGCAAAATTTCTGGACAAAGTTAAGAGATTCGGGGCTTATGGATTCACCTGATTTAATCTTGGCAGGTGATTTAAACTTCACTTATCAAGCATCTGAAATCTGGGGCATCACAGCCAGAATGGATGATTTGGGGGATTTCTTCTTAAATTTGCTCATGGAAAAAAACCTTGTTGATGTCATGCCTCATAAACTATCCCCTACCTGGTCAAATGGTAGATTTGGCGGAGAAGGAGTTCACAAGCGAATTGACAGATTCCTAGTTAAGTCGACCCTGCTGGCATGCTTTCCGAAACACAGGTCATGGGTTCACTCTGTCAAATTCTCGGACCACTGGCCCATTGTTCTGCAGATGGAACAATTTGAGCACTTTAATTTATTACCCTTCAAATTCAATGCTACGTGGCTCGATGATAAATCATTCTGTCATATGATTAGAAATTTCTGGGTTCGATGTGAGGTATTCGAATCAAATCCAGTTCTGAATTTTTGTTACAAGCTGAGAAAATTAAAAGAGGTTGTCATAAAATGGATCAGAGACAAGAAGCAGGCAGATAAAGTTGAATTACTTCAGTTAGATTCTCAATTACAGGATGCCATTGCTGCAAATATTAACAATTCCCTATCTATGGAAGCATTTGAGATATTGAAGAAGCTCGAGTTGAAAAAAGAAGAATTAATCTTGCAGGAAGAAAAAGCTTGGAGATTAAAGAGCCGTGCAGTCTGGATTTCACTTGGTGATAAAAACACTAAGTTCTTTCATGCATTTGCTTCTGCTAGGCGGCGGTCTAAGTATATTTGGGAAATACAGGATGACAATGGGATACAGTGCACAGGTATTGACAACATTAAATCTGAAGCTTATACATTTTTCAATACAATATACTCTGATCCTGAGGAAGTCTTCCAAAGAGCTCAGATTGAAGTGGCATCTCTATACCCTAGGTTTTTTGATGAGCAAGCTTCAGATAACATAAAAAGAGAGGTCACAAAGGATGAAATAGAGCAGACATTAAAACTGTTTGCAAAAGACAAAGCTCCTGGGCCGGATGGATGGCCAGTGGAGCTCTATATACACTTCTTTGAGTTAATGGGTGATGAATTATTGGAATTGGTAAATTATTCCATGACAAATGGTTACATCCTAGGAGGACTAAATTCTACATTTGTCACTCTCATACCTAAGAAAGATAAGCCTGCATCTTTTGGTGACTTTCGTCCTATTGCTCTATGCAATTTGTTATACAAGCTTATTTCAAAAATTATTGCAGACAGAATGAAGAAGGTCCTCTCGGCACACATTTCTGAGGAACAATTTGGTTTCTTAGAAGGTAGACAGATTCACGATGCAATAGGCATTACTCAAGAATTGATTCACAGCATCAAGTTACATAAAAAGAAAGCTATGTTGCTTAAGATGGATCTAGTCAAAGCTTATGATAGGGCAAATTGGGCTTTCGTCAGATTGATCCTCATCAGGATTGGTATGCCCTCTATAATCATTAAGTGGATTATGGCTTGCATTAGATCCATGAATATATCTGTTTTGGTGAATGGTAGCCCAACTGAATTTTTCAGCTGTTCCAGGGGTTTAAGACAAGGTTGCCCCTTATCCCCTCTCCTGTTCATTTTGATAATGGATGGTTTTAGCAGACTGTTGAACAAGGCATTGTTGGGTGGACAGATCAAGGGTATCAAATTCACAAAAGATTGTGTTTTTACACATTTGATGTTTGCAGATGATGTTCTTGTAGGAGGTAATGATACCGTGGAAGAATGGATAATGTACAAAAACATCATTTCTACTTTCAACAATGCAACAGGCATGCTTGTCAGTGAGGCCAAATCCAGCTTTTTTCATCATTCTATTCAAGAAGTTCAGATAAGAGACATTAGATCTGTCATGCCATATAGATGTTCTACTTTTGATCAGGGTTTTAAATACCTGGGTTATATCCTTAAACCAAACAATTATCTGATCCGAGATTGGCATTGGCTTTTGAAGAAAATAGAGGATAGAATTGCACAATGGTCCTACAGACTGTTATCAATCGGTGGAAAGCTTATTCTGGTGCAGTCGGTTCTTGCCAGCATACCTGTGTACTGGTTCTCTATGTTGGAAGTTCCAATCTCCATCATCAAAACTATTAAGAGATATTTTTTCAATTTCCTGTGGAATGGGACTGCGTTCAGTGGTAAGATTCCTATGGTAGCAGCTGAAACTCTAGCAAGACCATACAAATTTGGCGGCTGGGGAATTAAAGATTTGGAGGTATTTAATATAGCTCTCAGATTAAAAAGTTTTTGGTGTGGTATTCATGGCGACTCCCTCTGGTCTAAAATTCTTCATATAAAATACATTAAGACAGATGTCAATACCTGGTTCAGAAATCCAAAATTGACTAACTGGGACTACTCACCTATTTGGAGGGGGTTCATGAAAGTTTTCCATTGGATTAAAAGTGACCTGATTTGGCAAGTTGGTTCCGGATCTCAAATCAGGGTTGGGATTGATCCCATTATTGGGCTTGATCAAGAACAGGGCCTTCCTCCTATTATTCCTCAATATTTACAAGTCATTGGTTTGTCCACTTTAAACATGATTCATCAACAGAACATTGGCATTGCTGGAAGCTCGCAGTGGTTATCGGCACAAGAGATTGGATTATCTGGGTATCTTGCTTGAACTTGGGATAATTACACAAACTCATTGAACTCTGCTGGTGTCCGTTTAAACAACACTGATGACAAGCTGGTTTGGAGTGGTAACACATAATCTGGCACTGTCACGGCTAAAGCAGCATACAAAAGAATTCTTCAGCATAAGTATATTTTCCCGCCGGATTGGTGGTATTTGAAGATTTGGCAGTGGCACATTCCAGTCAAATTAAAATGCTTTTCCTGGTTAATTATACAAGACAAGTTAAAGACTTGGGATAATCTCTGTAAGAGAAAATGGACAGGTCCAAGTATTTGTGTTCTCTGCAAAGATGATGCTAAATCTAGAATGCACCTTTTTGTTTAGTGTTCTTTCTCTCACAAAGTCTGGGAAATGATTTCTATAGATTTAAAAATTACTCAGTGCTGGACAATTGGGGATTTTAATATGTGTTTCTTACACTGGTATAGACATTGCAAAAAGCACTTTTTTCTGGCTGTATGCATACCCTGGGCAATTTGGCATGTCAGAAACTGTGCCATCTTTCGAAACACTCCACCTGATCACATCCAATGTTGCTTGACAGCACTTAAAATGTATAACTCTTGCAAGATGGATGAGGTGATGTTGAAAACTGACAGAGTTAGTATTTTTAATCTCAAGGTGGACCGACCTATTCTGTTCTTTGATGGTGCTTCACAAGCAGGTATCTGTGCAATAGGTGGAGTTATTTATCTGAATGACTCGCATTTTTATACCATCAAGCTCAACTGTGGAAAGGGATCAAATATGAAGGCGGAATTAATTGCACTTTGGTGTGTACTAAAGGTTGCCAACATCTTTGGATTAAGCAACATAAAGGTATATGGGGACTCTCGGGTAACCATCAAATGGGCAGAAGGTAAATTCAAGCTTAATGTCTTAAATCTGAGACACTGGGCCTCCAGGACACTATTTTAAATACACAAACAACAGAACATCATTTTTGAACATATTTATCGTGAGCATAACAGTATGGCGGACAAGCTATCCAAACAAGCTCTTGAAGGATGTGAGGGACACTTGATCTGGGAGGATTGGTGTGAGGGCAGTATTCTGGACTGTGGATCTATTTATTTCTATGATTGATCTGATGATGGTGCTCCTGTCTATCTATGTATTTAATGTTTTTGATGGGTCTACATTTTGGTTTATATTTTTGGATGTAATAAGCTCTGTGCTTGGTTAAGTCTGTCGAGTATGTTCAGATTCGATATATCCTTTTAGGGATAGACACATTTCATGTATGACAGATCTTTAAAGATATAATCTTTAGTTTTCTCAGAAAGATCCAACTGCTTGGATCAGGAACTTTTATTGTACTATTTGATTCAAATATGAATATCAATAGTAGTCTTTTTTTCTCTGGAAAAAAATACTTTATTTCTTTTTTAATTTAATTTATTTTAATATGATTTTATTTCTTTTTTATTTAATTTACTTTAATTTATTTTAATATGTTTTAATTTTTTTTTAAAACTTAATATGCATTTTTTTTTTCATTTTTATTTCTAAATAACATTTTTATTAAAATTTTAATTTGGTTATTTTTTGGTCAAAGCTAGCTGTCTATGTAGTCATTGTTGATATACACCGATCTGTCACTATCAACCACATTTAAAAAAATGATTATTGCTAATTTGTATAATAATTATATTCTTGATTAATCCAGATTTTGGTAAGAAGTCTGTACAGACAAATTCTTCTTCTCTTAACTCTCTTAATCACGTTGGTGATAAAATTCCGAGGGCTTTGATCATTTTAGCTAGACGGCCCTTGAAATGCTTGAAATTTTCTTCATTCCTGCCATACTCATTTTAATGTCCAGCAAAAATCACTTGTCCTGCGTAAACCGACTGCCTGTATATAGTAACAGCAGGACGAAAAGCACGGAGAGTTCAGCTTTTCTGGGTTCTTTGTATGCATCGCGATTCGTACCCGTGACACCGAAATTGGAAGATGTTGGCTCTGCCTTGTTTATGTGGCATTGTGTCGATTCTTAAACAATAAACAATAAATTTCCGTGCGGGATACATTGATTCATAAGCAGGATACACGCTAGCATCCGTCCGGATGTTCAAGGTTTTTCAGAGGTTGAGGTTAGATATCTTAATCTAATTGTTAAGATGCGCGTAGACTGCCAATAATTCAGATGGACTATGTTACCGATCTGAATTCTGTTTTGTCTGCGCGTGTGGAATAAATTAATGTGAAACTTTTGGCAGTTCTGGACATGGGCGTGCCTTCAAGGAATGGTGTATAGTTGAAAAGACATGCCATGGCTACTAGCATATCATACTCAATCATAAAATCATGTGAGGTTGGAAGTTAATAGTATATACTAAGAATGCTCAATCATAAAGCCACGTGAGGTAAAACTATGTAAGGTTGGAAGGTAATCATAAAATCATGTGTGGTTGAAAAATGTTGGGTGTCACATTTTTTATGGATCATAATTAATAATATCAATACATGTTTATATCTTAAAATTTAGAGTGAATTATCATTTATGCTTCCTCTCAACTACTTAGCTCGTTTTACTCGACCTAGAATTAATCCTGCCATTCCCATAACCACAACATTATGCCTACTCTCTTCTGCATTTCGAGTTGTCTATACAAAATAAAGCATCGAAGTCTAAAAGAGCATCGTCGGGCGTCTCGATCTGCGTTTTCTGCGGTAATTTTTTGTCTAACTACTATTAGACGTGTATTGCCAAAAAAATTCAAGCCTTTTTAAATTTGATCACATGTTCTAGATATGTCAGCTCTGGTAAATGCTATAATTATTTACTGAAGAGTCTAGACTCTTCCAAAGATGCTAATTGATTTGTGACAATTAGTTTCCTGTGTGCAATAATTCTTGTCACAATATTTACATGTTGGTAAAATGACTTGCTAACACATTTATGCAATATTTATTACTTGGTGCTCTCGCCAACAAATCATTATCCTTGTCCACATAATTTATTAAATATCTCCTACCTTCACCTTCTAATTCATATACTCTTGTCCATAGAATTTCCAGTTTTTATATATCTGCATACTGTAAATTAGATCAGACAATCATCCTATTCGTCGCATTGTGTTGAAGTAGAAAATGACAATGCGACGATAATGTGTCTTTGCTACCTGTCTTATCTTTCAGTAGTGTTGATACTGTCATTCCTAGAAGTAAGAATTCTTCATTATAAATGGAATATGAGATATGAGTAGCACATGTACATCACTTGCAGATGAAAAGAGTCATTAGGTATGAGTATCACTCTATAGACGTTTTTCATATGCAAGTAATGCAAATGTGATATTGTGATAGTAATATCACAGTAATATACACTTAGCATATTTAACCATAAAACCATGTGAGGTTGGAAGGTAGCTGTATATATTTTGGTTTAAACATAATATGGCATATATGAATGATATCCCATTTTTTTCCAAGTCATTATATAATTTTAAGAGATGTAGTGTGATAGTAATATACAGCTAGGATATTTAACCATAAAACTTTGTGAGGTTGGAAGGTAGCGGTATATATTTTGGTTTAAACATAATATGGCATATATAAATGATATCTTATGGTTTTTTGCAAGTCATTATATAATTTTAAGAGATATTTAACCATAAAACCTTGTAAGGTTGGAAGGTAGCGGTATATATTTTGGTTTAAACATAATATGGCATAACTAATTGATATCCTATTTTTTTTGCAAGTCATTATATAATTTTAAGAGATGTAAGGAAGAATTGAGTTTAAGTGGCTTGAATGTGGATGTACATGGTAATTGTTAGTCCCTGAAATGTTCTTTGCTACTAAAAAGATTTTCTAGTTTTGTGTTGGACAATTGTAAATATGTAGGACTAAGAGCATATTGATTACGAGAGAGTTATCTTCATAGGCATTATCTAGGGTGATGTCTAGTAATTAGTGCAGTATGGGGTTTATGAAGGGAAACATGGAACAATTTGAATAATGTAAGATACTTCTGGATAAATCTTACACATTTAATTATGAAAGAAAATGTGGTGAGCAATGAAGAATTCAAGAAAATGTAATTAAATCTGAGTGGGTTTAATAGCAAAGGCAATGAAGACATTTATATGAAAAATAACAAGGAAACCTTCATCTCCATTCTAATAAAGTTTGCAGAGAGCAATACACAGAACATAAAGAGCATATAGATTGCCTTCTCATTATTAAACAAACATATATATAGTTTCACATAACACCAAAACCACTGGCTAATACTATGGGCCAGTGTATACCATGGGTCGACTAATGACCTAGTCAACAACTTACTCAACTAACTTAAGACCATTGACTCAACTAACTAACCAACTTAGGACCATTGAGATTACAACTCCTAACACACCCCCTTAATCTCAAGTGGGATGGTGTGTTCAGCACTATCAATGCGTCAACACTTAGGCATTGTGCCTGCTGGTCTATGTCTCAGCTAGGCATACATTGCAATCAAATAAACTTAAGCTTTACTTTCTTCCTTGATGTGTAATTGGATTGCTTCTTCTTTGTCTTCTTGAACTTGATGCTAAGTTGATGTTCTGCAGCATCTTCTTTGTCTTCTGCACAATAAACAGTGTTATTGTTTTTCATTGGTCCTGGAACATAGTGCAAGTCTTCTTCTTCTTCTTCTTCTTATGTTTCAACATATTGTATGTTGCTGTCCATTTTACCTGCACACTTAAAATATTTGACAGAAAAAAGATACATATATTTCAGCTCTTCTTGGAGAGCATTCACATCTTCCTCTTATCCTGTTTCACTGAGTTTCACATCTTCTTGGAGAGCATTCACTTCTTTGTGTTCCTCATCTTCGTGTTCTTCATCTTCCTCATCTTTTGTTTCAATGGCAGCTACAACATCATTAACTGTTGCATCTTGGGCACAATGTGCATTCTTCACTGCTTCCTCAAAAACTGTGGGCTGACAAGGAAACAGAGCATACTCATACCGCTTATCAATAATGGGAGTCTGCTCATATAGCTCCCTCAAACTTCTAGTTTTCTGGTTCTGTGATGAACAGACAACTTCTATGATGCTATCAACTGTCTCTTTCTCTGAGAGACTATCACTCACATCACTAGGGACTTCTACATTATCAGGTTTGTTTTCACTGTCATCAACAAACAGAGCTAGATAAACAAGCTTTGCTGATCTTACTTGATCATTGGCTGCATCACAAAAACAATCTTCTTGGTTGTCTTCCACTTCACTGTGGGATTCCTGGTGCTTTGCATGGCTTGCAAAATCAACTGGTTCCTCTTCACTAAACTCCGCTTCATCTTCTTCTACAACAGGTTCCTCTTCACTAAACTTTGATTCCAATGTATCCCAAGCTTCTTTGGGAGTAGAAGCTTCTGCAATGTTGTGAAAGATGGAATAATCTATACCATTTTGTATGATACTTAGGCAACAACTTGCCTTCTTTCCTTTTGATACTCTATCAAATTCTGAAATGATTCTAGATCACTAGGATCCTCTTCAACTACAAAATGCCACAGATCTTGTGACCTTAACATATCCCTGATTTTTAATGACCATAATTCATAATTGTCTCCATCAAAGGTTTGCCATGAAGCTATTGAAATTAACAGATTTCTTACCTCTTCGATTTCTTCTGGTAGATCCTTGAGCACCATCTTCAGGCTTCAGATCTTCTCACCAACTAGATAGAAACTCCAAATCTTCTCCACCCTTTTCTACACAGGTTTTTCTCGGATCGATCTCTGCAAGGCTTGATCTTCTTCAATCAATGGCTCGAAGGTTGTCCAATTTTTTTTGGTTCAGCGTCAGCAATACTTTCACTTCAAGACCAAATATGAATAATGCTCGACTTCATGTTCAGGCTTGCCATGGGTTATGACAACAGTTAAACTGACCGTTTCTCATGTCCCCACAAAATTGATCATTGGAACAAGTTCCTAACCCAACCTAACCCTTGGGTTGAGGAGGCAGCTGCATAACCATGGGGTTAAATTTTGTATTCCAGGTAATTAATTATTTAGGACAGTGCATTTAATTTTATCTATAGTTGCTACCCACTTGGAATAAATAATTAATGGAGCATTTATAAATTATTGATGCAATTAATATTTTTATTTATTATGTTGAATAAATGGAGAACATGACCCACTAATTCAAATTGGTGGATAAGGTTGGTGGAATTACTTGGGGTAGAAGTCAAGTAAACACTAAAGTCCAAAAATGTTGCTAAAATGGTGAAAAGAGGCTTATTTCAGGAAAATCACCATAAATCCAAGAAAAGGAAGGCAAGTTGGAAAAGTAGGAAAGTTTTGAAAGAAGGAAAGTTTAGAAAAGGAAGAAAAGTTAGAAAAGTGGAAAGTAAGAAAAGCCAAGCAAAGCAAGCAAAGCAAGCAAACAATCAAGGAAGGTTACCCACTCATAGGTGACCTATTCTCACAGGTCAACAAGCCAAGTAAATTTCTCAGCAGGTCACCCAAAATTCTATAAAAGAATACAAGCAAATCCCTTTCACATCTTTTGCTAGTGTGAGAAATTTTGTGAATGCATTTGTGCATCCAAGACTTGGGAGGTGTGCCCCTAGTCAAGCATGGGAGATGTGCCCCAGCTTTCTGTGAGAGGATAATGGCATCTAGCCATTATCACTGAGATTATTTGTAGGTACTAAAGTTTAATAGGTAGAATCAGAAGTTCAGAGCTATCTCCATCTAAGCTAGAGATCGAATCCTTCCTCCTTCTTCCATTCTACAGCTAGTTTCTCATGTGCAAGAGGAGAGATTCTTCATCCATATTCTGAGGGGATTCTTGGCCTATAAATGGTGTTATAATAGAGTATTGAATCTTCCCAGGTCGAAACAGTAGTTCAGAACCATCTTCATCAAGTCAGGGTTCAAATCCTTCTTCCTCCTTCTATTCTACATCAAGTTTCTCATGTACAAAAGGAGAGACTCCTCTATCATCTTCTAATAGGTTTCATGGCCTATTTATGATGTAATCATAAAGTATGTAATGTTCTGATATCATACATTTCAATAAAAATTGCAAAACCCTGAAATCTTCTCCATTTTATGCACCCCTTCTAGATTTAGCTAGAATTTGACTAGCTTTCAATGAATAAACCATAATTCAATGTGTAAGAGTCCAAATGAAGTCATTCTAGTTCCTGGAGTTAGCTAATATATCACATGACATGATCCAACCACTTTTTCATAAATTCAATCTCATTTGAGTAGTGTTTGGAAGCCCAAAAGTTGAGCTAGTTGAGCAGTCCTGAATTGTCAATTTACTAGTTATACTATAATATTTGCTTAGAACTCTTTGTAACTTTATGGAATGTTATATTATTGTTGGATGAAAGTTAATAAATTATATTTAACCTCTGTAACCTCAAAAACACCCATCTCCAGTCTTAAGTTGAATACCTCACCCATACTAGTCTGTATATGTTGAGTAGCCCAGGAGCATTGGAGTAGATTGCAGCTTGCTGCTATTGAAACATCAATGGTATCAGTACATTGTATAGAGTTATAAACTTATATCAAAACCTCTCATCCATCCTAAGCCTTTTACCTTGCCCGTATCCAACAATTCTAGCTTCCACAATCACTGTTTTAGTTAATTTCAAGAAGCATTGAGTTTTTGTGCCACAATCCTAAGCCGGTATCCTTGCTGCTGCACACATACATACAAAATATAGAACCTAAACCTTTCCAAACTCATTCCTAGAACCTTCTCATTCAACCCTCGACTAGATTTCCCAAGACTAGTTCTGCAACTAGTTTTCCTGTTTACTAGTCAGTGTCTTAAAGTTTTAATTTTGGGATAAATTTTAAGTGATATCTAATCAGGGATATTATAGTGATATCAGAGCACTTTCCTTGGCTCATCCTGTGGTAATTAACTCTCAGTGGAAAGGTAGCTCAGCACTATCTTCAAGTTGCAGTTGTGGAATTAGTTCCATTCATGGAATATTTAGAGTTTGAGTTGCATGAAGAAGAAGATTATTTTTATGAAGAGTATGATGATTATGATGAGTAGTATGAAGAATATTGCAGACACTATGAGGAAGAGAATTTCCAAGAAGTACCTTCCACAAGCATCTCCCATGAGATCATGATTGGAAGAAGAGACTATGGTTATTCTGATAGCCATATTCAGGAAAAAGTTGCATGTTCCACAATCAAAGGTCAACCTTCTATGGAAGAGATAATAAAAGATATGAAAGCTTTATTGGATGCATGTGACTTCACAAGAATTTTTGGATCCTCTTCAAGAAGAGCCTCCAAGAATCTTCATACTAAGATAACCAGGGAGAAGCAAGAGGAAGATATAAATCAACCTATTTGTGGCAGCCATAAGGTTGATGAGTTACCAAATAAATCCACGGAAGAAGATAAAGAAGTTCCATGCACAGTTGAAGATCTAGTAGTCCAACATCTGGTTGTTGGCAATGTGGAAGGTAAAATCACTCCTAGTTTCTTGGTGGGTGATCTCAAAATAATTATAAGGGATGATGATGTTTTCAGGAGTGGTAAGACATCTTTTGGATCTGATCCAAAGGATGAACATGAATCAAGTTTACAGTCACCTCCTAACCTTCATCTGGAAGCAGAAGACAAGCACACATCAGTTGGATGTGAACTAGAAGATTTAGTGGAAGGGAAAACCATCATAGATCCACCACATGAAGAGAAAGACATGATACAAAGGTATTTCCACAATTCTGATTTTTGTATCCCTTTGTTTCATTCTGATATGGTATCCACTTACAATGAGAAGGTTGGCATGGTTAAGTGCTTTGGTATGGAGGCTCAAAATTTTGGTGTTAACAATGAAGGCATTCATGGAGATGAACCATTGGAGGAGAATGAGTCATTGCAAGGTGATATCAATGGGTGCTCACATCTCTATGATGGTGACATAGAGATCAGATTTGAATATGTTGCTGCAAACCAAAGTACCATTGATCATGATGCTGGAGTCCTTGCAACAGTGGAAGCAAACCAAGGATCAATTTCACCTTCACTGCTTGAATTTTATGATGGTGATCCAATGAAGTTTGAAGAAGGGAATGTTCTATCTCGTGAAGTTTCATACTTTGATGAAGGTGCTGCAAATATACTTTCCTTTGAGCATGAAGATGATGAATTTTCAGCCATGGGTGAGGAGAAAGGAGTAACTTCACCATCACCACATAAGCTTCGCGATGTTAATCCAAGGAAAATTGAAGAATATGGTATTCACCATCATGAACCATCCTTCCTTGAAGGGACATTAAAGATGAACACATTGAAGATCAAGGAGACCATTGAAATTCTCCATTTCACTCATGCTTTAGTGTCACAATATTGTTGGAGAGCTGCATCACGGAAAAATCCACTCTCCATTGAAGACTTGGAGGAGATTCAGAATTCAATGACAAACATCAAAGGTAAATTTTCACAATTGATTTCTGACAGAGATTATTTGTTTTATATTTCAAGAATGTATCATGATTTATTATTGAAGAACGAAGAAGAGCTTGAAAAGCTCTCATATGAGTTGGAATCCACCCAAGATTCTTTGAGAAATACTCAAAGTACTCTCTTGGAATCTCAGATGCAAGTAGAGCAACTTCAACAAGAGTTTCTAAGATTTCATATTCCCTCCCATGTTCCAATCAACCATTCCCTTTTGGTTGATGATTTTCAGATTTCTATGGAGAAATCTCATGTGATGGTGGAACATGAGGTGCATGCTGATTTGAATGTACTTCAAAGGGCTGAAATCAAGCAAGAAGGTAACCAAGAACTTGCCTTGTTCCACAAATATTACGAGTTACCACATGATGAGAGATGCATAATTTTGGAGGAGACACATGGTCTCACATTTGAGGGATCAACCCATGATGAGAAGGTACATAGATCCACATGCTTGGTGGATCACTGTTACAAAGAGTTTATCCACTCTCTTTCACCCCACACTTCTGTTTCAGTCACATCACTTGAAGATGAGAATTGGGTGAAAGGATTTTTCTTGATAATGCACCAAGAGGAGCAGGAGGCTCCCACAGTCATTTGGGATGACTTGATGCAACATAGGTACATATTGCTGCCATTAGATACCATTTATCCACATGTGGATTGGGTGGAAGATTACATGTTACACATGGAGTCTCCTAGCAGAAATATTTTTGCTCATGGTAGGTGAAAGAGAGCTAAGCAAGCAAGCTTACAAAAGAATTTGTTGAGCCATTGGAGACATGCACTTGGAGAAGCCACAAGCTTCTTACTTGGACCTGATTTGATAAGTGTTTGTTCATCCACTGATGGGATGAGTACATACTTGATGGAGGTATGTAGCACATGTTCTTTCCACTTGAGTGGAAGCAGTGGTAGAGAGTTGAGCCATTGGGATAGCACATGCTTGTTTTTTGGATCCTATGGCATAGCGTTGAGCCATGAGATTACTTCCTTGGGGATGTACGTCCTTAAGGATATTGGGTTTTCTTGCACTTATGGTTTTTCATTGTATTCATCATATTTTACTTATGATCAGATAACAAGTCATTTTTGCTTATATGATGCCTATCTTTCTCATGATTGGATAAGGGACTTCCACCCTTGTCATTTGAACTACAGTGATGACATTTTTTATTCTTATGTGCATTCAGAATATGAGAACCTTCTTGATGGAGTGGAAAGAATTGATGAGGTTCAGACTCACTCTTGGGAGGCATATTTGGTGATGCATACTCTTTCCTTGATTGGGTCCTACCATGGAGAGTTGCATATCTTGATTGAGGGGCCCTCAAAGCTTTAGGGCTGCATTGGAAAGCTTGATTTTTCAATATGGTGGTATGATGTTTTCATCTTTCCCCACATTTCATATGATGCTGATTTTTTCTTGTTACTAATGTTTGGGAAGGTGCAGCATGATCAGTGGGATCCTGATATCCTATGGGATGATAGTTTTTCACACATGTCACTGCTACTTGGGAACTTGTAGTTGAAGCAGTGGGATCCAGGCACTCTTTTGCTTAAATTATTTTTTGGGAGGGTATTCCGATCCATGGGGGTTCTATACAAGCAATGGGATCCTGGCATTATTTTTCCTTGGAGTAGTTGTTTGCATGGTTGCAAGATGGAGAAAGCCAACCCTCTTTTGCACCAGTTCATCTACGTTGCACTTGGTTTCAGTTTCCTACATGGGGAACACCTCCTTGGATGGACTTATAGTTTACATAGTAGTGGTATCTTTTCATTTCTGATATTCTTATGGGATCTGGGCACACTTTCCAGTTGCTTCACTTGGATAGAGGTAGGCATGTTCAGTTACAAATGTGGTGAATATTTTCTTGGAGAGATGATTATGATCAGAGTAATGCAGCAAAAGCATGATGGATCTCTTGGGATGTTTTTCTTGAGGACAAGCAATCTTGGGAGAGGAGGACTGTCATGTCCCCACAAAATTGATCGTTGGAACAAGTTCCTAACCCAACCTAACCCTTGGGTTGAGGAGGCAACTGCATAACCATGGGGTTAAATTTTGTATTCCAGGCAATTAATTATTTAGGACAATGCATTTAATTTTATCTATAGTTGCTACCCACTTGGAATAAATAATTAATGGAGCATTTATAAATTATTGATGCAATTAATCTTTTTATTTATTATGTTGAATAAATGGAGAACATGACCCACTAATTCAAATTGGTGGATAAGGTTGGTGGAATTACTTGGGGTAGAAGTCAAGTAAACACTAAAGTCCAAAAATGTTGCTAAAATGGTGAAAAGAGGCTTATTTTAGGAAAAGCAACATAAATCCAGGAAAAAGAAGGCAAGTTGGAAAAGCAGGAAAGTTTTGAAAGAAGGAAAGTTTAGAAAAGGAAGGAAAGTCAGAAAAGTGGAAAGTAAGAAAAGACAAGCAAAGCAAGCAAACAATCAAGGAAGGTTACCCACTCATAGGTGACCTATTCTCACAGGTCAACAAGCCAAGTAACTTTCTCAACAGGTCACCCAAAATTCTATAAAAGAATACAAGCAACTCCCTTTCACATCTTTTGCTAGTGTGAGAAATTTTGTGAATGCATTTGTGCATCCAAGACTTGGGAGGTGTGCCCCTAGTCAAGCATGGGAGATGTGCCCCAGCTTTCTGTGAGAGGATAATGGCATCCAACCATTATCACTGAGATTATTTGTAGGTACTGAAGCTTAATAGGTCGAATCAGAAGTTCAGAGCTATCTCCATCTAAGCCAGAGATCGAATCCTTCCTCCTTCTTCCATTCTACAGCTAGTTTCTCATGTGCAAGAGGAGAGATTCTTCATCCATCTTCTGAGGGGATTCTTGGCCTATCACTGGTGTTATAATAGAGTATTGAATCTTCCCAGGTTGAAACAGTAGTTCAGAACCATCTTCATCAAGTCAGGATTCGAATCCTTCTTCCTCCTTCTATTCTACATCAAGTTTCTCATGTACAAAAGGAGAGACTCCTCTCTCATCTTCTGATAGGTTTCATGGACTATTTATGATGTAATCATAGAGTATGTAATGTTCTGATATCATACATTTCAATAAAAATTGCAGAACTCTGAAATCTTCTCCATTTTATGCACCCCTTCTAGATTTAGCTAGAATTTGACTAGCTTTCAATGAATAAACGATAAGTCAATGTGTAAGGGTCCAAATGAAGTCATTCTAGTTCCTGGAGTTAGATAATATATCACATGACATGATTCAACCACTGCTTCAGAAATTCGATCTCATTTGAGTAGTGTTTGGGAGCCCAAAAGTTGAGCTAGTTGAGCAGTCCTGAATTGTCAATTTACTAGTTATACTATAATATTTGCTCAGAACTATTTGTAACTTTATGGAATGTTATATTATTGTTGGATGACTATTAATAAATTATATTTAACCTCTGTAACCTCAGAAACACCCATCTCTAGTCTTAAGTTGAATACCTCACCCATACTAGTCTGTATATGTTGAGTAGCCCAGGAGCGTTGGAGTAGATTGAAGCTTGATTATATTGAAACATCAATGGTCTTAGTACATTTTACAAAGTTATAAACTTATATCAGAACCTCTCATCCATCCTAAGCCTTTTACCTTGCCCATATCTAGCAATTCTAGCTTCCACAATCACTGTTTTAGTCAATTTGAAGAAGCATTGAGTTTTTGTGCCACAATCCTAAGTCGGTATCCTTGCTGCTGCACACATACATACAAAATCCAGAAGATAAACCTTTCCAAACTCATTCCTAGAACCTTCTCATTCAACCCTCGACTAGATTTCCCAAGACTAGTTCTGCAACTAGTTTTCCTGTTTACTAGTCAGTGTCTTAAAGTTTTAATTTTGGGATAAATTTTAAGTGATATCTAATCAGGGATATTACATCATTGCAGTCTACTAACTGACACAGTGCGATGATGGGGTGCGACGGACAAAATCCTATAAGTCCAAGGCTGTCCGTCGCAATTTTCCTTCTAACAAGCTTGCGACAATCGTCGCAGGTTGTCCTTAGCCAAGGTGCGACAACATCGCAGTTTCTCTTCATCCAGGGTGAGACGTCACAGTTTTACTTCAAGCAGGGTGTGATAGCCTCCCTTCAGGGGTTTTTCCCGTTGATTTTTTTTTTTTTGCCGAAAAAAAGAAGAAGTTGTTGTGGCCCGAGTGTTCCGTCTCCGTCCCATGCTGCAACTTCCATCCGTGTGTGTGTGCTCTCCAACTTCTGAAAAGGATTACCCAAAAATAAATATCGTAGGATCATGCCATCAACTCTAATACCATGATCAGATCTGATCTACATGTGTGTGCTTTCCACTATGTGAAAAGGCTTACCCAACAACAACATGTATGGATCAGGCCATATGCTCTGATACCATGATAAAGTTTGCAGAGAGCAATACACAGAACGTAAAGAGCATATAGATTTCCTTCTCATTATTAAACACACATAATAATAGTTTCACATAACACGAAAACCACTGGCTAATACTATGGGCCAGTGTATACCATGGGTCAACTAATGATCTAGTCAACAACTTACTCAACTAAATTAGGACCATTAACTCAACTAACTAACCAACTTAGGACCATTGAGATTACAACTCTTAACACATTCAACATAACAAATATCTAATAAAATCAGATCATGCATATGATGTCATCATCATATATTTCACTCTAACACATTCACAACATGAATTTGGAAAAAGAGCAGGCTACTTAGAGCTTTTATTAACTCTAAAAATATTTGCAGAGACAGAAGCAGGATTGGCATTATAGAGAGAAATTACAATCACATTTAAGGTTAGATATATTATCTTCTCGTGTCTGAATCAACAAATTTAGAGATTCGAAATCTAATTGTTAAGACACTTGTATTTCAAGTAGACCGCCAATAATTCAGATGGACCTATTTACGGATCTGAATTATGTGTTATCTGCATTTTATTTCATCTATGTGTAGAATAAATTAATGTGAAACTTTTGGCAGTTCTGAACACATAGATGTGCCTAAAAGGAAGTGTGTATATTTTAAAAGACTTGCCATGGCTACTAACATATCATAATCAATCACAAAATCAAGTGTGGTTGGAAGTTAATAGTATACAGTTAGAATACTTAACCAAAAAACCACATGAGGGTGGAAGGTGACCATAAAACCATGGCTACTAATATATCGTGCTCAACCATAAAATCATGTGAGGTTGGAAGTTAGTAGTATATAGTGTAACATCCCCAAAAAATCACAAAATTTTAAAACTTTTCTACGTGACATTTATTGCTTATTTAATGAATGCGGAAATAGAACAATGCATAAAATGTTATCTTGATGTATTAAATGCCCTGCTAGTTTATTAAGTAAGGATTTGCGACAACCAGATTTCTGCTTAAGTTTTAATGTTATCCAATAATTAGTTGTGCTGCTACACATCTCTACTGTCGTTGTTTATAAATGTTGATTCTACTGTTTGACTAATGTACTTTTGTTTGATTGATGAAGGGGTCCTTTGGACACCCCAAGGCTTACTTAGCATTCGTGCTAAAGCATGTGATTTCGTACTTGTGACAGCTTACAGGTAAGCATTTAAATTGCGACAAGTGACCAACAGTTTTTCAGTAGGTCTCTTTTGTCAAATATTGAAGAGATAAAGACTTTTGGGCATTCTATCGGTGAGAACCTTGGTTCAAAACTTTAAAGGTATTCAAGTTTAAGATATCTGAAAATGACTATTGATACTGACTGTACATCTCATATTGTAAAAATTATACTCTTGTAATTTAATTATGAGAAGTTCTATAACGATTGTGGCTTGGTTTGTACTCAGACATAGCTATGGTTTTCATTCGAGTATCCTGTTATGTTGTACATGAATGTTTATCTTTTCTTCCCAAGCGATTTTGTAGAAAATCTATATAAGTAGTTTGAAATATGTCGTTATAATCTATTTGCAATGTATTTGAAATATTTACCAATTATTATATAAATTAACTTTATATAACAAGGGTGAGTGTATTATCGTGACTCATTTTGATGCTATGTAATCCTTGGTAATTTTCTATTATGCTTTGTGTACACTTATGTGACCCTAGGTGGTGCTCATGCAACCTATTTGATAATATGCAACCGATACAAATTTTATATGCCAACATTACAAACTATATGCAAATAAATGGATTAAATGCAAAGTGTTGAACTACTAACTAAATATTATATATAAAATAACTATATATAATATTTGTGCGTGTGTATAACTTCGTGGCTTTATGGATATATTATAACCTTGGTGAGAAACTATAAAGGGTTATGTGCATTTTACGTGACCTATGTTATACTTATACAATGGTGGTGACATTCCATCCAACCCTTAATCTAATTGTTACAAGGGTGATATGTCCGACCTTATCATAACCGTAACCATATTGTAATAACTCCATGATGTGAATGTTACTGCGCAATACAGGTTGGCGAAGGTAATTGAATCATGTGCATTGAATGCACACAACTATCAAGAATAATGGAAGTCCATCGTGGATGGCACATTAAGCCTGGATCACGTGATAGCTTCATGGTGTAACCAACGAATGGTTGAGTTGTAAAGTTGGCAAGGGTTATGTGTTGCCGAGCTGGCTCCTTCGTGGCTGTAGCAATGATGTTTCAATTAATTTGATAGACAGTTTGAGATTTCGTAAATCCCACCAGTGATCTCCACCGTCGATCTTGCAAGGGTTTTCAATGCGTTGGTTAAACCCTACCTTTGCTGCAATTGATGAGTTATTGTGTCTTTTGTTACTTGGTAGTGGTAACTCTGCGTGGCCGACAGGCTAGGGGTTTGTAGTTTGGCTGTTCTACCTATGAAGCGTAGCTCCTGAGTTTTGAACCCGAAATCTATGAAATTTATAGAGCCGAGCTCTCTCCAGCTTGTACAGTGTTGAATTCTTTCGGTTGTTAATATTAGAGTTTGTTTTGGGTGATTCGATACCCAATTTGTTGAGTGTCTGTTTATTTTAATGCTGGGTTTGTAATGAATGGCCATGGGCCTCGCCAGAGTTGCTACTTCTCTCGGTATTGTTTCACTGTGTTGAAGAAGTTGGTGGTTTGATGTTGGCTTCAGCCACACCAGCATTCGACGAGTAGGGTTTCATGTCAGTTACATCTGTCTTGGAATTCAAATGCTGCTATGAATATCATTTAAAAAGGTAATGTGTTTGATTTCCTTCACTGTAATGTCATACCTAAGTGCTGATGGTTATTCAAATGTGGATATTGAAATCATTCATCTCAAGATGTTGTTTTAACCATGCTTGTAATGTCCTCACAGGTGAAATATTACATGGCTCCTACAACTGGGCGTTTGAAGGTTGGAAGAATAGCTATACCAACCAGTAAGCCTCGGCATTTGTCTTGAGACTCTGTGTAGATGAAGGAGATGGCCGACTGTGTGATGTTTCTGTGTTTGTTTTTAACTCAGAGAGTTTTGTAAGATGTAGCGATAGGGTTGTGAACCTTTACAGTATGGGGAGGTAATACCTCGACCCACAAGGCAATGCTGTGACTGTGGTGTAACAGAGATTTTCATTTTCAGACTTAAAATAGTGATACTTCTCATTATCAAAATGGTTCTGTGTTTTTATGGTTGATGGATAGAAGTTATTGTGGTGGAATGAAATAGAAGCTTTTGATATTGTTTTCATCTGTAAAGAATGTCTGTGAAAACTGTATAGTTGTATCGTATCTATCCAGACTTGGATATCGTGATAATACTTTGATTTCTATAAATCATCTGGGTATGTTTTTGTTTTTAGATAATAATTTAACTGTGTATGATTCGTCGATTTCTGGGAAACATTTATTCTATAAGTTCAAGTGTTAGGATTAGGGTTGTATGAAAACATATAGCTTAACTTGACCAATGTTATGATGTCGAATCTCCAACTTTGTCGAGTTATGAACTAAATGAAAAAGATAATCTATGTTTGATCTTTAAGGCAAAAGTCATAAGATTTATCAAGCGTTGTTATGTAAAATCTGTTGTTGTTCTTCGAAATGGTCTCGGCACTAAACTTTCTTTTCTTGGTACTCCTGTTGGATTTGATTTGTCTACTGTTAATATGAAAAGGTGAACTCCAGTATGTTATCTAAATCGATAATGCTAACTAGGTCTTCTACTGTGAAATGTTTGAGATTAAATCTCGATTCTATTTACATCTATAAGATGGTAATGGATACTCTGTTTAGGGTTATTGTGTAAAATGATAATGTTTTGGTTTTCATTGTATAGTTTATGTTATAAAACGATGTGTGAATGTGTGCATAAAATAATTAGAAATTATTATTGCTTGTAGAAGAAATATCATTCTACTGTAATTTGAAATTAAATCTGTAGTTATATTAATATAACCCTGTACATTTCAACTACCGACCATAAATAAAATTCTTTACTGTTAGAACATAAAATCTATTTATTTGAGAACATAGATATATATAAACCAGAAAACAGTATATGTAAATTTGGAAAACAATTTAGCTAAAGTAAATGACAGTGAGGGTACTGTAAATGTATACACAGGAATTAACAGTAAATAGGAAACTTGAGATAATTTATAATAATTTCATCTTCTCATTCACTTGGCTACTTGCCTATCTTGATCTATTCTACTTAACTTGTCTTTGTACTAGAGTACGATGTTATTCTTATTTGCATGGGGAAAAATGCAGAGACTAATTTATTCAATCATTTTGATTTATACAGAATTATAAATTATTTAGGAAGACTGAAATAAAACTTTAACAGTAAAAAGTTTTAAGTAGATAATAGAACTTTAAAAATAAAATAGATAAGACAATAGAACCTGTAATTGATGATAGGATGACAAACACCCAAGGAGGCTTGTTCCTCCCAACCTGCTTCAGAAGAAGCAACTCAACTACTGACTTCTAATGAACCCCTGAGCTTGCTTACTGATCCAGTAAGTGGGTGGAATCTATGTAGAAGCAAGGCACTCAAAAATACCTTCTCCACTCAGTATCAACCTCCTGAAACAAATGCTTTCTCCACTCAGCATCAAACTCCTGAACTCAATAAGAGTTTGGCAGACTCACAACATGATCAACAACAGCATATCCCCTCATCAAATCTCTTGGGTGCAAACACAGCAAAACCCCAAGGTAAATTTCCTCGTTAGGAAAAGTGATGAACCTCAGTTCATAATTTGATGGCTATTATATAGATTGCCTAGGTCTTTTAGTGGTCAGTTTAGAATAAATGAGTCTCAAGCTCCAGTCCCATCTTTTAGGGCACTATGACCACATTTCAAGGGAGTTGTCCCATACCAACAGCTAGTTAGTTGCATCATGATGCTGTCATTTGTCCATTGCCTTCTACCCCAGATTCCATTCCACCAAGTGGATCAGTAACCACTCTTTCAACAGTCCTCTTAAGTGTTTGTCTCCTATTTTATTTATTAAATAATAATATATTGTGCAAATTATAGTCATCCTTGGACACTTGTCCAATACAAACTTTACAATAAAAGTTATGATAATGTTTCTAAACATAAAATGTTTTCCAGCTTAAAGGGTATGTTACATATAGCTAGCATACTTAACCATAAAACAACATAGGGTTGGAAGGCAACAACAAGACAAAATAAAAAATGGGCGGCCAGATTTCCCAAGCATTGATTGATAATTGGGTTCCCAATCACTCCACTCTAACAATTCACTACATAGATCCCTCTATTGGTTCAATTACTTAGCTCATTTTACTCAATCTAGAATTCATCTCGCCACTCCCCCTATAAATACAAAAATATAAATACAACAATATGGCTACACTCTATTTATCTTGTCTTTACAAGATAAAAACATCAAAGTTGAAAAGGTCATTGTCGGGCAACTTGATCTACGGTTATGTGATCCGTCTCTTTTCTGCAAATTTTTTTGCTTGTCTTACTACTATCAAGTATTGCTAGAAAATTCAGGCCTTTTCCAATTTGATCACATGTTTTGGATATGTCAGCCCTCGGAAAGGCTATAATTATTATTGACTAAAGAATCTAGACTCTTCCAAAGACTTATCTACGACAATTGGTTTGTGGATGCTAAATTATGCTGTGTACAAGAATTCGTCAGGTTGGGAAAATGGCCGTCTAACAAATTTATGCGATATTTAATACTTGTTTCTCTTCCCCAACAGATGACTGCTCTCATCCATATACTTCATCTATGAAATGTCTCCTACCTTCACCTTCTGATTCATATATCTGCATCTTGTAAATTAGAACAAGCAATCCTCCTCTTCGTTGCATTACGTTGAAGTAGAAACTAGGTGGAGACGATAATGCGTCTTTGATGCCTATTTTATCTTTCAGTAATGTTGGTACCATCATTTGTATCTTTCAGTAATGTTGGTACCATCATTTCTAGATGCAACGATTTGTCATTATAAATGGAATATGACATATGATTAACAAATGTGCATCACTTGCAGATGAAAAACATCGTTAGGTGTCACTCTATCAGTGTTTTTTATCTACAAGCAATGCAAATGTGCTAATAGTTTATATTTAGCATTTTTAATCGTAAAACCATGTGAAGCTGGAAGGTATTAGTATATAGTTAGGTTTAAACATAACATGGCATATATAAATGATATTCTATTTTTCCCCAAGTCATTATATAATTCTAAGAGATGCAAGGAGGACTTGAGTTTAATTGGCGCAAATGTGCATGTACATGGTAACTGTCAGCAACCTCTTGCTTTGATAGATTTGTCATCTTCTATAAAATTTAGATAAACTAATGTTAAGCATTGCTTTTGAGAACTTAATGTTTAATGAAATGTTTATTTCTTATAATTTCACATTAAGTTATATAATAATGTTTCAAATGTTAAGATTTCTCAAAGTTTATAATTCATAAAATAATAGTAGATAGATTATGGAAATTCATATTTATAACCTTATCTTGACATATCATAACAGGCAGTAGCACAGTCATGAATGCTTTGTAATTGCTTTTATTTTATTGATTTAAATCTTATTTGTCTACATACCATTAGCAAAAATATAAAATTCTATGTTCACGAGGTTTTAACAATTAAAGGGTGTGTGCAAGAAGATGAGGGTCACTTTAGATGCAATTCTAGTTTTTGAAAACTCGTTCACGTTACATAAAAATATAACGCGTTTCTGATACTTAGCACTTGGTATGGTAAAATTCGAGCATGACACGTCATTAGACATGTAGGTTAGGTAAACACAATGCGTACACGTTATAGAACTACAAAACGCATACGCGTTATGTAAAGCTAAAATGCACACGCATTATATAAAGCTAAAATGCGCATGCGATATGAAGAATAAAAACGTGTACGCGATATGGTGAAGCACAATAAATAGGTTAGGTGCACGGCTAGGGCAACGAATAAAATCAAGAGAAAACAAATGTTTTGTATGGTTACATACAAAACAAATGTTTTTAGTGTGGGACAAATGTTTTGTATGGTTTAATACCCCCCTAACTCTCTCCCAATAATCCCTAGATACCCTCTATCTCTTTCTAAATATCTATCCCTCATTCTCTCTACATCTCTCCCTACATGTTTCTTTCATATTTCTTTCTCTCCCTTACTCCAGCCATGTCCCTACCACCCCACTCTCCATCTCTCCACCTTCTCTTTATCTTCATCTTTATCCCTCCCTATAGCACTCTCTCCCTTCTTCTTGTTAGGAACCCGTGTCAACCCTTCTCTTTATTTTGTTAGTATATTGTTGTTAGACGCATATGCTTTGTAAGTCGTCCCGTAGTATTCTATGTCCCATGGTTTTGACTCATAGTATTGGGCATAGACTTAGTATATAAGTGTGTGTTGAGGTCATTGAAGGCACCGTGAAGTTAATTGTATTGAGCTTGCTCAAAGGAGGTTGCCCCCTCGAAGTGGCCCGTGATCAATATAAAAGTGATTCTGTTCTATTATTTCTGATATCTCATGTATTTGCATTAATTAATTATTGCAGGTTCATCACATCTGGTATCAGAGCACTTTCTTGGGCTCGCTGGGTGAAATTTCTGCCAAATTTTTTTTTTTTTCGCATCTGTTGCAGGTTCGGATTTGGAAATAATCCCTATCCGCTTAACTGTGGGAAGTACTTGGGCATAAGCCCTAAAACGCATTGTGAGGAGTACCACATGAACCCCGAAGTAGCTGTCCCATTGAGAGGACCTGCCAGCGAAAAGGGCAACGACCCCTACCTGATTGACTTGTTCCCACCTGTGAGGTAAACCAAGAGTTGTCGTTTGTGGCAAAGCGGTTATCAGTTTTACCTGAGCCGTGGAGTGAGGGGTAATGCCCCAATACGCAAGCCGTTAAACAGCATTGGTGGCTGAGTGAAACCCCTGAACTGTTAGGAAGCCGCACATACCTGGGTTCCATATCTATTTTCAGCTGAACTGTTGTCGATCATCGCTGTGCCGTTTTAGATCCAGTTGTTTGCCGTTCCAGATCTAGCCGTTTTCAATCCATTCGGCGTCGTTTCAGATCCCTTACGAGCCGTAGCCGCTCCAGTCTAATAATAATAATAATAATAATAATTTAGTTTTTTCTCCATATCTCTTTTGTTTTCACTCTGTTTTCCTTGAAATTTTCGGGGAACCCATTTCATCCCATTCTGCATATTTCATTCCTAAGGACCCTATCCCCAATTCCCCTTCCCAAAGGTCGAAATTCCACATTTGTCTATTTTTAGGGTTTGCCATAACTTCCTCAGATTTCACCCAATCACCTTCAAATTTTACCACAGAGTTCCTTTCTGAATTCTGCTTCTTTGTTCCCCTCTGCCAAATTTTCCCATTCTTTCACCCTGCCTCTGAAATCCTCATTTTTTGCTTTCCTGTCCATCAAAAAGTGTCCAAAACCTAGTCAAACCCCAATTACCCATCCGATTCTTTCCCAAATCCAAATTTCCCTTTACTAAATAAGCTTTTGTTTGTGTTTTTCTATCCATTCCTCCAAAAAAAAAAAAAAAAACTCCTGGTTATGGTTGTCACCCGCACAGGAGCAAAAACCATGGAGGAAGCACTTGCAGCCATCCAAGCCAAACTCCAGGATTTGGATGAAAAATTTCTCAGCCTCCATCTTGAGCATTCAGCCATGAACAACAAACGACAATCTGAGTCTTCATCCGACAATGGATTCTCTTCTTCCAGCAATTTCCGTGCTCCGAAGCTTGATTTTCCTCGCTTCAATGGCACTGATCTGATTAGATGGCTCTATCGTGCAAAACAGTATTTCAGTTTGCATAACACTTTTGATGTCCAGAAAGTTCCACTTGCATCCTTTCATTTGGAACAGGAAGCCCTTCAATGGTACCGTTGGTACATCAAGGCTCATGATGAGCCAAAATGGACAGATTTTTGCCAACTCCTTTTGCAACGATTTGGTCCTAGTTCTTGTGATGACTTCACTAGAGCACTCACTAAACTTCGTCAAATTGGCACTGTGAGCGAGTATCAAACAAAATTTGAGAAACTAGCCAACCACACAGAAGGATTGTCTGATGACTTTTACAGGAGTTTTTTTATCAGTGGTCTTAAGGATGAAATCCGCCCAAAGGTCAAAATGTTCTGTCCCAACACAATGATGGAATCACTAGGGTTGTCTAAGTTGGTAGAAGACAAGATTGCAGCCCAACAACGCTCCAAACCCACTTTTGTTCCCTTCCAAAATATGGGTTCTCAACGACCTCCCATTCCGCCAGCTCCTTGACCAACTCCTATCAAGCATTTGTCCGAAACAGAGATATAGGCACGCAGAGAAAAAGGGATTTGTTATAATTGTGATGAGAAATTCACTTAGGGACATAAATGTGTTCAGCAAAAGCTCTATCTCTTGGATATGGATTCTCCGCCTGCCTCTAAAATTGGTGAAGAAGCTCCAGATACAATGGATGATCAGATCGACATTCATGAGCCGTCTATTGACCCCCCATCTCAAGATGACCAACCAGAGATATCTCTCAATCCTTTATCCGGTGTCACCACCCCCCAAACAATGCGGGTCAGGGGTTACTTCAAGAAGCTTCCTCTTACAATACTCATTGATTCTGGTAGCACTCATAACTTCATTGACCCTCGGATCGCCAAACAGGCTGATTGTTTTATCCACCCTTGCTCCAACTTTGAAGTCATGGTTGCTAATGGGGGCACCTTACCTTGCAAAGGAAAGTGTCACAATGTGCGTATATCTATGGAAGATTATAACCTGCGCTCTGACATGTTTGTCTTGTCATTAGGCAGATGTGATGTGGTTTTGGGAGTTCAATGGTTACGCACACTTGGCCCCATCTTATGGGATTTTGCTGAACTTTGGATGCAGTTTTCAGTCAATGGGACACACCGCAAATTTATGGGCTTACAACCAGGGTCTCTCTGCATCATCAGTTCACATCGACTGGAAAAGATCCTTAAGAGTAATTCACATGGTGTCATCGCTCATCTCCATTCCATTCAGATGCACCCACCAACGGCCTCCACTACTTCCTTGAATAGATATGCAGGTGTCTTTGTTGCACCAGTGGGCTTGCTGCCTTCAAGAGACCTTTTCGGTAATCATTTCGCCGCATCTACATCTCAGCAGGACATGCTGGCTATTTTGCATGCAATATAGAAGTGGCAACCATCCCTATTTGGGAATTATTTCTGCATCAACACTGATCTCCAGAGTCTGGAAATTTTTTTGGAACAATGGTTTTCCTCCCCAGCACACCTGAAATGGGTTATGACTATGCGATCACTTACCAAAAGGGTAATGACAATATGGTTGCAGTTGTTCCTTCTTGCACATTTGATGAACCAGTTTCTCTTACAGCTCTTTCTCTGCCTGTTCCAAATTGGTTGCAATCTGTTCAGCAGGGCTCTCTCTTCTATGCACTCCATGCTTCTTCATCAGCAGGGCATTCTGGGTTCCTCAAAACGTATGACGAGGAACCATGTAACTTCTTTTGGTAGGGACTGAAAATAACAATTCATTGGATGATGGCTGACTGTGATACTTGCCAGGTCAATAAGGGCAAAATGAATCTGCTTTTGGGACTGCTTGAACCCTTTCCCATCCCTACACAGATTTGGCCAACTATTTCTCTGGATTTCCTCAAAGCGCTTTGGTGGTCCAATACCACATCTACAAGGACACCATATGAAGCAGTCTATGGACAGACACTGCCAGTTCTTCTTCCATACACCCTCAGCAGCTCCACAGTTCAGGCAATTGACTCAGTTCTTCAAAACCGTGATCAGATTCTTCTCATTCTGCAGGACAATCTTCACATGGCCAGAATTCGACTGAAACAACTAGCCGCCCAACACCGTTTTGAGCGCACTTTTCACGTAGCTGATATGGTTCTTCTTCGTCTACAACCTTCCAAGCACTCCTCCTTGACACTCCAAAGGCATCAGTGGCCTGGAATGCAGCCCGAGGATGCTACAAGGGAACCACTCATTCCGATTCTGCATCAATTTCCACAACTACAGCTTTGAGGACAAAGCTTTTTCTAAGGGAGAGGGGATGTTAGGAACCCGTGTCAACCCTTCTCTTTACTTTGTTAGTATATTGTTGTTGGACGCATATGCTTTGTAAGTCGTCTTGTAGTATTTGTTGATCCATAGTTTATATTAGCCCATGGTATTGAGCCATAGTATTGGACGCATATGCTTTGTAAGTCGTCCCGTAGTATTCTATGTCCCATGGTTTTGACTCATAGTATTGGGCATAGACTTGGTATATAAGTGTGTGTTGAGGTCATTGAAGGCACCGTGAAGTTAATTGTATTGAGCTTGCTCAAAGGAGGTTGCCCCCTCGAAGTGGCCCGTGATCAATATAAAAGTGATTCTGTTCTATTATTTCTGATATCTCGTGTATTTGCATTAATTAATTATTGCAGGTTCATCACACTTCTCTCTTAATCACTAACCCTCTATGCCTTTATCCCTCCCCCCTGCCCTCTCTCTCTTACCTTGTTCCTAGAGACCCTCCCCCATAAAGGCGTTTAGACCCTCTTCTAAACATTAATCCCTAAGTGCATAAGTGCACAAGATGATGAGGAGGAGGAGGGTGATGACAATGAAGATGATCATGGTGCAGATGAAGATGATGATGTTGATGAAGATGAAGATGATGGTAATGACAATGAAGATGTTGAATATGATGATGAAGGTGATGAGGATGATGATGATGGTGATGAAGAAGATGACGATGATGGAGATGTTGATGGGGAAGGGGGAGATGTCAATGATGATGAAGAGAAGGATATAAGATGATTATGATGATGATGATGGTGGAGATGTTGATGATGATGATGATGGTGATGATGATGGTGATGATGAAGATGTTGATGATGATGGTGATGGTGATGGTGATGAAGATGATGATGATGATGAAGATGATAATGATGTAGATGTTGATGAGGAACCTATAGATGACAATGATGATGAAGATGTTGATGAGGATGAGGATGGTGATGATGATGAAGACGTTGATGATGATGGTGATGGTGATGGTGATGAAGAAGATGATGATGATGATGATGAAGATGATGATGATGATGGAGACGTTGATGAAGAAAGGGGAGATGACAATGATGATGATGATGCCGATGAAGATGATGATGATGGAGATGTTGATGAGGAAGGGGGATATGAAAATGATGATGAAGATGTTGATGATGATGATGATGATGGTGATGATGATGAATATGTTGATGATGATGGTGATGGAGATGGTGATGAAGATGATAATGATGATGATGATGAAGAAGAAGATGATGATGATGATGGAGATGACCATGGTGGTGATGATGGTGATGATGATGATGATGATGATGAAGATGATGATGATGAGGATGATGATGATGATAATTTTGATGATGATGGTGATGATGATGATGATGGTGGTGATGATGATGGAGATGTTGATGATGATGGTGATGGTGATGGTGATGGTGATGTTCAGATGATGATGATGAAGATGAAGAAGATGATGATGATGATGGAGATGTTTATCTAATGAGGAAGATGATGATGATGATGGTGATGATGATGAAGATGTTGACAGTGATGATGATGGTGATGATGATGAAGAAGATGATGATGAAGGAGATGTTGATGAGGAACCTAGAGATGACAATGATGATGAAGATGTTGATGCTACTGATGATGGTGATGATGGTGATGGTGATGGTGATGAAGATGATGATGATGATGATGATGATGATGATGATGAAGATGATGATGATGGATATGGAGATGTTGATATGCTGATAATGATGGTGATGATGATGAAGATGTTGATGATGGAGATGACAACGATGATGGAGATGTTGATGATGATGGTGATGGTGATGATGATGAAGATGTTGAAGATGATGGTGATGATGATGATGACGATGAAGATGATGATAAACAAGAAGATGATGATGATGGAGATGTTGATATGATGACGATGAAGATGGTGATGCTGATGAAGATGATGATGATGGTGATGAAGATGATGATGATGAAGAAGATGATGATGATGGAGATGTTGATGACGAACCTAGAGATGCCAATGATGATGAAGATGTTGATGATGATGATGATGATGATGGTGATGGTGATGGTGATGTTGATGAAGATGATGGTGATGATGATGAAGAAGATGATGAGGATGATGGAGATGGATATGTTGATTTGATGATGATCAAGATGATGATGATGGTGATGATGATGAAGATGTTGATGATGGAGATGTCAATGATGATGGAGATGTTGATGATGATAGTGATGGTGATGATGATGAAGATGTTGAAGATGCTGGTGATGGTGATGATGATGATGATGATGATGATGATGTAGATGTTGATCTGATGACGATGAAGATGATGATGATGGTGATGATGATGAAGATGTTGTTGATGATGATGATGGTGATGAAGATGATGATGATGAAGAAGATGATGATGGAGATGGAGATGTTGATGAGGAACCCAGAGATGCCAATGATGATGAAGATGTTGATGATGATGATGATGGTGATGATGATGAAGATGTTGATGATGATGGTGATGGTGATGTTTAGATGATGATGATGATGATGATGATGAAGATGATGGTGACATGATGGAGATGTTGATCTGATGAGGAAGATGATGATGATGATGGTGATGATGATGAAGATGTTGATGATAATGATGATGGTGATGAAGATGATGATGATGAAGAAGATGATGATGATGGATATGTTTATGTTGATGGGGAACCTAGTGATGACAATGGTGATGAAGATGGTGATGGTGATGGTGATGGCGATGGCGATGAATATTTTGATGATGATGTTTATATGATACCATTTCATGGTAACGATAACACATAGGGTATGTAAATAAGGATTTAGAATTTCACCTATGTTCATGTTAATTCCAATATAATATTAAGACAGATGCCTTGCATATAAGAATTGAAATTACAATTATGAATGTGCCAAATATAACTCAATATAACAACTATTCCTAACTGGCAGTGTGAAAATATTAAAGAAGAATATAAAAAGTTGAAATAAATAATTAGTCAAGAGACATTGATCTAACTTTTCTTGGTTCTAGTGAACCAAGAAAGTTTGATCTTGCTTTTCTTGGTTGTCGTGGAGCAAGGTTTAATTGAATCTCAATTCCCACCTTAACCCTAACCTAAAAAATGAAGAGTTTAATCGTTTACCTGAATTCCTACAAAAATACAATACAATTGTTCAAGTCAAGAACTCCCATTTAACTACATCTCTTAACTTAAAGATGAAAAACAATATAAAATCAATTCAAACCAAGCCTAAATGAGCTATTAAATGAGGATTGCTCAAGGACAATAATCCAAAGAGAATTCCATCAATATTATCATTGGTATACTATTATCAAATTTAAGCAAAACTTAGGATCATAAGCAATATCAAATAAAAATGGAAGGTCCTTAAGTTTTAGGTGGGTATGAATCGATCTTGTGATTTGGACGTATGAATCCATCACACGATTTGGAGGTTATTCCTCAACACTCCCAAATAAAATAACCCCCAATATTTATATTACTATGTCAAATTAAAAACCCCCCTTGACCCCTTAATACGAGGCAATATATTTTTGAGGTTTTTAAGAGTATTCAACCCCCCAATATGAATGGACGTGATATGATATTGCCTCACTAGTGAACCCCCCGTGTAAGCAATTAAGCCCTTTAAAGAGAATACCAAGTAACAACTTAAGGATGTTTAGGGACCCAATTGAGGTTGTCCTTTAAATAGTGAAATAAACACTTGTATACTAGATTAGATTCAAACATGAGAACAAAGGGTAAAACACCAAAGTATCAACCAGGGGACCATACATAGCATTAAATACAAAATAGAAGAGACCAAAATCATGACTATTAAAATAGGGATATTAAAAGAGAGTTAGCACATGTAAGTCAATGCAAGGATGAGTTGAAAGACCTTACTATCATGATAATATGAATTTGACATGGCTAGTATACAATGTAAATAGAACACAATGATATCCAAAGTGATGTTTTAATAATTAATAGAGAGTACACAATCAATACATTATAACTTTCAATAAACTTAAATATATTTTTCATATTTTTGGCATTCTCATTTTCAACACATCTTAATCAATACATGTATTTAATGGCATGTTTCATACTCACAATATCAATCCCACAATATCAATCCCGGTATGTGAATTACTTGTTCAAGAGGAAAACATATCACAATACAACTAGAGTTATATACAATATATCCCTAGCATTGTAGATAGGGTGATTGCATCTAATACACACATATAACATACAACTAGAGTTATATACAATATATCACTAGCATTGCAGATAGGGTGATTGCATCTAATGCACATACATCTTTCACATATATTAATTATGAATCTTATGATTTGAGTTAGCCTTAAATTTTTAAATCTTCAATTAGGTTCTTATTAGCAAATCTTACCTTCAAAATCTCATCGAATGAGTGCTAGAATGCTAGGCAAGTACCTCTTTCAAACATGTCATGCAAATATGCAATCACACTTGAAGAATATTATTTAATTTTTAAAAAATTGATCCAAGTTCCCAAGTGACATAAATGTCCACCCTTAGGGTCCACTATGTACAACAAAGTCATTGTTTCATAAATTTAAAAAAACTATCGATCGACACTTCAAAAATAATTTAAGACTTTTAAAATTGGATCTTAGTGCCCAATTCACATAAGTGTCCATTATGTACAACAATATCATTTAAATACTGCAATTGATTATATCCCTTTAAACATATACATTTTCTATGTGGGTACTTAAATGCTTAAGAAAATATACATCTATACTTACATATATAATTTAATAGTGACTCTTAATTCCCAAGTCAAATAAATATCCACTTCTAGGATCTACCATGTAGAAAAAAATATAAATATTTCAACAAAAACTTAAATGTCCCAAAACAATATGGATTCACACTTCAAAAATAATGGGAATCTTTAAAATTGACTCTAAATGCTCATGTCATATAAACAACCACTTATCATTACTTTATCAACTAACACTTAGTTATATCATTTATTAACTTATTTATGTTCCACATAGACATGTAATAGTTAAAAAAATATCTACATAATACAACATCTAATTTTCTACTGAGAAATCCTTAAAAGAACCTCAACCACAAAGCGATGATACTTGATTGAAACCACAAAAACTTTAATATTGGACATGTCCATACAACAACTTCAACTTCTAGTTATCCAAGTGATAAGATAGCATAGACAATCAACAATTTCAATATCAATGTCACACATTTAAATTAATTTAAAATGCTTGCGGCCACTTGGTATGAGCGACGTTTAATTCTTCCAAAAGCCCTTAGCACAAATATTTAAAGAACCACAACTATAGCAGAATATCCATTAAAGGGTTACACAACATTTAGAAAGCTTCCAACTGTTTTGTAGATAGGTCCAGTCCAAAATTTAATTAGTAGGATAGTGATTGAGATATGATGTTCAGTAATTTATATAAAACATTAGTCAAGACTTGCCCGATAGAAAAATTTTAACATCTAGGTTAGTGATTAAGATGGGATGTTTAGAGATTTACATACAACATTAGAGAGGATAATGATTGAGAAGATTGGTATGTTAAGTTTTAACACCAAGGTTAATAATGATTGAGATGGGATGTTTAGAGATTTATATTGAACCGTAAGTCAATTTTATAAAGATGTGGTAAATCTCTTTCCAATCATGTGTCCGAATTTCAGCCACAACCAGTTCACAAGCCGATCCATCACATTTAGCGTTGATCGCCCGTTGTTCATTTTATGGAAGTATTAGAACAAGAATCGTGATGATAACAGAAACAAGTGAGGTCAGGAACAACACTGTGTATAACCATGGTTTCGTTTATCTGATAATGTGAGGTCAGGAACAAGTCATGTTTTCGTCACCTTTTTTCTAGTGATATCTTATTAGAACTGAAGAATTGGTCCGTTTCCGTTGCCATTGTGAAAATAAATAGCACGTATTTAATCTCCATTTTTCTGGAATCAGTGTCTTAACTACGTTGGAGCCCAAGATAAAACTTTCGCGTCTTTTCTCGCCTATAAAAACGACCAGTATTAACATATTTAGTTATATGGTTAATGTTGCGCCATGGATGATAGCAGCGAGAAGCTTCGCTTTAACTCACTGGCCGTCAAACGCTGGACTTGTTTTATAGCAGCGATCTATATCAATGGCATCAACTTTGATTTCTCTGTTTACTCTTCTGATTTAAAGAATATTATGGGGATCAATCAAATCCAACTGAACAGTTTGGCGGTGGCCTCGGACCTGGGAAAAGTTATGGGCTGGGTTTCTGGACTGGCGTGCGCGGTTCTGCCAACCTGGGCTGTTCTTGCCATTGGAATGAGCTTGGGAGTTGTGGGTTATCGCGTTCAGTGGCTAATTCTCAGTGAAATCATTCATCCATTGGCTTATTGGCAGGTTACACTCTTTCCAAATCCTTTTAATTTTGTTTTCCTATATGGATTTTTCTGAATTGTACAATAGAGTTCCTGCATAGTGGACAAGATTTGATATTGATGAAGCTTGAGGATATCCAAGTATCTTCGCGTAAGAATTAGATAGTTACAATTATACACTACTTCCATGTTAGAAATCTTAGTATAATTGTTAGATAATAGCTTGGTTTTAAAATATTATTAGCATGGATTCATAGTTGCATTGTCTTGACATATTTTTAGGTCTTGCACTGTTATAGCTAGCTTGCTGATTGTTGGCAATTATAAGGTAAATAGTTTGTTATTTTGGACAACGCAGGTGTATATATTTGTGCTTTCTGGCTGGGTATAGCATATGTTGGTTTAACACTGTGAGCTTCAAGGCTGCCATTGAAAATTTCCCTAGTGAGAGAGGAATGGCTTCTGGTTTAAGTACAAGCTACGTAGGTCTAAGTCCCATTATTTACACCTGTCTGTCTTCCATTATTAACCCAGGGAATCCTTCCCTGTACTTACTTTTAAACAGCATGGTCCCCGTTGTAGTCGGGGTAATTTTAGCAGTAATACTCCATGTCTCACAATTAAAAATGGTGGCCATAGAAGACAAGACAGATAAGAAATACATGATTCGTTGCACGCTGATTGCACTTGCCACTGCTGTGTTTTCGATAGTTTTTGCGTTCTTGCCCCATGGGAAGCGCCAGCTTGAAGGAGTCTACCTTGCCGTGCTTATTATTCTGTTGATGGTCCCTATATACATACCCTTCAAGGTTTCCTTCAACAGTTTAAAGAATGAAAAGAAGGTAAACGCGTACATTTCAAGTCCAGAGAAACAGAATTCTACGGTAGAAAATCCCACCAATAACGAAAGAGCTGCGAGGCGGGATCCATTCAAATTGAAGAAAACAAAATCAATAATCAAAACCTGGATATAGAAAACCCGGCGCAGACTGTACACAATTTAAATCACATTAAAAAAAGCAGGAGATTCCAGCTGATATCAGTTCCACAACTGGGAGAGGAGCACGGCATCCTACAGCTCTTGCGTAGTATTGATTTCTGGCTATATTATTTTGTATATTTTTGTGGAGGAACTGTGGGACTAGTCTATATGAACAACCTAGGACAAATTGTTCAGTCCCTTGGATACTCCAAGACGCCAATCCATTGGGTCGTCATACTGTGAAATGTAGGTAATAGCATGTTAGTTGCAGTCACAATTGGCTTCAATTCCAACTGTGTTTCACTTGTTGATTTCTCATATATAATGTGTACGTAGAATTCAATTTGTGCTTCACTTGTTTAATGTCCAGAGACGAAGAGTATTTAACTAGAATTCAATTTATGCTTCACTTGTTTGTTATGGAGAGATTGTGAGAAAACAAAGAGTATTTAACCTGCATCGTTAATTTGATAATTTGTCGAACTAGAATTCAATTTATGCTTCACTTCTTAATTGATATGGAGAGATTATGAGAAAACAAAGAGTATTTAACGAGCATCTCTTGTTTGATAATTTAATCATAACATACAGAAATTAACATTTTCTCTCAACTTTCATCACTGAAAGTTGATATATGTCCAAATTTACTTGTTTGATATGAAGATATTATGAGAAAACAGAGTATTTAACCAACATCTCTTGTTTGATAATTTAATCATAACATCCTGAAATTAACATTTTCTCTCAACTCTCAACTTTCAGTGATGAAAGTTGATATATGTCCAAATTAACTTGTTTGAATCTATGGAGAGATTATACAAAACAAAGAGTATTTAACCAGCATCTCTTGTTTTATAATTTAATTATAATTTTAAAAAATTAAACATTTTCTCTCATTTTTCAGTGATCAAAGTTGATATATGTTCAAATTTATTTTGATTCCTTTTTCAACATGTCCAACTTTGCCTCAAATTTCAGTTATATATTGTAATGTAATATAAATTATTTTCAACATGTCCAAATTTACTTGGATTTCCCTTTTCAACATGTGTAACTTTGCTTTCCATTCTAACACATCCAACTTTACATAATATGTCAAACTTTTTTCAACATGTCCAACTTTATACTGGGCTCCTTTTTCAAGATGTCCAACTTTACTTTAGGTTCCTTTCCGACACGTCCAACTTTACTTTCATGCCTAGAATTACATTTTTTTTTAACATATCTAAAATTACTTTAGTTTTTTTCAACATGTCCAAAGTAATAAAATTACTTCAGTCACAATCGCCAAAATGGTCACATAAAGGAAAAATTCATAAACATGAAAACAATGCACCAGGTCTTATCTTATGAGACATTTAGACCTAATGTTTCAACTCATAAACTCATAAAAAGTATAATATTTTTAAATTTTTAAATATTTAATTTTGTTTATTGTAGAGATTGTGAGAAATAAAAAGTGTATTTAATTAGCATCACCTATTAGATAATTTGACAATAATCTAAAAAAAAAATTACAATCACTTTTATCAATAATTTTGTTTATAAATATATCTTGCATTATAAGCAAAGTTGTTTCTGCTATATCTAATTCTTTTTTATTTACAATTTAAAAAACAAATCATAACAATAATAAATAATTTGACAATCTATATTAAAAATAACAGTCATTTTTCTCAGCCATACCCAATTTTTTATAATTTAAAAATCAATAAATTCTTAAACCATGAAGAAATTTTAATAACATCAAAATCATAAAAAGGTAAAGTCTCCAATGTGCTAGACCTTTTTAGAATATCATGTGAAATTAACACCTTAATGGAATAGTATATGATTACATCTAAATGATGCTACGGTAGATTCAACGTATAGTCCCTTGATATGATTAAACGGCACAATTTTTTATGCCCATAATCAATAAGTGCAATATTGACATATTATTATTTATAAACAATTTGAGTATCATTGCATTTGAGAATGTTTTAAATAGAAAGTTAAAGTACATAAAAAGATGAAATATATAATTGTTTTTCTTAAAATATTTTAGAAAACTTTGGTAACTTTAATTTATTATGATCTTTTACATAAATTAAATAAAATGTTTCTTTATCTATTAAATAATTAATTTTATTGCATGATTTTTAAGGCCTTTTTGCGAAGTATTTTCTAAAAGAAAAAATGTAACACATATAGAATTATATGCATTATATTGTGTCTAATACATATATCATGTTTATATACTAATTATATAATTTGAATTTTTCTTAAAACACTAACACAATAATAAGGTGATTGTATCTAATATACATATATTATACTTATATTATATATTCATTATGTAATTTGAGTTTTTTTAAATTTTTTTATATTTATTTAGTTTCTTATAGGTCTATCTTACTCATTTTTATGAAAAGAGTATTTGGAGTGTCAAGTCAAAATTTTCTTTCAAACATGCCAAATAAATATAAAAACAAGTAGAATAATTTTTTTTTAACTCTTTGTATCCATGTTATATATAAACATCCCCTCCAATATTTAATGAGTATAATATCATTATTTTTTCGCCAATTTATATGGATGCTTAGTTATATTAATTTTAAGCTCATACATATTAGTTAAATTTTATAAATTTTTTCTTAGTTTTTAAATCAAAAGATGACCACTCCTAACATTCAATCTATTTGTATAATATTTCATCAAATGTATATCTTTAATCTATTTATATAATATTTCATCAAATGTATATCTTTAAAATGCATTAAACAATATTATCATTATTATTTCATCAAATTATTGTTTCATTAACATTTATATATTTAAAAAAAAATAAAACCTTCTTTAAAAATAACTTAATTATTTTAAAATTAATTCATAATTTTCAGTACCTATAAGTATTAATGAGAAAGTTGTTAAATAAATATATATGAGTGGAGAAAAATAACCATTAAAGTACATAGTTATAAATGGGTGGTTAAATCTTCATAGGTTACTAATTCGATTTCAGAAGTGAAAATGGAAACCATGGAAATCACCTGGCTTGCTCTTTCTCCATCAATTTTTAATTTTAATCAATTTTGATTGAATTTAATCCCATCGCTTTTTATTGAATTTAATAATGAACCAGTAAAACAAGGCTATTCATGATTCCTTTTCTTTATTGGAATAAAGAGAACATGTAAAACAGGTTTTTCATGATTCGCTCGAGAGGCGGCTGCTATTTTATGAAATCATCTTAAAGGTTATAATTTATGTGAATTACAACTATAAGTACATACAACTTCCTTAGAGTGCTTCAATCGATTGGAGAAATACAACGAAAGGTAGGATTAATAATTGATCCTTTTGTTGTAGATAGCGATTAATTATTGGTCACAATTAAAGCGATGTAACATATAAATAATGATGGCGTTTCCATTAATATATAGCTTATAGTTATAATCAAATATAATAAATTTTGACCATCGTTTTTGTAAAACAATTATTGAATAGAAAACAGAAAAAAATCAAATTTGTGGTTCTACTATTTATGTCGATGATTGGAAAATTACAAATATATTTGAAGAAATTGAAATGTAAAATATTAAAGACATTTTAAAATCAAAATGTAACGAAGCGTTTGCATTTTTACGTTGTAAGGTGTCTTATTTTAGGATGGGGCCGGGTTAGCCGATTTTTCATTTAAAAAAAATTGAATGGCCAGATTTGAAACATAAGCGACTATTTTTGGTCACGTCCATGATCGGAGCATTGAGATTTCATGAAATAACTCCTGTGCATGTTTAATTTCAATCGTCAGTAATGATTTAAAAAAAAATAGGGTTATTACAGATTGTTGGCAGTTTCAAATAAATGATCATCCACTTCGCATCGCATTCCTCTTCAATATAACGCTTACTAGCTTCAACTCCTTGGTCGATTAAGGATCCACCACCCACCGTTACATTTTATAGGTTAACAGATGTCTACAATCCCGCCCGTATGGACCTGGGTGTGTTGTTTGTCTTCTACTGCTGATGGGAGTTCCAATTTTGGTGATGGGTTTGGCTAAGAAGACCTGGTTTAGCTGGCCTAAATAGAGTTTGCAATGCTAAACAATTTACAATCTACACCTATGCTCTCAGATCTACAGTGATTCCCTTATTTCTTTGTTGTATGATATAGCTTCGTATTGGGTTTGTTCTGAATTAGTTTTTGTGGTTTCTTATCAATCTGTGTGAGACAGGTTGATCTGCCTTGCACATCTAAAGGCTCATTCTTGCAGCAACGTTGACATATTTGTAGCTTTCACTCCCACTTTCAGCGCAACAACAACCGCCGCCAAATTGATCTCCACAATAGCCGATGGGACAACATTGGTAATAGCCGATGGGACAACATTGGTAATGGCCATGGCATTTGTGGGGTTCCCCTGTTCCTTCTGGGCAAACAGCTGAACTTGGTCTCGGAGACTCTAGAGGTGTTTCAAGTCCTCGTCTCCTTCTTCTTCATGACCCAATGCGGGTCGCAGCGTGCTTAGGCATATCGTGGAGGTCGAGGTCTTGGCCGTCTAACTTCATGATTTTTATACGTTTATGCCCTCTCGACGGAATGTCGTTCCCCATTTTTTCTCCTTCAGTATTCACAGCACAACACAGTGTGTTAAAATTCACAGATTTCATTTCAGTGTGTGTCTCCACAGCTGGGTTTTTATATCGAAGGCTTTAGAGTTTTCATTTTCAATGGAGAAGAAGGGTAGTTTCACATGGCTCTACAATCAACAATTAACAACCAAGAAAATCAAATATAAAGCGTTCAAGTCAATTGTTTCAGTGTGTGTCTCCAAAACTGGGTTGCATATTTCATTTCAGTGTGTATTTATCATTATCCTCAACACTACTATTGCAAATCCTTTTTAATACTTAAAGGCTACTCATTCTGGCATTTCACCTCTAATGACTTGATCATTTTCCAACTATAATCCCTATCATTTTCCAATCTCTTCCCATTTGTAAATTTATGTCACGCATTTTTAAATATGTCATGCTGATTGCGGGTTGGGAAGCGGTCTGCCCCATTCGAGATTCAACTAGATTCCTGGGCCTTCATTTGGTGGGAGTTTGCCTCTACAAAACTATTGGAAAATATGTAATTAATGAGTTGATCGTGTATCTATTGCGTCGGCTCTGTCAATCACCCCATGAGTTGACCCTGTCAGTATTTGCGTAGTGTGCAATGTCAGTCTGCTAGTTAGTTCGCAGCCAATCCGGTGCACGTTAAGTTATATTTATGTAACTGCGTTAATAGTTCGCACATCAAAATTTCTTAGGTAGAAATTAATTTATGTGTTTAATGCAATCCTGTAGCTTCCAAGTGAAGCAATCTTAAGTCGGTTGATATGAAATGCTATAAGTAGAAGCTCATAGTTGAAACTCAGTGAGAGATGTGTAAGAAGCACGAAATGAGAAGAAGCTCTCGTGAATTATATCAAGAGCCCAAGCTTTGTGAAAGTAAAAAGATCAAGAGAAAACTCATTTCCATGTTTTGAGGCATCCCGCAGTTTACTATGGTAAATATACAAGTCTATAGTTTTATGTGTCATTCTCAAGAATGTTGAATATTGCAAGTCGCACATCTTCTCCTTGAATATTGTTTGCATTTATCCGCAGTAAAAGAAATCAAGATTTACAAATAGTTCACTGCAGTGAAAGTTCTATATTTACGAGTAACTTCGCTTAAGATGTTTTAGTTGTTATACCTTGGAAAATATATTTCATGAAAAAGTTTGTTTAAGTGATCCGCTAAGTGCTTGGTAAATTCGCGAAGTAAGTATTGCGAAGTTAACTATGCATCACTGCGAAGTTAACTGCGCATCACTGCGAAGTTCAACTACGCAGTAAAAAGTCGAAATTGCACAGTTACTCACCACGAAGTAAAAAGTTGAAATCGCGCAATTACTCGCCGCAGTTAATCTGTGAAGTTAATGTGAGGCACCTGCAACAATTAATTAACAAGAATGCATGAAATAGCAGAAATGACAGAACTCAGAATCACTTTTGTATTGATCACAGGCCACTTCGAGGGGGCAACCTCCTTTGAGCAAGCTCAATACAAATAACTTCACGGTGCCTTCATAGGTCTCAACACACACTTATATACTAATTCTAGGCGCCAATACTATGGGTCGAAACCATGGGCCGTTACAAACTATGGATTAACAATACTACGGGCGGCTTACAAAGCATATGCACCAACAACAATAACACAAACTATTGATTAACAAATACTACGGGACGACTTACAAAGCATATGCGTCCAACAACAACATACTAACAAAGTAAAGACATGGGTTCCTAACATCCCCTCCCCCTTAAAAAAAGCTTTGTCCTCAAAGCTTTAGATGTGGAAATTGTTGTTGAATCTGAAGGAGTGGTTCCCATGTAGCATCCTCTAGTTGCATGCCGTGCCATTGAATTAAGACCTCTGTGATAGAATGAGAGTGAAGCTGACGTGTGCGCCGATTGAGGATGGCCTCTGGCTCCAAAAGGATGGATCCTTCATTATCCAGTTCGGGTAAAATTGTTTGGTCGCTGATGTTGGTGCCAAGAACTTTCTTCAGACAAGAGACATGAAAGACTGGATGAATGCGGGAAGAAGGAGGAAGTTCCAATTTATAAGCAACGGACCCAATCCTCTAAAGAATCCGATATGGCCCATAGAACTTTGGAGCGAGCTTATGACGCCCTTTGAGTTTCAAGGAGGATTGTTTGTACGGTTGGAGACGAAGAAAAACCATATCGCCGACTTGAAAAGTGTGCTCCGAACGGTGCTGATCAGCTTGTTGCTTCATACGATTTCTTGCCATGTGAAGATTGTCCCGCAACATGTGAAGAATCTGATCGCGGTTGCGAAGGACCTTGTCAACTTCCTGAACTGGTGAACTGGTGGGGGTGTATGGAAGAAGAGCTGGAGGTGCCTGGTCGTATACTGCTTCATATGGGGTCATTTTAGAGGCAGTATGGTAAGAGGTATTGTACCACCATTCAGCGAGAGGGAGCCACTTTGCCCACTGATGTTGTTGTTCTGAGGTGAAGCAACGAAGATAAGTTTCCAAGCATTTATTGACAATTTCAGTCTGACCATCTGTTTGTGGGTGATACCCTGAACTCATCTTCAGTTTGGTGCCAGTGTGGCGAAATAGTTCTGTCCAAAAATGACTAGTGAAAGTCGCATCACGATCCGAGACAATGGAAGAAGGGATGCCATGAAGACGAAAGATCTGGTCCATAAAAATTTGAGCGACAGAGGAGGCTGTATAGGGATGGCTGAGAGTGCAAAAATGACTATATTTGGAGAGACGATCAACCACAACGAGAATCACTGTCTTCCCGTCATATTTAGGGAGCCCTTCAATGAAATCCATAGAAATATCTGTCCAAATCCGTGTAGGTATGGGCAAGGGTTCAAGCAATCCTGGAAGGAGTGTTGTTTCACCCTTGTTGCGCTGACAGGTATCACATTCGGCCACCATCTGTTGAATTGTCCTTTTCATGCCCTGCGAAAAGAAGTTACGCCGTGCTCGTTCATATGTTTTGAGGAACCCAGAGTGCCCGGCCGATGGAGAAGCATGGAGTTCATAGAAGACAGCTTGTTGAAGATCTGTGCTCTGGGGCAGCACCAGACGACCCTTGTATCGCAGAGAAGCACCATCCCAAGAGTAATGTGGGATAGCCGAAGGATTGTTGGTCAAGCATTGGATGATCTGAGATAAGGAAGAGTCATTGACGTAACCCTGTTGAACAGATTGCAACCAATTTGGAACAGGCATAGAAATAGCTGAAAGAGAACCTTGGGCATCAAATGTGCGAGAAAGAGCATCTGCCACAATATTGTCTTTACCCTTCTTGTAAGTGATCTCATAGTCATAACCCATGAGTTTACTAACCCATTTCTGTTGTGCCGGGGAGGAGACACGCTGGTCCAAGAAATATTTCAGACTCTGGTGATTAGTCTTGATGCAGAAATGATTCCCTAATAGGTATGGACGCCACTTCTGTACTGCATGCAAAATAGCCATCATTTCCTTCTCATAGGTAGAGGAAGCTAAATTCTTACCTGAAAGGGCTTTGCCGGTGAACGCGATGGGGTGTTCATCTTGAAGGAGAACAGCACCAAGTCCATTGCCGCAAGCATCACTCTCAATAGTGAAGGGCTTGGAAAAATCGGGCATAGCTAGCACAGGTGTAGTACACATAGCTTGTTTGAGTTTGTCAAATGCACACTGAGCATCAGGTGTCCATGTAAAAGCATCTTTTTTTAATAGAGCAGTTAATGGAGCTGCAATCTTCCCATAATCCTTGACAAACTTGCGGTAGTAGCCAGTCAACCCCAAAAAACCACGAAGGCTCTTGAGTGTCTGAGGATGTGGCCAATTGTTCATGGCCTCGATTTTGGCAGAATCCATGCGAACCCCTTGTGCTGAGATAATGTGCCCGAGATACTCAACTTCCTTTTGTCCAAAAACACATTTAGACTGCTTGGAATGGAGATGATGGTCAGAGAAAAGTTGCATGACAAGATCCAGATGCTGGAGATGTTCATCCCATGTTTTACTGTAGATGAGGATATCATCAAAGAATACCAGAATGAATTTCCGCAAGTAGGGTCGAAATATTTTATTCATTAAGGCCTGGAATGTGGAAGGAGCATTAGTGAGGCCAAAGGGCATGACCAAAAACTCATAATGGCCATCATGTGTGCGAAAAGCTGTTTTAGGAATATCATCCTCATGAACCCGAATTTGATGATACCCAGAACGAAGATCCAACTTGGAGAAAAAGTGAGCCCCATGAAGCTCATCAAGAATCTCATCAACAACAGGAATTGGAAACTTATCCTTGATGGTGAGGTGATTAAGTGCTCGGAAGTCAATGCAGAGGCGCCATGACCCATCTTTTTTGCGGACAAGAATAACTGGAGAAGAAAAGGAACTAGTGCTTGGGCGAATAATACCTTGCTTCAATAAGTCTCGAACGAGCATTTCAATCTCCATTTTTTGGTGAAATGGGTAGCGATAGGGCCTGATGTTGGGAGGAACACTGATAGGAAGGAGCTGAATACGATGGTCTTCTGGCCTGGAAGGTGGTAATCCCACTGGTTCAGCAAAGACACCTGTATATCGATCCAGAATTTGTTGTAGATCCAAAGGAGTAGTGGAGACCGCTGATGGTTGCATCTGGATGGAATGGATCTGAGCGATGACACCATGTGAACTCTTCTTGAGGAGTTTTTCCATGCGATGTGAACTGATGATGCTGAGAGAACCTGGTTGTAATCCTGTCAATGTGTGTTTGTGTCCATTGAGGGAAAACTGCATCCAAAGTTCGGCAAAATCCCATAAGATAGGGCCGAGTGTGCGTAGCCATTGAGCACCCAAAACCACATCACATCCGCCTAAGGGCAAGGCAAACATGTCCGAGCGCAAGATATAATCTCCCATAGAGATACGCACATTTCGACACTTCCCTTTGCAAGGTAAGGTGCCCCCATTGGCAATCATGACTTCAAAGTTGGAGCAAGGATGGATAAAACAATCAGCTTGTTTGGCGATCCGAGGGTCAATGAAATTATGAGTGCTACCAGAATCAATGAGGATTGTAAGAGGAAGCTTCTTGAAGTAACCCCTGACCCGCATTGTTTGGGGGGTGGTGATTCCAGCTAGAGCATGGAGAGATATCTCTGGCTGGTCATCCTGAGACGGAGGGTCAATAGGCGGTTCCTGACTGTCGACCGGAGCATCCAATGTTTCTGGATCTTCGTCACCCATTTCAGAGGCAGGCGGAGACTCCACATCCAGGAGATAGAGCTTTTGCTGAACACATCTATGTCCCCGAGTGAATTTCTCATCACAATTATAGCAAAGCCCCTTTTCTCTGCGTGCTTGCATTTCTGTTTCAGACAAATGCTTGATAGGAGTCGGTCGAGGAGCCTGCGGTATAGGTGGTCGCTAAGAACCCATATTTCGGAAGGGAACAAAAGTGGGTTTGGAGCGTTGTTGGGCTGCAAGCTTGTCTTCTACCAACTTAGCCAACCCGAGTGCTTCCATCATTGTGTTGGGGCAGAACATTTTGACCTCAGAGTGAATGGCATCCTTTAGACCACTGATAAAACAACTCCGGTAAAATTCATCAGACAATCTTTCGGTGTGGTTGGCTAGATTCTCAAATTCGGTTTGATACTCTCTCACAGTGCCAGTTTGGCGAAGTTTTGTGAGGGCTCCTGTGAAGTCATCAAAAGCACTAGGACCAAATCGTTGCAAAAGGAGATGGCAAAAGTCTGGCCAGTTGGGCTCTGGATGAGCCTTGATGTACCAGCGGTACCATTGAAGAGCTTCCTGTTCCAAATGAAAGGATGCCAGTGGAACTTTGTTGACATCAAAAGTATTATGCAGACTGAAATACTGTTCTGCACGATAGATCCATCCAGTTGGATCGGTACCATTGAAGCGAGGAAAATCAAGCTTCGGACTACGGAAATTGCTGGAAGCAGAGAACCCATTGTCTACTGAAGACTCGGACTGTCGTTTGTTGTTCATAGCTGAATGTTCAAGATGGAGACCGAGAAATTTTTCATCCAGATCTTGGAGTTTGGCTTGGATGGCTGCAAGTGCTTCCTCCATGGTTTTTGCTCCTGCACGGGTGACAACCATAACCAGGATTTTTAATTTTTTTCCTGACTGGGTAGGAAAACAAAAACAGGAACTACTTCAGTAAGGGAAAATTTGGATTTGGGAAAAAATCAGAAGGGTAATTGGGGTTTGACTAAATTTTGGACACTGTTGGATAGATAGGGAAGCAAAAATGAGGATTTCAGAAGCGGGGTGAAAGAATGGAAAAATTTGGCAGAGGGGAACAAAGAAGTAGAATTCAGAAAGGAACTTTGTGGTAAAATTTGAAGGTGATTGGGTGAAATCTGAGGAAGTTATGGCAAACCCTAAAAATAGACAAATGTGGGATTTCGGGCTTTGGGAAGGGGAATTGAGGATGGGGTCCTCAGGACTGAAATATGCAGAATGGGATGACAGGGGTTCCCCGAAAATTTCAAGGGAAGCAGAGTAAAAATAAGGGACATATGGAGAAAACGGCTACGGCTCGAAAGAAATCTGGAACAGCGCCGAATGGACTGAAAACGGCTGAATCTGGAATGGCTTGCAAAATAGATCTGAAACGGCGCAGCAGTGATCGACAATAGTTCAACTGAAAGTAGATATGGACCCCAGGTATGTGCGGCTTCCTAACAGTTCAGGGGTTTCACTCGGCCACCAATGCTGTCTGACGGCTTGCATATTGGGGCAATACCCCTCACTCCACGGCTCAAGTAAAACTGATAACCGCTTTGCCATAAACGACAGCTCTTGGTTTACCTCACGGGTGGGAACTAGTCAATCAGGTAGGGGTCGTTTCCCTTTTCGCTGACAGGTCCTCTCAATGGGCCAGCTACTTCGGGGTTCCTGTGGTACTCCTCACAATGAGTTTTAGGGCTTATGCCCAAGTACTTCCCACAGTTAAGCGGATGGGGATTATTCCCAAATCCGAACCTGCAACAGATGCGAAAAAAAAAATTTGGCAGAAATTTCACCCAGCGAGCCCAAGAAAGTGCTCTGATACCAGATGTGAGGCACCTGCAACAACTAATTAACAAGAATGCACGAAATAGCAGAAATGACAGAACTCAGAATCACTTTTGTATTGATCACAGGCCACTTCGAGGGGGCAACCTCCTTTGAGCAAGCTCAATACAAATAACTTCACGGTGCCTTCATAGGTCTCAACACACACTTATATACTAATTCTAGGCGCCAATACTATGGGTCAAAACCATGGGCCGTTACAAACTATGGATTAACAATAGTACGGGCGGCTTACAAAGCATATGCGCCAACAACAATAACACAAACTATTGATTAACAAATACTACGGGACGACTTACAAAGCATATGCGTCCAACAACAACATACTAACAAAGTAAAGACATGGGTTCCTAACAGTTAATTCTTAGTGAAGCAAGTGTACTGCGAAGTAAAATTTGGGGTTCTCCTTGTATGATTGACGAAGTCCGCATCAAAATAAAAAGAAGATATTCATTTACTGCGTGGTGTGCTTTTTCCTTGATCTGGTATCAGAGCCTAGTTTACGGAAATAAGGAATTCAATTCATAAGGGAAAAGTGGTGAAGAATGGCTTCCATTTTTGGTAATTTGCAACCTCCAATATTTTCAGGTAAAAATTATGAATATTGGTCTCTAACTATGAAAGCTTTGTTTAGAGGTCAAGATGTATGGGAAATAGTCTAGCATGGTTATGCAGAACCAACAGATCTAGCAGCATATAACAATCTCACACAAGTTGAGAAGGATGTCCTGAAGGAACAAAGAAAGAAAGATGGAACTTGGCGTTGTTCCACATACATCAAGTGACACATGAATCCATACTCCCAAGAGTAGAAGCAGCGCAGTCAGCTAAGGAAGCATGAGACATGCTGCAAACTTCATATCAAGGTTTGAACAAGGTAAAGACTGTGAAACTTCAAATTCTTAGAAGAGATTTTGAATCTCTATCAATGAAAGATATAGAGTCAGTAGACTCATTCTATACTCATGTTATTGGTATGGTTAATCAAATAAAGTCTCATGGAGAAACTCTAGGTAACCAAAGAGTTGTTGAAAAAGTTCTTGGAGTTCTTCCAAAGAAATTTGAATCTTTAGTTGTGACACTGGAAGAAAAAAAAGATCTGTCCACATTTACCATTGATGAATTGCAAGCCTCATTACTCAATCATGAACATAGAATCAACAGCTCAGATACATCACTCGAAGGTGCATTTGTAGCATAGTCATCCATAAGTCGTGGAAGAGGCAGAGGAAGATCAAACTCTAGAGGTAGAGGAAGGATTTCTTTCAGAGGAGGTCGTAGCAGCAATCCTGCACATGTCGCGGGAAGAGGTCAGAATCAGATCTCCAATCAGCCAAGTGGACAATGGTATGATAAATCAAAAATTCAATGTCATTACTATAAGAAGTATGGACACTTTGCATATGAATGTAGGAAGAAGCAGTATGACCAAGGAAAGCAAGGCCAAACACAGTCAAGCAACAACAACACTTCAAACAACTCACTGTTCTTAGAATGGGCATCTCCACTAGAATGCAATGCTGTCCAATAAATTCCAAATGACATATGGTATTTAGACTTAGGCCGTAGCAATCATATGAATTGTAATTTAAATCTATTTTCTAATATAGATAAATGAGTTCAAACTGATGTCACACATGGAAATAATTTTCAAGTCACTGTTTTGGGTAAGGGTACTATTGATATTTTAACCAAATAGGGGGATCAGAAATATATGTCTGATGTTTATTATGTTCAACGTTTGAAGCATAATTTGATGAGCACTGGACAACTGATGGAAAAAGGTTATAGAATCCATATGATAGGAAAGCATTGTTTGATCAAAGACATATATCCAAGCAATCATTTGATAGCCGAAGTGCAGATGACAAGCAATCGCTTGTTTCCTTTGAGGATAAGACCCATCATAAAAGGAAAGACAACTCAAGTTGTTCATGAAAGTCAGAATGAAAATTCTGGATCCCCTTTCAAAGTAGAAAGCAAAGGAGCAGAAATTCACTACGCAGCAGAAGAAAAAGACAACGTAATGCAAGTTGTGTTTCAAACAGAAAAAAGGGATGAATCCTGGTTATGACACTTTAGATTTGGACATCTGAATTTTGGTGGGATGAAACTACTGCACATGAAGGACATGGTGAAAGGATTGCCATTAATTGAAAAGCCAGAGAGAATTTGTGAAGGATGTATTTTTGGAAAACAACACAGAGAGATGTTTCCAATCCAAAATTCATACAAAGCTCACACACCACTTGAAATTGTGCACTCTGATATTTGTGGACCAATGCAAACACCATCCATGGGAGGATGCACTTTACTTCTCACATTTATTAATGATTTCACAAGAAAAACATGGGTATATTTTCTAAAACATAAATCTGATGCGTTTAGTTGTTTTCAACAGTTCAAGGCACTTGCGGAGAAGCAGAGTGGTTACAGCATCAAGATCTTAAGAACAGATAGAGGTGGTGAGTATGTTTCAAATGATTTCTTAAATTTTTGCAAAAATCATGACATACAAAAATAATTCACTGCGTGGTATACACCGCATCAGAATGGTATTGCAGAGAGGAAAAACATAACCATTATGGAGATGGCATGCAGTATGTTTGCAACCATGCATTTGTCAAATGAATACTAGGCTGAAGCAGTGGCAACTGCTGTATACATCATGAATTGATGCCCGACGAAGAGTGTGAAGAACAAAGTTCCACAGGAAGCATGGACAGGTATGAAACATAGTGTTTCGCATTTAAATTTTTTTTGTTGTGTAGCATATGCACATGTTCCAGATCAACTAAGAAGGAAATTAGACAATAAAGGACATAAATGTATTTTTATTGGGTATTCTGAAGACACAAAAGCATACAAGTTGTATGATCCTGTTGCAAGAAACGTTATCATCAGTCATGATGTTCAGTTTGTAGAGAATGAAGCATGGGATGGAACTGTAGAGAAGAATGTTAAAATTGTGCCACATGTCGAACATAACGACATCGTAGAAGATGTGGCTGAGACTCCGCATGCGAATCAGAAATTCGCAGCATCGTCTACTCCCAGGACTGTGCAACATGTTCCAGCACAAGGAACTCCGACACAAGTCGCAGTGCAACCAACTCCGCCAAGCACACCAAGTGTGCAGCAAACCCCATCATGTAGTTCGACACCAGCAACTCCGCCAAAGACAAGAAGTCCGCGTGAGATATATGAAATTGGTACACCTAATTCATTCTCAGTTCTTACATTATTTTCTCAATTTAATGATCTTTTAACATTTGAAGAAGATGTTGAAGATAAATTTTGGGCACAAGCCATGGATGACGAAATAGAATGCATTGAGAAAAATCAAACATGGACCCTAGTTGATGTTCCTAAGGACAAGGATGTTTTAAGTGTGAAATGGATTTATAAGACCAAGCAAGATGCTCATGGAAATGTGCAGAAGCACAAAGAAAGACTGGTAGCAAGAGAGTTCACACAGCAACCTGGCATAGACTTCAATGAAACCTTTGCACCTGTAGCACGAATGGACACTATTATAACAGTTTTGGGCATCGCAGCACATAAGACCTGGCCTGTTTATCAAATGGATGTTAAGTCTGCATTTTCGAATGGTTATTTGGAATATGAAGTATATGTGGAGCATCCACAAGGATATGAAGTTCTAGGACAAGGAAACAGAGTATACAAGCTAAAGAAGGTGCTCTATGGTTTGAAGCAAGCTCCTAGAGCTTGGTACAGTTGCATTGACTCATACCTCATTCAAAATGGATTTCACAAAAGTGAATGTGAGCCAACGCTGTACACAAAAATTAACTAGCAAGGTAATAAGCTAATTGTCTGCCTGTATGTAGATGATTTAATATTTACTGGTGATTTTGGCATAGAAGAATTTAGATCAGTCATGGAAAGTGAATTCGAAATGACTAATTTGGGGCTTATGAAGTATTTTCTAGGCATTGAAGTCCAACAGTATGAAAAATGTATATTTATATCTCAGTCGAAGCATGAAAGTGATGTCTTGAACAGATTTAAGATGTTAAACTATAAGACAGCTCCAACACAAGTGATAACAGGTTTGAAATTGAGCAAGGATAATGATGGATCCAATGTAGATCCTATTCTATTTAAAAGGCTTGTTGGCATCCTTATGTATCTAACAACAACAAGGCTAGACATCATGTATGGAGTCAGCTTAATCTCAAGATTTATGGAGTCACCAAAAGAATCACATTGGCAAGTCGGTAAAAGGATTATGAGGTATGTAAGTGGAACAAAAGACTTTGGTATTTTGTATTCAACCTTGAAAAATTTCAAACTCATTGGATACACTGATAGTGACAATGGAGGCAACATAGATGACAGAAAAAGCACATATGGGAATACATTTCATGTAGGAACAGGTGTTGTATCATGGGCTTCAAAGAAACATCCCATAGTAACTCTTTCTTCAGAAGAAACAGAGTATGTTGTAGCTACAAGTGCTACATGTCAAACAGTTTGGATGCGGAGGATGTTAAGTGATCTGTTGCAGAACTAGCAAGAACCCACAGCCATTTACTGCGACAATAATTCAGCTATCGCACTGTCAAAGAATTATGTGTTCCACAAGACAACAAAGCACATCGACACAAGGTATCATTTTATGAGAGAGTTGATAAACAACAAAGAAATTTGTTTATAATTTTGCAGATTTGAAGATCAAGTAGCATACATATTTACCAAACCATTGGAAAAAGACCCATTCCAATATCTGTGAAGTTTTTTGGGAGTGACAAGTTCAGCATAGTGAACTATGTTATGAACAGAGCATGTTTTAGATCTGAAATATTTTGTAATATATATATTTTTTTAATGATCTCCATCTGCTCATAATTAAGGGGGAGTGTTGGAAAATATGTAATTAATGAGCTAATCGTGTATCTACTGTGCCGGCTCTGTCAGTCACCCGGTCAATATTTTTTGTGTCAGCACATAGTCTACAATGTCAGCCTGTCAGTTAGTTCGCAGCCAATCTGGCGCACGTCAAGTTATATTTATGTAGCCGCGTTAATAGTTCGCACATCAAGATTTCTTAGGTAGAAATTATTTTCTATGTTTAATGCAATCCTGTAGCTTCCAAGGGAAGCAATCTTAAGTCGGTTGATAGGAAATGCTATAAGTAGAAGCTCATAGTTGAAACTCAGTGAGGGATGTGTAAGAAGCGCGAAAGGAGAAGAAGCTCCCATGAATTATATCAAGAGCCCAAGCTCTCTGAAATTAAAAAGATCAAGTGAAAACTCATTTCCATGGTTTGAGGAATCGCGCAGTTTACTATGGTATTGTTTGTATTTATAAAGAAATCAAGATTTACAAATAGTTCACGGCAGTGAAAATTCTATATTTACAAGGAGTAACTTCGAGTAAGATGTTTTAGTTGTTATACCTTGGAAAATATATTTCATGAAATTTTTTGTTTAAGTGATCCACAAAGTGTTTGGTAAATCTGCGAAGTAAGTATTGCAAAGTTAACTGCCCATCATTGCCAAGTTCAACTGCGTAGTAAAAAGTCGAAATCGCACAAATACTCACGCAAAGTAAAAAGTGGAAATCACACACTTACTCGTCGTAGAGTTAATCTGCGAAATTAATATTTAGTGAAGCAAGTGTAAAGTAAACTTTGTGGCTCTCTATTGTATGAACGACAAACAAAAGAAAAAAAAGATATTCATCTACCTTGAAAAACTTTGGTTGCATGAGTTCTTCCTCATGTATAGCCTCTTGTTTCTTTAGAAACGCTTTGCAAATGGTCAAGCCTCTGTTTTATTAAAATTATAAAATATTTAAGCAACGCAAAGTTTGGTTTCCACCCAACAACAACAACACAAGCTGCAGAAAAGACTTAGTTGGGTACAAAAGAATTACTGATATTATATGCTATTGGGGATAATCTAAAATGTATATATTTAACTATAAAATATATGCTCGTATTTTTAATATTTGATCTATGTATTCTTATATTAATGGTTGGGTTAGTTTTAATTTAATAGGTGAATTAATTTTCATGGTAGAATGTTTTTAGCCTACAGTTTTGGATTCAAATATGTACTGTCTTCTATTTGATACCATTCCGTTAAATTTAGAAAAATAAAACCCTTAAGCTTAACTTACATGCAGTTAAAATAAAACGGACCATGAGGAAGAAGGTGACAAATTTGAAATCAAGAAATCATTGCGAGATATTACATAATGCTGCTATATTTGGCCAAATTTGAATGAAAATAAAGATCATTGCAGCCCATAAAGAAATACACCAATTGAAAATTGCCTGCAATAATTTGTGAGGTAGAGAGATATTTTTTCACTGCTACTGGTCATTAAAAGAAGCATCATCTAGACTACTGGCAGTAATAAATTGAATATAAAAAAATATTGGGGAAGCCACATCTTGCCCAGATTGTTGTTATACTACCAGTTCGAATTGACAAAGAAACACCGTCCCGCCACACGGTCAAACTGGTCGCGGGATTTTGATTAATGCCTGAAATATCGAGGGAAATGAAAGTGTTTTGTTTATCATTGTATTTTTTTTTTGTCTTTGTGTGCTAATTCAGCTAGAGGTTAACCTCTTCTATTGTTATTATTTTGGAAGGAATCAACCGGTTTTTTTTTTGTCTTTGTGTGCTAATTCAGCTAGAGGTTAACCTCTTCTATTGTTATTATTTTGGAAGGAATCAACCGGTTTTGGATGATGATAACTGCACCATAATGCGATCCCCAGATTTCAGAAATGCCATTTGTTATTTGAGAATAAGGTTGTCAAACAACAAGGATTTCCTTCTTCATAGGATAACTGAGATTCCAATTGAATCAATTCTTGGAACAATTTCGGAACTAAAATAAATTTACACTTTGTATATATTATGTTTACTGTTTAAATTTATATGTAGGAATAAATTCTGAAAATCTTAAAAGCTTGGCAAAAAATGAATGGCCTGAAATGTGTAGGTCTTGATCTTATTTTACATCTTCATTTAGTGTAAACCTGTGATATAGAATGTGGAATGAGGTTAGTTAAGACAATAGATTCCCAACAACATTTGGTAGCAAAACCATTAGAATTAATTAGGAATAAGTCTTGGTCATTATACAAATTTGGTTGTACATTACATGGTTTACTTTTTAAGGAATAAGCCTTTGTTATTATATAAATTTGCTTGAGTTAAAGTCATTTGATCCTTTATTTATTCATATTTATGTTTTTAGGATTTTATGATTTGAATGTTATTGTTATAGTTCATTAAAATATAGTTTAGCTATTAATTATTTTCAATGTTAATTATTTTATCGTAATTTTTTAAATATTTTCTATTAAAATAATAAAACAATTATTTAAGATTATTGATCACATCCATATCCTTATACCATTACCATTAATGTTAATAAACTAATCATATTAATATTAAAAAAAACTATTATATATATATATATATATATATATATATATATATATATATGAGAGTAAATAAACACAATCTTATAACCTTATAAAGTTATAAATCTTACTTATTGGGCTGAGAGGCGCTCTAGCTCAGTATGAGGGAGATCTTGTAACATGTGTGTGTTTGTCGAGTGTTTGTTGACAATGTTTGTGAGTAACAAAATAATACAAAGTAAACAAAAAGGAATAATACAAAGTAAAAAGTAATAAATATTATGTCAATAAACAAAAAATAATAATAGAAAGTAAAAAGTAAATATGAGACTTAAACTAGAATTTTTAGAGCTTAGGATTAGGTGATAAATATTATGTCGGTCATAAACAAAAAGGAATAATACAAAGTAAAAAGCAAATATGAGACTTAAACTAGAGACTTTACTTTTTACTTTTAATACAAAGTAAAAAGTAAATATGAGATTTTAGAGTGTTTGTCTAGTAACAAAATAATACAAAGTAAACAAAAAAAATAATACAAAGTAAACAAAAAAGCATAATACAAAGTAAAAAGTAATAAATATTATGTCGGCTATAAACAAAAAAGAATAATACAAAGTAAAAAGCAAAATATGAGACTTAAACTAGAGACTTTAGAGCTTAGGATTAGGTGGCTCAGGTATTGCACTCAAGGAGCTATTCAAGGAGAGCTTTGCACCTCGGGAGATTTGATCCCTCTCCGTGCTTGATAGAGCCTAGGATTTGGATCTATGGTGGTTAAATATTTTATTTCTACATTATTATTATTATTTCTTAATTGTGGCTATATAACATATAAATAATATTAATAATACTCACAATAGTATAAAGAACATTAATATTAATATTAATAATAACACTAATAATAATAATTTTATTTTATTTTATTTTATTTTTTATTTTTTTTCCATGTGGTTCACTTTAATCCGCTTAGCCGACGGCTACATCCACGAAATAATTTCTGACGGACCCGCCACGAAGGGGTTTCCGCCCTGCGGCCGCTGCGTGCCTGACCCCAAGAGGGTCTATGAGGATGGATCCCGTGACCTCGCATGCTGGGAGGCCTAACTTCCGAGAACTCAACAACTCTTGGGGCTAACACTAATAATAATATTATCAACATTAATCTTTTAAATAAAAAATATCAACATAGCTCAATCATGATAAAAAGTTAAACAAATTAATAAAATAATAGCATTAATATTAATAATATGAATAAAATTTATAATATTAATATTAGCTTTAATAATAACATTAAGATAGTTAAACATAACATTATATAACATTAATAATAAAGTTGACATTAACAATATTAATAAATCGGTATTAATAAACATTAACATTAATATTAAAATTTATATTAACATTAACAATATTAATCATTTTAATAATATTATTAATAACATGATTAAATATAACATAACATTATTATAACTTTATGAAATTATTACGTTCAACCATATTAATATTGATATCAACATTAAAAACATTATTAATTTAACCAACATTTGCACATAGATTCTATCCATCATACATTTTTCAATCGGAAATAAATTTGTTGTTAATGTTTGACATATAATTTTCCAATTTCTCTATGTATTGAAAACAAAATAAAATAGCAATGATGTCATGTTTGACATAACTAAAATTATTGATGAAATTATACTAGATGTAAAATAAACCTTTATTTCTTACTATCCAAAATTAACATAATTAAGATTAACATTCATATAAATATTGATATTAATATTAACAACAATAATATTAACATTAATAATATAATTAATATTTATAATATTAGCAATAACACTGATAACATTATTAATACATCACATTGCAATATAGCCATTCATGGACATCGTAATGAAACATAATCCTTCATAGGGCTTGCAAGGTGAGATAATAATTGGTCGACATCGAAATTGTAACATACCCATTACTTGAAACATTTTATGTTTGGGAAAAACATTGTCTTAAATTTTATTGTAAAGTTTTATATTTGGCCAAGTGGCCAAGGATGACTGTAATTGCACATTATTATTATTTAAATAAAATAAAATAGGAGACACTCACCCAAAGAAACTGTTGAAAGAGTGTTTACTGACCCACTAGGTGGAATGAAATATGGGGTAGAAGGCAATGGACAAGTGGCAGTATCAGGAACTCAGTAACTAGCTATTGTTATGGGACAACTCCCTTGAATTGTGGTCAAAGTTCCGTGGAATATGGAACCGGATCTTGAGGTTCATTTATTGGAAACTGACCATTAAAAGACCTAGGCATCTTTTATAAGCCATCGAATTTGAGCAGAGGCTCACACTTTTTCTGATGAGAAAATTTACCTTGTGGTTCTGTTGTATGCACACAAGAGATTCGATGAGGGGAAGCTATGTTTTGAGTTGTATTGTAAGTCTGTTTCACTTCTGCTGAGTGCATAGTTTTCTTGCTGAGTGAAGAGGTTTAGTTTGAGATGTATGCAAGTATCCATTGATTGTTGGAAGTACAACCTGAGTGCCTTGCTTCTACACAGAGTCTTCTACCTAGTGGTTCAGTAAACAGGCTCGAGGGTGTAACATACCCCTTTGCTGAAAACATTTTATGTTGAAGAAAAAATTATCTTAACTTTTATTGTAAAGTTTTATATTTGGACAAGTGTCCAAGGATGACTGTAATTGTACAATATTATTATTTAAATAAATAAAATAGGAGACACTCACCCAAGGAGAACTGTTGAAAGAGTGTTTGCTGACCCATTAGGTGGAATGGAATCTGGGGTAGAAGGCAATGGACAAATGGTAGCATCATGAGTCAAGTAACTAGTTGTTAGTATGGGACAACTCCCTTGAAGTGTGGTCAAGTTCCCTGGATTGTGGAACTGGAGCTTGAGGCTCATTTATTGAAAAATTGACCACCAAAAGACCTAGGCATATTTTTAAGAGCCATTGAATTTGGATTGAGGTTCAACACTTTTCCTGATGAGGAAATTTACCTTGTGGTTCTGCTGTATGCACACAAGAGATTCGATGAGGGGAAAAACTAGGTTTTTGATCATGGTGTAAGTCTTCCTTGTTTACTACTGAGTGCAGAGATTGAGGTGTATGGAAAGTCTCTAATGATTGCTGGTTATACAACCTGAGTGCCTTCCTTCTGCACAGAGTCTTCTACCTAGTGGTTCAGTAAACAGGCTCGGGGGTCCAAAGGAGGCAAGTAGTTTGGTTGCTTCTTCTAGAGAAGGTTGGGAGGAACAGGACTCCTTGGGTGTTTGTACACCCTATCTACAGTTGCAGGTTCTACTTGTTATTTCATTCCTAAGTAGTTATAATTTATTTTCTGTAGTTGTTGATTTAGTAATTATTAGTTAAATATTGATAGTTATCGTCCTACAAGAGAAAATGATTGAATTTCTGATCTAATTATGAATCTGGTTATTGTTGAATAAGTATAGGTAATGAATGAATAAATTCCTTCCCTGCATTTTTCCACATATTTTTTTTTGTACCGTACTCTAGTACAGGGGAGGGAGGTTAAAATAGATAAATGATATGCAGTGAACAGATTGAATGAATAATCTAACTCTGTTATGTTTCCTTAAAATTTCCTTTCGCTGTTATATTTTGCAATTTAAAAATATCTTATACTCTCAGTCACAAAATATTATAGTTGCATATATGATATGCAGACATTAGAATAGTTTCTCTTTTATAATCGAAAAAAAAATAGAAATTAAAACAGTTCTAGGTTTCTGCATAAACCTAGGTTTTAGTTTGTAAGACCCCTCCTGTAGGGTCCCCTTGAATTGAACCTGAAACTTTAACAACTTCATACAAACAAATTAGCCATTATAGTTATTGGAAAAATAAAATAAAAGAGTGAATAACTTAACAAAAATAAGCAAAACCTTAACCTGTCAACCCGATCCAGCTGGTCCATTGTTGTCTACGTCTTCCGTAGGATCAAATGTAAGACCCCTCCTGTAGGGTCCCCTTGAATTGAACCTGAAACTTTAACAACTTCATACAAACAAATTAGCCATTATAGTTATTGGAAAAATAAAATAAAAGAGTGAATAACTTAACACAAATAAGCAAAACCTTAACCTCTCAACAAAGTAGGGATTCGTGGCATTCAAAAATCGGATAGAGATTGTGGTATTGATACTTACGAATTTGAGGCAATACAACGAATAATCCTACAGGATATAAATCCAGAGATCTCCAACAAAAAATACGATTCCAAGAAGTATGTATAGCATTCTTCATGGGGTTTTAGATAAGATCTACAATACGTTTTCACACAGGACCAATGATTCAAAACTCCACACGCAATGGACTCGAGATTTCAGTCCCCAATACAAGAAGCTAAACAAAAATCTGTTGTGGACTCCCAGGCTTTCAAAGAGAAATGAAGAGAACGTTTTAAATACACACCGAAACAATTCATTTCTAGTAACCATACTATATCACAAATCCTGTCACCTATTACAACGATCACGTCCCATACACAACCAGCATCCACAAATCGCTTCCCGAAATTCATACGGCAGACATAAAATTATGTGGTGCATGATACCAGTTATGTGAATGATCAAGCAAGCAGTGCAATCCAGAAGTAAAGGATCACTGCGGATCGGGCGTCTGCAAAATCCTGTAAATGCAAGTAATAGAACTATATGAACCACACCAGCCTTGCAGAACGAAAGGGAAACTACAACATTTGGAATTAATGGATCTCTACAAATTCGATCTTGTACAGATCGTCCCACTCACATCTAACTGAAACCAAATAAAATTTAACAGCCGGATAAGACTCCCTACAGAGCCATCCTTCCAGATGTTAAAATAATACCCCTAAACTACACTACAAGAGTGATAATTAATACCTAGATCGCATCTTATGTGATGCGATGAGCCTGTTACCGCTTTAAACTCAAAGTGCGGAGTTATCTGAGTGTTAAATGACTTATACAGGATTTACTACCTGAAAAAGAAACTGATAGCATACCTACCAACGCTGGAAGTAACCTCGACTCCATGGAAGGTATAAATGCGATCCAATCTGAGTATGAAACGATTACCAGGATCAAGACCTTCTGGACTACCCCTTGCCTATCAGTCAAAAGACAATAAGAGGTCCCTATCTCAGATTCCCGAGATCCAGCCTCCCCTTTCGATCTCCAATTCTCCATATATAAATTTTCCCCCTTTTGAAAAGGTTAATCACCAAAAAGAATTGACAAATGTTCACAATTTAGAAGCAGATGGCTCTTCACGTGAAGACACATGGCGACAGCTTGGCGGAAGGGCACTCCACGAAGGAGACAACCTTCCTTGTTTTTCTCCATTAAGCCCTCGTGTTCGTTTATCCTTGATTTGATGCTTAATCATAGATTCTTGGTCAACTACTGAGCGTCACAGGGTTGGATTCATCACTCGAATAAACAGAGGTTAAAGTCTTTGTTCTCATAGCCAAGGATTTAATTCATTACACAGGTTTCACGTTTTCCCCAAATTCGTATGCGTTACAATATATGAATTGAACAGAAATAATAATATCAAAATCTCAAGCACAGCAATCAAGCCACCTATGGATATTTTGTCCAGCAGATTTGAGGCTAACGATATATCATATAACTAAGGCGAAAGTTATGGCTACTACCTGCACAGTGTGTGTAGAATTGAGGTCGAGTGATTCATAAATGTAAGGACCTGGGCTAACACATGCACTGAGTGCTGAGACAAACGCACTATGTGCAAAGATCAAACTGTTTCAGCACTACATACAGATATCTAGCTACCAAACGCACTATGTGAAGAGATCAGCTATTTCATAACTAGATGCGGGGGGTCCAGTTACCACACGCACTGGGTGTAGGGATCAAAGGTCAAATAATTTTTACGTACAGAGGTCGAAGGTCAAATCACTGATTCATTCCAGAAGAGGGATTCGATCTAGAAATCCGGCTGAGTGATCAAGTCGTTTTTCAGGTTTACGGTGACCAGAATACTTACAGTGCTTATAATCTATAGTTTAGATCTAGCAGCGTGTAAATCGAAGTATTATTGCACAAACAGAAATCGATTATATAACCCTACTGTAAGTCTGATACTCCATACCTGAGATGTGTTGTTCTATCGCTGTTATCGGGTCTGCAACGTTACATGGAAGTGGACCATGGATCGACCTCACAGCTGGATATTTGTTTATAATGTACTTTTATTTCTGATAGATGTACTTTTATTTCTGATAGATGTATTTGGGTCGCGTGTTTGAACCCTGCGACTCTCCCTGGATTATGTAGAACTTGGGTTCTTGTCCTTATGTTGTTCCTCGGCTGGGACGATGGTCACTTATCCTGGCCAAGAAAATAAAGGAGGCACTGAAACTTAAATTTACTCTGACATATATATAAAAGAGGAGTAAGATTCCATAAATAAATATCCAGCTATAGATCTGTATCGATGATGATCTACAGATCTCACCGATCAGTACAGCGGCGTCCTCTATTATTTCATCATACATAAAGGAAGTTACATCATAGATAAATATTCAGTTGTAGATCTGTATCGATCACTATTAGATTAGTGATGATCTACAGATCTTACCGATACGATCAATCAGAATAGTTCTGAGTCCTTGAGTGTAGACATTTTCACATATAATGAATAGGAAATGGCTTGTAATTCTGAGGTAATGTTAACTGGACAGAAATATTCATATCTATGCCGGTACAGAGAAGGATTGCAGCTGTGCCTAAAGGAAAAATAAAAATAGAAGTTAAATTCAATTCCCTAGAACTCTTCGACAGGTAGACGTTTTCTAACCAAGCTCTTCCGACTGGAATAAAAAGGGCTCAAGCATTCCAAACAGATTTAGCGTTCTAAGCATATTAAACTTTCAACATATAATCATCCTGTTAATTTATATCTAATATAAAAATAAATAGCATTTTTATTTTTATGCATCTTCAACGATTTTACCGCAAACCCCTGTAAAAATATGAGTCCAGTGCCCTCAAGGCTCGACCGGCTCTGATACCAAATGTAAGACCACTCCTGTAGGGTCCCCTTGAATTGAACCTGAAACTTTAACAACTTCATACAAACAAATTAGCCATTATAGTTATTGGAAAAATAAAATAAAAGAGTGAATAACTTAACAAAAATAAGCAAAACCTTAACCTGTCAACCCGATCCAGCTGGTCCATTGTTGTCTGCGTCTTCCGTAGGATCCCTCCAGCAAATCTTGTTTAACCATTGGTGAAGCAACCGTTAGCTTCGCCACCCAACCATAGGCTCATGCTTTCAGTCGCATGGCCTCCCCCGAGCTTCGGGTCGTAGAGCTCACACAAGTATTTCAGAAATTCAGCTTGGGCTTCCCTTCCCACCAGGATTTCTAAGCCAAACCCTTAGATAGCAGCAAGTCTTTGAGGCATTCGAAAATTACGACAATCGTCCAAATTATGGGTCCCTTACCCATTCCTTAAGCCTTCCTTATAAAGGGAAATCTCCTGCGACACATGTCGCTTCATGCATAAATAAATATTTTTAATTATTTATTTAATTAAAACACTCACCCATCCAAGTGTCAGTTTCTCTAGGAAGTGCACCTACATCCCTAAGTTTGCTCTAGTTTGTCCCCCAGATATTTTAATCAACTCCTAGCTTTTAGTTGACTAGGTGTCTAATCTATTTTGCTCCTAAATAATAATTTCTATTATTTTAAATGCTCAACAAAATAACTATTCATGTGCAAATGTCTAAGCTATTGTTATGCATTTGCTAAGTAATAATCTAGAGTTATTCTCCTAAGTTTTTATGCAGTTTAATTTAACAATCAAACTCACTAGGATCACGGTGCCGCGTCGTTGGGCTCCTGGTTCCTTAATTTTTTTATCCCCTGACATGGCACCACTCCGTCGGGTCCAATCATCCATGGTTTCCATTCCTTGGCATGGTACCACCTCGTTGGGTCCTTGCGTCCATTCTTTCCGTTCTCGACAGGGTACCGCATCGTTGGGCCCTTCTGCCACCATCTTTCCATTTTGACTTGCGGGAACTTCTTGTAGGGATTTTAGGAATCGTTACCATCCATCCTCCGTCTACATGCTATCTAGGGACTAATGGTGCTGAGGAGTGATTCCGTTCTCACTGCGCACCCCTCAACTCGTACGTGACCAGCTTCATCGTGGCCCACCTCGTACGCCCTCACGCATTCCTCTTGAGCAAGCGGATTAATGCTTATCTGCTCATGCGTGGTATTCTTGTCGGAAGTCGACATCGTCGTCGCTTCCCCTGTGTGTGATTTACCCGTACTCTACGACCCTTCATATTCCTTTGTGTGTCCGTTGGTGAACCGTTTCACCTGTTGCTACACACATTTCTCACAAACGTAAATTAGTAGCACTGTCCTCAATAATCACAATTTGACTTATAAATCTGCTGCGTCATTAAGCATTTATAATTTACTCAATCATTACTCATTCGTCTAATCACATAATCAATTGCACAGCTAGTCGTTAAGCATCATTCATATGTACAGTTTTCATATCAAAGTTAATTGTTAAACAACATGAAATCGTCCATTCACAATAACTACCCAAATGCACATATATCAATCAATCGTAATCATTCATTTACACCAACTGTTCAGATACACATACTCAAAATAAAATCAAGGATTTATTTTATTAATGTTTCAATCGGTCGGGTCACTCAACAGGTGCCCTCAATGTCTACAGTAGTCTAGGGGCACTACATAGTTATAGGTTAAACTATTTCCATACAACAATTACTAAATATACAGGATCTTATCATCCTTTCCTTTTTATACTTTTAGTATTCAAACTTCACTTAGTCTTGCATCAGTATTTAAATAGTTGTAAAACAAACATAGTAATACTCATATTATTCAGACATTCTATTGTTTCTACTTTTGCAGCAATAGATTAAAATAGGGTTTGACTTCTCCATGTTTCTAAACCTTTGCGAAAGACAGAAAATAGTTATAGTCTATCACTATTCTACATAACCATTCGAATCTCCTAATAAGACCTTTATTCATTATGTATTATATTTATTTAGTATCAAAACAGTTACCAACATCCACGATTGAAAACAACTATCAATACAAATAGAATAAACAGAACTGTTAACACTTATATCATCATTACCATAGACCCTTTAAACACAGAGCAAGTATGTATTGGACGAATGTTCTATTATTGACAGAACCCTAGCTTCTATATTATAACATTTAGTATTCTTTCAATACTTATCGAATCAAATAGATTATCCAAGACAGAGTTTGACCACTTAGAATACTTTTGCATACATAACAATTCTAGGTTCGAAACCCTTAAAGAGAACCAAATAACCTTAGCATCGTGACGATTTCATAACCCAATTTACGGCCGAACCCTAAATCTACCTAAACACTAAATTCATTGCCCATACTCAACATTTGAACAATACAATCATGGTATCAAATAAATTGTACAATGCCTAAACTAGCAACAAAGGAACATTCTCGGTATCAACATCAAAGTAGTTGTTTACAATCCTAGTGTAACCATCGTCTGCAACGAAACCAAATAGATATACAAGACTAGGTCTCAGTTTCAAGTTCGACTTCTCAAATCTTTCAAAGCTACCTTCTAAACCAAACAGGTTCAGGGTTTGAATGCACAAAATAAGGCATTAGCCTTTGGTTCTCGGCCATTAACGACACAAAACATTTCATAAACTATGTATTGAAAAATAATAACACAGGTCTTGGAGTAGTATTCTCAGACACGAAGAATACCACAGCATTAAATACAAGCACCAGAACCTTCTTATTTCATCAAACGACCAAGGGTAAAACCCCTCAATAGACGTTACATTTCAACAAATAATTTTATAGTGAAACGCTGCAAGACTAACATCAAAGTAGGTCAAGGATCCCATCCTCCTTACATCCATCTTTTAGCTTACAAAACATTACAACGACGGCCAAATCCTCAGTCTGACACCCAAACCATAGTTTCGTCTAACACTCAAACAACGACCAACAGTTGTTGAGAAGTATCCTATAGGAAAACCACCAAGGCTTATCGATTATTAAGCAATTCCTCCATGAAGCTTCAACAAAGCAATCTATAGACGAGGAGTACTTGCCACAATACAATTAATGGTTAAAAGGTGCATTTTGGAACTGGAAAATAATTTTATAAGTGACAGTAATAGTTTAGATTCGAAACCTTATCTTAGAACTTGTTTCTGAAACTGAGACGCCCACATCTGACGAGAACCAGAGCCATCACCTTACTAGCAAACTCAACGAAGAACAAATACAATTCTGAGACTACCACTAACTTGCAAGAAAAACCTACCTTTGGTCCGAATACTCACAAAACTATCGTGAACCCTGGAACTATTCAAACTACCAACAACTGTAGCAAAATGGTTCGTCTATGAGAGTCAAGTTACACAGCCACAGGTTATGATATCGAAACCTAGGAGGTTCCCTCACATCCTGTCAACAAACCCTACAACCTCTCAGGCTTGTCGGCCTCTCCACAAAACCACTCACTGCATAATGAAAACCTAAGTTATGCTTTCGAAACAATTAAACTCCAGGCAGTGAATGTAGCACCACAACCCAAGAAAACTCCACATGAAAGTTGGCCACGGTGTATGCCAACCGGCATTCCACCAACACTGCTTAAATGCACTTTAATACGCACATCCACCACCAGTACGACGATCTTCCAGCCAAGCCACAAGGTTATCATTTGGACCTTTTATTAGGTCAATCATTATCACATAGTTTGGGTCACACTTTATCAAGGGTCAAACATTCCATATAATTCATATCATACCCTAGGATAGAGTCTTGACCATCCATGATGGCAGGCGTATAAATAATATGCCATGATTACATTCCATTAACAATAAGCTACGGTGGCATATTGTCAAACCATACATATAACAATTAATTTAATACAAAGACTACCTTGGTACATACTATATAAACTATAAGAAACCTATCAATAATATGGTGTAGAATCAATGTTAATTATGCACTAGACACTATAGAATTAATGGTATAAACTATAGAGAAAGAGCACATAGCAACTATGTTATAATTGTAGATAATATGATCACACTCTAGCATTAAAATAACCATTACTTTATCGGTTAAAAATATAATCCTTAGGATCATAGGGTAGACTTAGATTTACAAATAGGATATTTCAAACATAGGATTTGATCCTAGTACCATAAACATTAATACCGATTATAATTTCTTTGAGTAGAATTTACAATATTTAATAATGCTTTTAGTACTCATCATTGAGTAAATACTTGTGCATTAAAATAACATAAATATTGAGTGCATAATGAAATGACTACCATGGCATATGAACAACACATTACAGATTTATTACTGAAGAAATAATCGTAATGAATCTCACCCTAACGTATTTGCAAGATAATCTAAATTTCTCTTTTTACAACTTGAAAAATTAACTGATGTTAAATAGGATCTCTGTATTTACTTTCAAAGCACTTTTTCTCTTAGCTGTGACCTGCGAAAAGAACGTTCAAATGCTTTAGCTAATAGCTAAGTAAGCCTCGGGGTGCCTATAGGACCCCTTCATCATCAAAAGAATAAACAAATAGTTAGCGCATATAAACAATACCAAGTAATTGTATAAGCATCGACAACATTGCATAAGTAAAAAAAAAATACACATGCATAATCATTACAACAATTTATTTCAGCATGTCATTTAAATAAACAAATAAGCATGTATTATATTTCCGCATAACTAGTATAAGCAATAAATGCTACGTTGAAATTTTTTAAAATTTTGTGATTTTTCAGGATGTTACAGGGGGTCCAAAGGAGCAAGTGATATTGGCTACTTCTTTTGGAGAAGGTTGGGAGGAATAGGCCTCTTTGGTTGTTTTTCCACCCTATCAACTTATCAAGTTCTATTTGTTATTTTATTTTCTAATAGTTATTACTTACTGCTTTCATAACTGTTGATTTATGATTATTAGCTGAATGTTGTTAGTTATCATCATTCAGATTTAAATGATTGATTTCCTGAATTGTATATTATCTTTGTAGATAGTTGAAGAAGTTTTTCTGTTAAAGATAGAATAAAATGCTTCCCTTCATTTTTCCACACACTGTCTTTGTGCTGTACTCTAGTACAGGGAAAAACAATTAAAATAGATTCAATTTCTGATATGCAAAGGATAGATTTGAATGAATGTATTTCTATTTTATTTCAGTACAGTTTTTATGTTACATTGCAAATAAATCCTTTCTGTACTAAACATAGAAAAGTCTAGCATTTATCTAATCATAAAAGTATCAAATAACAGTTCACATTTAGAAAACAGAAGTAATTTAGTTTCATTCAGAAATCTCATATTTTCTTTCCCAAAAACTTAAGTTTTATCTAGGTTTCAAAAACCTTCATTTCAGATAATAAATAACCCATACCTTTTTGCTACTTAGACTTCTTAATAAAAATACTTTAAAGACAATGAATATTTTGTATCTTAAACCCTAATAATATCGAAACCTTCAGTACAAGATTTTATAAATAAACGAAGTCTAAACATTTCAGTAAGAGAAATAGTAACCATATCCTTTATATTAATACACAACAGTGGCTTTATAATCTTCTTATTTTCTTATTACATTTTAAACTACCAAGGGTTTACAACCCATCCTTATGGTCGTGGTCTTTAAATAGCACCAATCATATTATAAATACTTAAAAACTACAGGGACGGGCTCAACCCTTACCATTGTTTCACCAAACATTTCTTAAGAATAACCTAGTCTGCCGAAGGTAATTTCTCATAGGCTTAGTATTTTTACAACATAATCAAAACACATAAATCATTTTCGACCGGGTTTCAAAACAAGGCTCACTGACTTTGATAATAAACTGTTCTAAAACTAATACGATGTCAACATCTCGCCTTTTAGAAAAACATATAGAATCTGGGAAGACAGAGTTTGATACATAAGGATATTTTCCATACAGTCTAAGATTAATAGCTCTGCAAGTTACATAACGAATATAGAGTTCGAAACCCGAACTAGTTCTACAACAAAAAAATCAAATAGTATCTAGTTTCTGATAGTGTTCCCAATCAAGCCTTATGGATTGGGTTTCTACATAAACCGTAATGAATTAAATAACCATTTAAACACAATGACCAACTCTCCAATCCTTTTCAACACAACAGCAATGCCGAGAGTTTTCCTTTCAACTTAACACTTTATTATTTCAAAATACATAACGACAGTATTATCCTTGAAAACACTAAAGCTCAAAAGGAAACAATGCGAGGTCAAGTGTTCAAAACACCAACTTCAATTTTATAAATAAAACCAAGTCTATAAAACCCTAAACAGTTTCCATTACATTTCATCAAAATGCCAAGGGTAAAACCCTTCGAAGCAAACTTTACATTTACTAATTAAAGTATTTTCACAGTAAACGTTGAAGAGCCAACCCTGGGTAGGTCGAGGAAATCAATCCTCCCTACATCGGAAAACCTTGCCATACGGTCAAAATCAACAGCTAACCACAAAACTGAATGCTCGGCTAAACCATACAAGGACCGACATTTTGCCAAGTTGCACCCTATAGGGAGTCATCGAGGCTTACCAGGCGTTAAGATTTTATCCCCATTGCTTAAAAACATAACGAGGCTAAACGCCGAGGAAGCACCTGCCAACACAACACTCAATGTGGTTAAATGAAGCTCAAAATTTAACAATATATTTACAACTGAATAATGATAAACCTAGTAGAAGTATAGACTGTGAATACAACTTACCTTTCGAGGAACACCTTGTAGCTTAACTGAACATTTCGGGTAATCACCGAGAACGAAGGAGTCACAAAGACCACTAGCAAACACAACAAGACTTAACTCGAGAATGGCTTGTCTCATGTAGCCTGCTAAGTGATAGCTTACAACTACAGGTCACGGTATCGAACCGAGGAGAGGTGCCTCCAAGACCCTGCTACAAACCCTAAGAATCCGAGGGCCTATTTGCCTCTCCAAAACCCCACTTGCTGTAAAAATGAATGCCCAGGTTATGCCTTCAATGAAGTAATTCCAAAAGCAGTTAGGTTAACACCATTACCAAGAAACACCACATGAAGACTTTCCATGGTGGATGCCAACAGGCATTCCACCATGAACGCTTTTAATGCACTTTAATTACATAGCTACTGTCATACGTAGAGTGTGCCATCGCAATCAACATCAAGGTTAATGTTTCGACCTTCAATAGTTATACTTTACAATCATAGTGTAGTATAGTTATGTAACATGTTAAAGAGTCAAACAGCCTTTGCATAATAGCGAACCTTGGCTTAATAATCCAATAACATATGAAGTATGACGTGGAGCCCCTTTTTAATCAAACCCCTGTACTTAGCATAAAAACCTCAGAGCGCACATCAATGCTATTACATAGCTAATGTTACAATGCTGCTAGGTTATAAACTTTCAACGTATTTTAATTATATAAAGGATAATTGTATATAGAGCATAGTTTGCAACTATTGGTATTTTCAAAGTTGCCATAATAAAAGTATTACATAGTGTTTGTGCCTATAGTGTATAAGATCAAAAGAGAGGCTAAGAGCTATATTGCAAGCATTAGTATATAAGCTTAGGTTTTTACTATTTGTATTACGTACATAGATACATGGTGTAATTACTAAGTGCCAGGTCAATAACCTTGAAATCAAAGCTCAACACTTTCGACGATGACTTAATGCAAGACAAGTGTAATAGAAATAAACACATTTTCCAAGATTCAAATGTAATTGTTATAGAATTATATAAACAACATTATACAGAATATAACTGAAGATCAAACTAGAATAGATCTCACCCTGGAACACTTCAGGTCTTTCTATTTTCTCTTTTAAAAACATTGAAGGCTAACTGAAGTTTTAATAATATCTCTTTACACACTTCGTAACACTAGAAAATAAGTATCGCTCTTACCTGCGATCTATGATAAAAGTTCAAATGAATTAGCTGAATAGCTATGTAAGCCTCGGGGTTCCCATAGGACCCCTTCATCATCATCAAGAAAGTAAACAGTTAGTACTTATAATGAAATCAGTATCAAGTTAAATCCATAAATTCTAGACATCTAAGTAAGTAACCTTAATTAATCTAGGATGCAAGAATGAGGTAAAAACATCCAACAGTATCTTAAATAAGCATAAACACATACACGCACTCTGAAGATAAACATACATAAGTAATTAACGTAACATGTACGTAATTAATGGAGAAATGTTATCATTAATAAGTCGTCTAGTTAAATAGATGTTCATTTACTTTACTTCCACATAGGAATTGTAGCACATAATGCTACTTAGAAAAATCTAAATTTTTTATGAATTTTTGGGATGTTACATGTGGTATCAGAGCACGAGTTCAAACTCTAGGCCTGAAATAGGCTCACGTGTGCAAAATAGAAAATGAAAACATAAAACTTAGTTACTAACTTTTTATTTAAATTTGTTTCTGTACAGAACAACTTGACATTTAATTTGTAGGTATGGACATACCAGAAGAATCCGTAGAGGACAGATCTTTTCATAATGAACGTAATAATAACGAACATGAAAATATTAATGAAAAAATCTACATAGAACTGAATGATCAATCATCTGAATTATTACGTACGGTTAAGGACTTAAAAACTGGAATAAGAAATGTTAAAGAAGAAAATGAACGAATTTTAAGAGAACAGGAAGAATTGAACCAGATTTTACTGGAAAAGCATCATCATGATGAAAAAGATAAGAGAACAGAAGTAAAATATGAATCTGGAACAATGTCCTACAAACACAGAGCTAAGAAAATGAAATACTATAAAACTAAAAGTAACTCTTCTTCTTCTGAATCTAATGATAAAACTTATCACAGAAAGTATAATTCTGATCAAGACAACAGTGATAGTGACTGTGGTCCTAACAAAAAGCATAAACATTATGAACAAATTTCAGGGGAATTTAAAAATATAAAACCCCCAACTTTTAATGGCGAAAATGAAAAGGGAGAGACAGTTGAAGCATGGCCGTCCGGTATGAAGAAGTATTTTCAAATTTATGATTACTCATCTCAGTTAAAAGCTAAAATGGCCATATACAATCTGAATGGAAGGGAAAACATTTGGTGGCAGGATATTAAAAGATTTAAAAGCATTAAAGAAAATAAAATAAAATGGAGTACATTTAAGAAACTGTTTAAAAGAAAGTTTTTATCTGAACAGTATTACGAATATAAGTCAAAAGAATTTTATGATTTAAAGTTGGGTTCTATGACTATGAAGGAGTTAAGTAGCAAATTTCTCATCTTGTTAAGGTATGTACCTTACCTAGCTGAAGAGAAACCTAAGATACAGAGGTTTCTCAGCTGCTTACCCTTTAACATAAAAGACAGAATTGAATACGATAATCCTTCAACTCTTGAAGAAGCCATGAGAAAGGCTAATTTTTGTTTTGAACATAATAAGAAAAGAGAAGGTGTATTGAGTTGGAGGAATAATAAACCAAGTAATTATGAGCATAAGAAGAGAACTTTTAATTTCAAGAATTCTGGGAATAATAAGAATTTCAATAACATAAATTTTCAGAATAATAATAATTACAGAGATAATGCACCACAGAATTTCACAGCTGTAAGGAATGTGCCTAATAATAATACCAGGAATGTTGAACAAAGACCACCTTTAAAGTGTTATGACTACAATGGACCACATACCGGAGCAAAAAACCCACTCAAAAGAAGGACAGTCAGCAACATTCACACCATACAAGTGGAACCAACAGTTGGTGATGTAGCAAGATAAATGCCCAAGATTAATGCAGCACTGGAAAATCAACAAGCAGACCATCAAACTTCTATGGTCGAGATTGAAGGTATGATATAAAACAAATCTATTTCCATTTTAATAGATCCAAGTGCAAGTTTGAGTTACATATCACCTGATTTAGTGAAAAGTTGCAAGTTAAAGGTAGAAAATTTTGATAAATCATGGTTGATTCAACTAGCAACAGGCACCAAAAGAAAAGTTGTAGATTTTGTTAAAAGTTGTGATTTACTTATGAGTCAGTTGAAGACGCAAGTTAAATTGAAGGTTTTTCCATTAGGGTCATATGATGTATTAATTGGAATGGACTTGCTTGAACAACATAGAGTAATACTTAACTGTTATGAAAAGCATTTTACTTGTTTGAATAATGAAGGGGAAACTAAAACAGTAAAATGAATCCCTAGGAAAACATCTGTTAGACAAATTTATGCTTTACAAGTAAAGAAAGATGTAAGAAAGGGTTGTAAAATGTTTGCCATAAATGTGATTAATGACGAATATTCATCTAAAGAAGATAAGATAAAATTTGAAGACATATCTATTCTTAAGGACTTTTCTGATGTATTCCCAGAAGAAATTCGAGGACTACCTCCGAAAAGGGAACTTGATTTCACCATTGAGTTAGTATTGGGTGCAGTACCAAACTAAAAGGCTCCTTACAGAATGAATATTCTAGAATTAAAAGAACTAAAATCTCAGCTAAAAGAATTAATTGACAAGGGGTGAAAATACGAAGCTGGGAAACAATTCCGTGACAATAGAGTGAAAAAAAAAGAGGGCACGCAGATGAACAGGAGAAAAAAAGTCAACCTCAAACTCTTAGCCGAGAGTTTAAAAAACTCTAGCTCGAGAGTTTTGAGAGTTCAAACTCTAGGCCAAGAGTTAAAAATAACTCTAGGCCGAGAGTTTGAACCAATCGCTATGTTGTATTTTCAAAAAAACTCTCGAACGAGAGTTTGAACTAAACTCTCAGCCGAGAGTTTGGAATGTATTTTTCGGCCGAGATTTTATGGTCAACAAAACCTGCGAAAATATCAGGCATTTTTCTGGAACCTACAACTTCAGCAAACCCGAACCCCTGCAAATTTTAAGTATTATTTGTCGGACTTGGTAGCAATGGATTCATCTTTGAATCTAGTTTCCAATGATATAAGAATTGTTTCATTTCGATTTGAATTACTACTTATTAATAATTTTTTTCTAAACCTTATCCCTTAAGAATTTTATTACTCTGAAAATCACCCGAAATGAAAATTCAATATCATAACAAAGACAACACCAAAAAATTTGAAATTTCATAGAGATCATAATTGGCTTGTCCTCTTCAAAAGGGTACTTTTATTTTTTCCAATAAGAGTCACATTTGAAAGAAAATGTGAAGACAAAAACATGTGTCGATAATGCGCCATTTTCTAAACATACGTTGTTTCGATAAATAATAAACAATAGTTCCCAAGTCTTAAAAAAATCAAAATATAGTCCAGGATCAAGTGTAGTGTGTGTATATTATGAGCCTACAATTGTTTTCCCTAAAATGAATAACCATATATCAAAAAATCGTCGTCAACACAAGTCACTCATTATCCATACCTAAAATTTTCAAGTATATGCCATTGGTTGACAACAAATTTGTCCCACGGTATGTCCTTAAAAAAAATTAAAAAATATATGACTAGAAAGCTAATTCAATTCTCTAAAACCTTTGTGTTTACTTCAAGTTGAAATTCCTAAGGGAGATATCGGTTTGAAGAGGTCAAAGTTGAAAAACATAAAATTTAGCAGTTTTGTTTGTAAAAAACAAACCAAAATTGTTTCCCAACTTCATGTTTTCACTCCAAGAACTACATAAGTCCAAGTGTGTCTCCTTGGGGAGCACTGGTTATCTTTGTTAAAAAGAAGGACGGTACCTTACGATTGTGTATAGATTACCATCAACTTAATAAAATGACTATTAAAAATCGATGTCCCTTGCCTCGCATTGACGATCTATTCGATCAGGTACGTGGAGCAGAGATATTCACTAAGATCGACTTGAGGTCTAGATACCATCAAGTTAGAATAAAGGATGAAGACATTTTTAAAACTACTTTCAGAACCCATTATGGGCACTACGAGTTCGTAGTTATGCCTTTTGGGCTAACTAACGCACTAACAGTCTTCATGTGTTTAATGAATAATGTTCTGCATCAGTACCTAGATAAGTTTGTAATTGTATTTATTGATGAAATTTTAACTTATTCTAAAACCAAAGAGGAGCACGACAAACACTTAAGAATAATTCTGCAAGTTTTAAGAGAACATCCTCTTTATGCTAAGTTCAGTAAATGCAACTTTTATAAAGATTAAATACAATACTTAGGTCACATAATATCTAAAGTCAGAATTTAAGTCGACCCGGATAAAATAAGAGCAATTAACAAGTGGCTTATCCCTAAAGACGTAACTGACGTACGGTCATTTATGAGGATAACAGGTTACTATAGAAAATTTATTGAAGGATTCTCCAGAATTGCGAATCCCATAACTTCTTTGCAGAAGAAGGGAAAGAAATTCGTCTGGGATAAAAAATGCGAGCAAAGTTTTAAGAAATTAAAAGAATTATTAACAACAACACCTATAATAAAAATTGTTGATCCCAATAAGGACTTCGTTGTATGCACTGATGCATGCAATGATGGAATTGGTGGGGTCTTAACTCAAGAAGGTCATGCCATTGCATATGAGTCCAGGAAATTAAAAATCCACGAAAAGAACTACGCAACTTATGATCTAGAGCTGGCAGTCATAATACATGCATTGAAAATGTGGTGCCATCACTTAATTGGAAGAAAGTTTTCACTAAGGACAGATAATAAAGGCTTAAAATACTTGTTGGATCAAACAAATCTTAATGCAAGGCAAGCTAGGTGGCTAGATTTCCTTAGAGAATACGATTTCGAGATTAAACACATTAAGGGTAAAGAAAACAAAGTTGTTGATTCCTTGGGAAGAAACACCAAATTAAATTTTGTGGCAGCAATTAGCACATTTAAAACAGATCTGGAAAACCAGATCGAGGAAGGAATTAAGCAAGATTAAAATGATAAGAAATTACATGATAAAGTTGCTAAAAACGTATCTGAAGATTTAATAACAGATTACAACATTAAAGAAAAGGGTTTAATGACTTATACAAACATAATTTATATACCTAATGTGTCAAAAGTTAAACTGTTGGTTTTGGATGAAGTTCATAAAAGTCCTTATTCGGGACACCCTGGTTATCAGAAAATGATAACTATGTTAAGAAAATATTTCTTTTGGACCAACATGAAGAATAAGGTGGTTGAATACATAGCTAAGTGTTTTGAATGTCAAACAATTAAAGCTGAGCATCAACACCCAGTTGGCCTATTGCAGCCATTGCCAATTCTAGAATGGAAGTGGAAAATTAAAAATATTGATTTTATAATTGGTTTACCTAAGAATCAGAAACAAAATGACTCAATAATGGTGGTTGTGGATAAACTTAGTAAATCTGCTCATTTTATTCCAGTTAAGACTACTTTTAAAGTTGCTAATATTTTTGATGTGTTTATGAAGCAAATATTTTGCTTGCATAGAATTCCAAAGGTAATTATTTCTGATCGGAATTCCAAGTTTACTGGAAATTTTTTGACAACATTGTTTAAAGGCCTAAATACTAAGCTAAATTTCAGCACTTCTTTTCATCCACAAACTGACGGACAAATTGAAAGGGTAAATCAGATTTTAGAAGACATGTTGAGAATGTATGTTAAAGATCAGCCAACTAAATGGGAAGAGTATTTGCATTTAGTTGAATTTGCTTACAATAACCATTATCAAGCTTCTGCTAGACTTAGTCCATTTGAAATTATTTATGGAAGAAAGTGTAGTACTCCTATTTCTTGGGATAATCCTATTGACAGATTAATACTAGGATCAGATTTGTTAAGAGATATGGAACTAACCTTGAAACAGGTACAAGGCAATTTAAAAATTGCACAAGATAGACAAAAAAATTATGCAAATCTGAAATGAACTGAAAGAGAATTTCAGGTTGGAGATCATGTCTTTGTAAAGGTAAAACCCAAGAAAAGTTCTTTTAAGCTTGGGAGTCGTGCTAAACTAGCACCAAGGTACTGTGGACCATTCGAAGTCCTATCAAGGATTGGACCAGTTGCATATCAGTTGGCTCTACCATCTAACTTAAGAATAAATAATGTTTTTCACATTTCTATTTTAAAGAAGTATGTGCACAATGCTACTGATGTGCTGAATTGGAATGACATACAGGTGGATCCTAAAGGATATTTTTAGGTGGAACCAGATTGTATCCTCGATAGGAGGAAAATTATGCTATGGAATCCTACCATAGTGCAGGTAAAGGTGAAATGGAAACACCTTAGCCCTGATGAAGCTACCTGGGAATTGGAAAGTAATATGCGGTAAACATATCCAATTCCATTCCAGGGAGGCTTTGAGGAAGAATAAGCAACATCGAGGACGATGTTGAGCTTAAGTGGGGGTGTTTCTAACATACCCATTACTTGAAAAATTTTATGTTTGGGAAAAACATTGCCTTAACCTTTATTGTAAAGTTTTAGGGTGAATCCACGAATGTGGTTCACCATTTTTGGCGGATCGCATGGGAAAAATTCATTTTTCGGACCCTCGATCGAGGTATTTTAAAGCCCTCAATCGAGGTATTTTAAAGCCCTCGATCGAGGTTTTAAATGCTCGATCGAGGGTTTAAAAATACCTTGATTGAGGGCTCTAACATACCTCGATCGAGGGTTTGTTTGATCTGGAGGGAAAAAACAAAATAGTGCCCGGTCGGTTGTGCAGTGGCTTGATAAACCCTCAATCGAGCAAATCCTTGATCGAGGGTTTAACAAGACCTCGATCGAGGTGTTGTCAAACCCTGATCGAGGTATTGTTAAACCCTCAATCAAGGGTCTGTTAATCCCTCGATCAAGGTATTTAAAAAAGCTCAATCGAGCAAATAGCTCGATCGAGGGCTTAAAATACAGGTCGAGAGACCTTTTCCCTGCAGAATGGTTTTTTTGTCTGCCTTCCACAGAGTTAAACCATGTCATTAAATGCTCATTAATGAGCCGACTTGATACCATTGGATTCGTCAACGAATCCTCTATCCAGATAGATAAAATTTACGAATTTTTATTTTCATTGGTCTTTTGTTTTTAAATTTCTACTAAAACTTGCCCTAAAAAACCATGTCGACAAATCCACAAAATTCAAAATACACATCCAAAATTTTTGAAAAAATACACACGCCCTAGATAAACGCGTCCTCTTCAAAAGGGTATTTTTATTTTTTCAAATTATGTAAAAAATTAAAATATTTGGTGCATGAACACACATGTGTGCAAAATGCGACTGAAATATTCATTGGTCATTTTCTAAAAAAAATAATAAATATATTTTTTCGAGAAAAATTAAAAGAAAAATATGTAAGCCCTAGTGCATTCTATCTAAATCATGTTCACATATTTCATTTTTTTTAATTATTACTTTAACATTAAATTATCGTGCACGAACACAAACTATTTGTTAATTGCTCTTCAAATTTTTAAGTACACACGTTTCATTAAATGAAAATTCGACACGATAAATGACATTGGAATATTTCGAAAAAAAATATCATTGGAAGGCAACATAATTCTCTACATTTTGTTTTTCAATCGCATGTCAAAATTCATGTGGAAAATATGAGTTTCAACGGCTTCAATTTAATACATGGATAAAATTTCTGTTTTTCACCGTCATATTTGGCCAAAAAGAGTTACCCATCTTCATGGAATCACTCAAATATATTTGGCCAAGTGGCCAAAGATGCATGTAATTGCACAATATTATTATTTAAATAAAATAAAATAGGAGACACTCACCCAAAGAGACTGTTGAAAGAGTGTTTACTAACCCATTAGGTGAAATGGAATCTAGGGTAGAAGGCAATGGACAAGTTGCAGCATCAGGAACTTAGTAACTGGTTGTTGTTATGGGACAACTCCCTTGAATTGTGGTCAAAGTTCCCTGGAATATGGAACTGGAGCTTGAGGCTCATTTATTGGAAACTAACCACTAAAAGACTTAGGCATCTTTTATAAGCCATCGAATTTGAGCAGAGGCTCACACTTTTCCTGACGAGAAAATTTACCTTGTGGTTTTGCTATATGCACACAAGAGATTCGATGAGGGGAAGCTATGTTTTGAGTTGTATTGTAATTTTGTTTCACTTCTGCTGAGTGTATAATTTTCCTGTTGAGTGCAAAGGTTTATTTTGAGGTGTATGCAAGTCTCCATTGATTGCTGGAAGTACAACCTGAGTGCCTTGCTTCTACACATAGTCTTCTACCTAGTGGTTTAGTAAACAGGCTTGGGGGTCCAAAGGAGCAAGTGATATTGGCTGATTCTTCTAGAGAAGGTTGGGAGGAACAAGCCTCTTTGGGTGTTTGTCCACCCTATCAACTTATCACATTCTATTTGTTATTTTATTTTCTAACAGGTATAACTTATTGCTTTCATAACTGTTGATTTATGATTATTAGCTGAATGTTGTTAGTCATCATCATTCATATTTAAATGACTGATTTCCCGAACTGTATATTATCTCTCTAAATAGTTGAAGAAGTTTTTATGATAAAGATAGAATAAAATGCTTCCCTACATCATTTTTCCACACTTTGTCTTTGTTGCGTACTCTAGTACATGAAAGAACAATTAAAATAGATTCAATTTCTGATATGCAAAGGATAGATTTGAATGAATGTATTTCTATTTTATTTCAGTATATTTTTTATGTTACATTGCAAATAGATCCTTTCTGTACTAAACATAGAAAATTCTAGCATTTATCTAATCATAAAAGTATCAAATAGCAGTTCACATTTAGAAAACAAAAGTAATAGTTTCATTCAGAAATCTCACATTTTCTTTCCCAAAAACGTAAGTTTTATCTAGGGTTCGAAAACCTTCATTTCAGATAATAAATAACCCATACCCTTTTGCTACCTAGACTTCTTAATAAAAATCCTTTAAAGACGATGAAGATTCTGTTTCTTAAACCCTAATAATATCGAAACCTTTAGTACAAGATTTTATAAATAAACGAAGTCTAAACATTTCAGTAAGAGAAATAGTAACCATATCCTTTATATCAATACACAACAGTGGCTTTATAATCTTTTAATTTTCTTATTACATTTTAAACTACGAAGGGTTTACAACCGAGCCTTATGGCCGTGGTCTTTAAATAGCACTAATCATATTATAAATACTTAAAAACTACAGGGATGGGTTCAACCCTTACCATTGTTTCACCAAACATTTCTTAAGAATAACACAGACTGCCGGAGGTAATTTCTCTCAGGCTTAGTATTTTTACAACATAATCAAAACACATAAATCATTTTCGATAGGGTTTCAAAACAAGGCTCACTTTCTTTGATATTAAACAGTTCTAAAATTAATACAATGTCAACATTTCGCCTTTTAGCAAAACATATAGAATCTGCGAAGATAGAGTTCGATACACAAAGATATTTTCCATATAGTTTAAGCTTAATAGCTATGCAAGTTACATAGTGAATTTAGAGTTCGAAACCGGAACCAGTTCTACAATAGAAAAATCAAATAGTATCTAGTTTCTGATAGTGTTCACACTCCATCCTTATGGCTTGGGTTTCTACATAAACCATAATGAATTAAATAACCATTTAAACACAATGACGAACTCTGCAATCCTTTTCAACACAACAGCAATGTCGAGATTTTTCCTTTCAACTTAACACTTTATTATTTCAAAATACCTAACTAACAGTATTATCCTTGAAAACGCAAAAGCTCAAAAGGAAAAAACGCGAAGTCATGTTTTCAAAACACCAACTTCAATTTTATAAATAAAATCGAGTCTATAAAACCCTAAACAGTTTCCATTACATTTAATCAAAATGTCGAGGGTAAAACCCTTAAAAAAAACTGTACATTTATCAATTAAAGTATTTGCACAGTAAACGTTGTGTAACATCCTCTTTTGTACCATATTTATTTGTAGTTTTAAATGTAAATTGCATTTACTTCTGGTGAGGAGCTCAAGGCCAAGGCCCCACCAGAAGACCTTGTGAGCTATGTGGTAAATACCTAGTTGTAAGTTGTAAACTTGAGAGATTGAGGGCAGCAACAAAACTAAGCAATGGCAACCAAATCCACTAGAGGGAGTACGAATGATGATGGTGGATCATCCTAATCCTATGAACGTTGGAGAAATGGTAAAAAAAAAATACTTATTTAATACCTTAAAGGAGAAGGTAATCATCCTAAGTTTAGGATAAACGGCTAGTCGCCGCATGCAAATAATTGATTCTGTTGTCACTAGTTATTAGAAAATTCATAAATCCAAGAGGAGTGACAGGAAAGACCTTAATAGGGCTTTAAGTTGAAAGGAAGCTAAAAAGTGTCACTAGCTTAATATTACCAATAATATTAATTAAATGTGGATAGGAAGTGGAGAGTAGGAATTTAATACATATATGGAATATATGTATTAAAATTATGTTCTCCTAAAGGTACTTAAGACCATTGAGTAGTACCTAACTTAATTAAATAAGCTATCCTTTTTGGAACGGACTTATACACATGATAAATAACGTATACCTATATGCAATAGAGAGTCGTTATATACCTACTCCATCAAAAGATGACGCACATACTATCCCAAGGGAGAATAATATAATTAATAAATTAAATTAAGAGATTTAGTGGTTATAGAGGAGTGGTATTCAGATTTTGTCTCCGGGAAACGGAATGCAAATCTCATGCAACCCGCCACTTGTCAACATGGTGGAACTCCGAGTCCTTTAAGCTGCCAATTGTTTCTCTCTTCGGGGTGACAAGTGGAGGACGACGTTTAATCTGGAGGAAGGCGGTGAGTGAAAAGGATGATCGGAGCTTTCTATGGGGGGAGCTCAAGACTCATGGGGTGGCTTTTTACTCTGGATTAAGTTAACATATAAGGGTTCTGGTTTTTCGCGTCCTGGGGAAGCAATCTCGGCGCAAGTAGGGAGTCTATGGAGATTCAATACAGAGGTATGCAATCTAGTTTTGATGAAAACGTTTCTGACATTGCCACAAGTCTCTCTGCATAGTATTATGTATATATATATTTATACACCTGACTTTATCTTGGCACAACTAACGATGTTAGAAATAGGATTATCTCTGCATTGGTTCCATTACATCAAATATATGCGACCTGAGGAATAGCTCTTGCTTATTGCGTTGATTCTCATTAGATCTGGTATTTAGGGAAATTCCCTTACCTTCGTGTTCCGATCCTGGGATTGATTCCAAGTCCTGGGCTATTGCTTTCTATACTTTAAAAATAGGAAAAAGGCTGGGCCAATCCCATGTATGGTGTGGATCATGCCTTACAAAAACCAAATCTGAATCGTTTCCTGGTCTAAGAAAACGTGATTATCTACATACTGTCTTTCTAAGCTAAGAACATTTACACTTTCTGAATGTTGGATGCTCTGCTATTTTCTTGATTCTTGATCTCTGTATTTTATAGGATTTATAATTTTAAAATATTACTCCAGATCCCGTGGATCTCAATGTATAGATCCCTACCTTGGAGTTGTGTTGATTTTAGGAGAACCAAAGTTACATAATACTTTATATATATATATATATATATCCATGGACTGCTACTTGGATCACCAAATCTGTGCGTGGTATAACCCTGCGTTACGATGGAGAAACTCATTTGGAAGATCGCATATCCTTTAGAGAATGAGTGTAGATGACCTAACCCTTCTCCTTGAACGCGTTGGGATAGCTAGCGTCCTGTAAAGAAAACCGATTGTTGTCATTCACTACGTTTTCCTTGTATCAATCTTGCGTTGTTAGGCATCCATCACCAAAGATGTATTCGGGTTGTTTGATGGAGTTCTTCTACATCGCCCCTTTGTTAAACATCTGTAGTTCGCTTCCTTGTTGAGAATGGTCAAGTGATCTCAGTGGTAGTTGATCGCATTTGATATTGAAACTTCTACAATAGGAACTATTTCCCTGATGAATCTCTGCGTTTCCCTGGATTTTGTGTTAAAGTACTGATCGCCATATCCATTACAAAATATAAATCTATGAGTTCAATATGGTTTTTCTGTAATTTTCTTTTGACAGAAAATATTGTCCGTCACTTATAGGAACTCTTGATCTATACAAGTACATGCGTTAACCCTGGACATTGTAGTGTTAGAATGCTGCAGAGTGTTATATATTTATATCATAGGTGAAAGTAATATCTTATAAAGTATAGCATGTGTGGATACTATGTATATTTATAGTTGAAAGTGATCTTCTTATGCAACATTATATAGACTAGGTTATATATGTTAGCACCTACCAAAATATTATATCAATCAATATGTAATTAGGTTGAGTTTACATATAGGTTAATGAATATAAATATCTAAGATATCAATAGATATTAATACAGATTGATATTTGTATCTCAAATTGTATGTATTAATTTAAGAACATTAAGAGAGGCCTAGGGAGATAAATATAGTCATCCATAATAAATGATAATTGCATCAAAATATCTATGTCTAGTTTGTCTATACTCTAGTATGAAGAGAAGTTTCTCTTCTAGCCTTCTAATTTTGTTATGACTATGTTATTGCCATAAAGTTAATTTGGACCCATTTTTAGGATACCTTATTGATACTTGGAAAACTCTATTAATGGAGGCTTGACGGAAGGAGAAGGAATCTTGTTGCAGCAACCATGTTGCTAGTTGTAATCATGTTACTTTTTGCTTATTAATAAAAAATGCACACACCTTTGTGGACGTAGCCCTAGATTGGGTGAAACACCGGAAATTTGGTCTCGCCTTGATGTGTCTCTTATGTGTGTTCAAAATGTATAAATTGTCGTTATTTCATATTTATCGTGAATTATGTTTTTTGTGTTCTTTGGGTTATTTACGTTAATTTTCATGAGTCGATAGTTCAAGAAAGTGTTCAAGACAAAGACGATGTGTTGACGTGTTAATTGAATGTGTTAATTTATGAATGATGTGTTGAATGAAGATAGTCTAGCATAATTGGATATAGTACCTTATGAGAAGAATGCCATTGTTGAAACAATATGGTTAAGACCTTACATGAATCAACAAAGGAGAAATAGTTTGATCGTATAAGTGAAGTTTGTAAGTACTGTTGAAATATTGTAACTTCAAAGAATATTATATTTGTATATTATTTATTCCGGAGATGTTCCATACCTCCGATGTGATTATACTATAAATCCGGAGATGTTTATTCCTCCAAGTTGGTTGTGGTAAATAGGGTTATTAGACCCACCATGTGGGGGTCGGCCCAGTCAGTTATAATGGGGTATTTAACCTAATGGTTAAATACAAGCCTACATGTACTTGTGTAAAATACATATCAGAGTAGTGTATAAATAGAGGAGGTGTGTTCCTCATTTGATACACACTCACTCACTTGAGAAAGTCGCATTTGTGGAGGAGAGGTCTGCTATGGAGGAGAAGGAGCTTATGCTCAGGGTTTGCATCTTTGTATATTGCTGGTCATCTATATTGAGGAAGCTTTGCTGGGTTTTCTACCCCATGAGGGTTTCCCAGGATAAATCTCTGTCTCTTGTGTTTATGCTATGCTTGTTGTTTCTTCAGTGATCCTGTATATGCTATTATTGTGAAATGGAATGTAATGCTGCTATTTTCTGTCTTAGCATATTGAATTTTAACATGGTATCAGAGCTAACCTGAAGGAAGACAAGATATGGCACTAACGACACTTGCTTTACTTACGACAATTTGAAGGCTAGGGTTTTATATAGCAAAAACCAGTCATCGTAGCACTTTCGCTATAAATACGTTTTGGCGAAGTTTTCGGATCTGAAATTGTTACAGGACGAAGATAAAATCTCCAGGTACCTTGTGTCCAAAGGACAACCTCTAATTCGTTGTACTTTGTGATTTATGATCTGTACAATATAGGGTTTCTGCCTCTTCCAGATCTGAGTCAAAATCAGGTGACCTTGGGAAAAAGGTCATATCTTGGGCTAGGAAGCTCCAAATGAAATTTCGTAAAAAGTGACAGGTAGTACACAGTCTGCACTATCTCAGAAAAAATTTTCAGAGGCCGAAGTTGAACCAGTGACACGTGGCACTCCGTACACGTTCGCTCTCCTGTATTATCCCATAAAAAGGTCACGTTGCGACACTTGGAATAACTCTCTCTCAGAAAATCCAATTGAGGTCAGACCTGTCAGGATGGAAAGATAACAGGCCGAGATATCTCAGAAAAAATTTTCAAAGGCCGAAGGTCAAACAGTGACACGTGGCACACCGTACAAGTTCGCTCTCCTGTATTTTCCCAAAACAGGTCACGTTGCGACATTTGGCATAACTCTCTCTCAGAGAATCCAATTAAGGTCAGACCTGTCAGGATGGAAAGATAACAGGTCAGGCTATCTCAGGAAACTTTTTCAGACCCTGTGGATCAACAATTTCAGAGTTACACCAGAAACAATCAGGTACATATTTCTGTCAAAACAGAATTATTGTTTTGGTACTTTCATTCATGACTTCTGGAATTTAGGGCTTTGGAGAAAGTTGGAATTTTTGTAATCGGAGACCACGGCTGGATGCTACTCATCAAAATAGAAATTTAGAGACCAATATCAGAATTTTTGGTTGGGCAGAAGGCCGGGCTTGATTAGACCCTAGTTCGGGACTTTGATCAGAAAAGCGGAAAATTAGGGCTTCTGTAAAAATGGGAATTTTTGAAATCTGTGACCACAGCTGGAAGCTCCTCAGAAAAATAGAAGCTTAGAGCTTTGGATCAAAATTTTTGATGGGGCAAAAGAGTGGGCTTCATCAAACCCCAATTCAGGGTCACGTCCAGTGAATCCGAAAGTTTCAAAGGCAAAATTGAGGAGTAAAACTTTGCAGTTTTCAAATTCTGAATATATCAGTTTGATCAGCTCATCAAGGCGCATATCTCTATCCTTTCGGAAGTTTGAAATTCAAAGTTTGAATTTTTGGGGTTTCTCTGACAAACCCATATCCAGCTCCAGGTCCAGTTCTTGCAAATCAAGTGGATAGGGTTAATCCTAGAAGAAGATGGATTGGTCACCTACATAAGTGAAGGAGTTCATGTTTCAGAGGGAGATGAGGCTAAGGCTTTACATAAGGAGATTACAAGCGATCTCGATAGGTATGACTCATCGAGGTATGTTTTGAGATTTGTTCATAATTAAGTTTATGGTATGTTTGTCTTCATGTTATTACAGTTAGTACAATCTTGATTTTAGATTTGTTGTATCACCTTAACAAAATTATGAATGCATGATAGAAGATATTCATTGGTTAGGGTGTTGACACTTATGATTGTACTAATGCATTATGGTGATGTGTGAGGTTGAGGTTGTCTGCTAACAAGATACAGGTACATCACAAAAGACAAATCAGGCTCCATGACCATGAAAACATGAAGACAAAGACTCATCCATAATCTTTGTTCTACTTACGAGGTATGTATGACTTTGTTATATTATGCTTAACCTATGAGACATGCAGGTTCTAACTCAGGATCTCTAAATCATTGAAGAGATTGTTTAGGTATGTTGTACATAACCAAGTAGGTATACTAATCCAGGTATGTTTCCCATGAATCTTACCTTGTGTTAGGATCCCTTATATAAGTATACTTGGAATGATTGGTTATGCTTATTCATAAAGTTAGTAATCAAGGGATTATGCATATTATATCTTTTATCAATGATATGCATGAGTAAAAGAAGACTTCCCTGAAATCTTGAATACTAATGTTTATTAACTATAATCATGACTATATGTTTTCAAGAAAGTTCAAAAGACATACAGAAGATCAAGCGGGAGGCAGCCACACAAACATAAAATATAAGTATTTGAGTTGCTATTTGAAATAGTAATGATATTGCCTGCATGCATATTTGTATTCCTAGAATATATAATGCTGAGTGTAAACATTCATAGAGCATTGAACAGTATACAACTAATGTGCATATGTTTGGACAAACATTCCATTGTTGCTTGTCTAGAATGAAACCTCTTTATTGACATGCTGAGAGTTGTGCACACTCTCGATAGTATGTTCTGGTAGAGATGGAAGGCATCTAGATAGCCACTGTATGCATACAGGATATGGGAAAGTGTTGTGCCAAAGTATTGGTCAAAATAGTTGCATCACTATGTAAATGATATCTGTATGCATAATGGGTTATCTTTTGATGATTATGAAGTATTACTAATCATGTACTTAATTTTGATTTGTAGGAAAGGTCATGAAGAATGATGGACACCATACAAGTGGTGGATGTTCAAACAAGAAGATTTACAAATCAAACAAAATATAGAAGGCTCATGGCTAGAAGATTCTCTTAGAAAGGGGAAGAGAATCACGACAAGATGTTTGCTCCAAGTATGGTGTAATTAAAGAAGAAGTATGAATCAGGTTCTGTATAGGTACCTAAGTTCGATAATAATTTGATAAGCTTAATGATCACCATGGGTGATGTGGATCTCACCCTTTGCTACAAGGTTGAATATGATACACATATGACATGGATGCAAGAAGGAACTCACCACAGAGTTCGAATGATATTGAGGCTCATATCAGTAGACCCATCTAACGAGAGATGGCACAGATAGATATGCATAAGATCATTCAATGCAGAAATGAAAAAATGAAAGATCTCAAATTGATGCTTTACTTCCTAGGTATGGAAGTATGGCAAGGCTCAGAAGGAATATTTCTCAACCAGGGAAAGTATGATGAGAAATATGACTTGAGGTGTTGGAATGGCCACTCTTATGGATTCCAACTTGAAGCTGTTAGGGGATAACTCATCAGAGTTAGTGGATATAACTCTGTACAGTCAAATTATTGGGTCTTTGATATATCTAACATATACTAGGATAGATATATGCTTTGTTATGAACACCTTGAGTTAGTATCTAGTGGAAACTAGATGTGTTTACCTGATAGTTGCAAAGTATGTGATGAGGCACATAAAGGACTCGATAGAATTTGATCTATGCTATCTTGAATATCATGACTTCAGATGGCTATTCAGATTCTGTTTGGGCAGGAAGTGTATCAGACAAGAAGAACACATCGAGAGGATGTTATTGTCTGGGATTATCCATGATCTCGTGGTTTAGCTGGAAGCAGTCTAGTGTGGCTCTCAGCACAAGCGGAATATATGGCTGCTTGCTCTGCTAGTTGTGAAGAAGTTTGGATTTAGGATTGTTTGACTTAGAGATAGAACCAACTGAGATCCTATGTGATAATTAGAGTTGTATCAAGATGACATAGAATCTAGTGTTCTATGATCAGTCAAAGAACATAGGGAACTAACAAGATATGACACAGAAAGGAACTCTAAAAGTTTGAATTTGTAACAGGTTACCATTGTACTAACCAAGCCTCTACGTCTAGTGAAGAAGTTACCAACCAAACCTCTGTCTCGAGTGAAGTTTGAATACTTCCGAGACAAGCTTGGTGTAGTTCAAAAGGACCCTCCTCGAAAGGGGGAGTAGTATAGTCACTACTGATGAGATTGTCTCATCAAACAACAAGGTCGTTGATGAGGTAACCTGTTCTCTACACCCAGTTACTTAGAAATATTTAGATTTAGGACTCTTATACTTAGAATACTTAGCTTTACTTATACATGCTTTTGATGATAGATGTATTAGTAAGAATACATGCTAGTTGTGATGTATACATGTTTTGATGTTTGATGTATTAGTAAGAATACATGCTAGTTGTGATGTATACATGTTTTGATGTTGATGATACATGTTGTGGTTATACATGTTTTGATGTTGATGATACATGTTATACATGTTTTGATGATGATGATACATGTTGTGGTTATACATGTCTTGATGTTGATGATACATGTCATATATGTTTTGATGTTCAAGATACATGTTGTGGTTATACATGTTTTGATGATGATGATACATGTTGTGGTTTTACATGTTTTGATATTGATGATGCATGTTGAGGTGATACATGTTATGATGATGAGGATACATGTTCTTGATGAACATGAAAGGGGATTGGATCATCCCTGGACTTTCAGTCCTAAAGAGAGCCGTAGACGTGAGGTCTCCGAGAATGAAGTCCTTAGTGGATAGTTGAGGGGATTGGATCATCCCTGGACTTTCAGTCCTAAAGAGAGCCGTAGACGTGAGGTCTCCGAGAATGAAGTCCTTAGTGGACAGTTGAGGGGATTGGATCATCCCTGGACTTTCAGTCCTAAAGAGAGCCGTAGACGTGAGGTCTCCGAGAATGAAGTCCTTAGTGGACAGTTGAGGGGATTGGATCATCCCTGGACTTTCAGTCCTAAAGAGAGCCATAGACGTGAGGTCTCCGAGAATGAAGTCCTTAGTGGACAGTTGAGGGGATTGGATCATCCCTGGACTTTCAGTCCTAAAGAGAGCCGTAGACGTGAGGTCTCCGAGAATGAAGTCCTTAGTGGACAGTTGAGGGGATTGGATCATCCCTGGACTTTCAGTCCTAAAGAGAGCCGTAGACGTGAGGTCTCCGAGAATGAAGTCCTTAGTGGACAGTTGAGGGGATTGGATCATCCCTGGACTTTCAGTCCTAAAGAGAGCCGTAGACGTGAGGTCTCCGAGAATGAAGTCCTTAGTGGAAAGTTGAGGGGATTGGGATCATCCCTGGACTTTCAGTCCTAAAGAGAGCCGTAGACATAAGGTCTCCGAGAATGAAGTACTTAGTGGACAGTTGAGGGGATTGGGATCATCCCTGGACTTTCAGTCCTAAAGAGAGCCGTAGACGTAAGGTCTCCGAGAATGAAGTCCTTAGTGGACAGTTGAGGGGATTGGGATCATCCCTGGACTTTCAGTCCTAAAGAGAGCCGTAGACGTATGTCTCCGATAATGAAGGGATTGGGATCATTCCTGGACTTCGGTCCGAAAGAAGAGCCGTAGACGTATGTCTCCGATAATGAAGGGATTGGGATCATTCCTGGACTTCGGTCCGAAAGAAGAGCCGTAGACGTATGTCTCCGATAATGAAGGGATTGGGATCATTCCTGGACTTCGGTCCAAAAGAAGAGCCGTAGACGTATGTCTCCGATAATGAAGGGATTGGGATCATTCCTGGACTTCGGTCCGAAAGAAGAGCCGTAGACGTATGTCTCCGATAATGAAGGGATTGGGATCATTCCTGGACTTCGGTCCGAAAGAAGAGCCGTAGACGTATGTCTCCGATAATGAAGGGATTGGGATCATTCCCGGACTTCGGTCCGAAAGAAGAGCCGTAGACGTATGTCTCCGATAATGAAGGGATTGGGATCATTCCTGGACTTCGGTCCGAAAGAAGAGCCGTAGACATATGTCTCGGATAATGAAGGGATTGGGATCATTCCTGGACTTCGGTCCGAAAGAAGAGGCGTAGACGTATGTCTCCGATAATGAAGGGATTGGGATCATTCCTGGACTTCAGTCCGAAAGAAGAGCCGTAGACGTATGTCTCCGATAATGAAGGGATTGGATCATTCCTGGACTTAAGTCTGAAAGAAGAGCCGTAGACGTATGTCTTCGATAAAGATAGGACTGGATCGTCCCTGGACTTCGGTTCAAAAGGTACATGACTGGTTTACATCATTCCTTGATGATGCCGATGATCGTGTGATGACGATGCTGATGATCGTATGATGATGATGTTGATGATCATACGATGACGATGCTGCTGATCGTGTGATGACGATGCTGCTGATCGTGCGATGACAATGCTGCTAATCATGTGATGACGATACTGCTGATCGTGTGATGACGATGCTACTGATCGTGTGATGACGATGCTGCTGATCATGTGATGACGATGCTACTGATCGTGTGATGACGATGCTGTTGATCGTGTGATGACGATGCTGCTGATCGTGTGATGACGATGCTACTGATCGTGTGATGACGATGCTGTTGATCGTGTGATGACGATGCTGCTGATCGTATGAAGACGATGCTAAAGATCGTGATGTTGATGATTTATGTTGACAGTGATGTTCCAGTAACTGCTTGAGTTACTGATGATGTTGAGAAAGCTTCCAATGATTTATAGATGTATCATGTATGATGTTGATGACTCCTTGCTCGTGCAGATACTGTTATAATATCCTTCTCGTTAAGGGGGAGTGTTGAAATATTGTAACTTCAAAGAATATTATATTTGTATATTATTTATTCCGGAGATGTTCCATACCTCCTATGTGATTATACTATAAATCCGGAGATGTTTATTCCTCCAAGTTGGTTGTGGTAACTAGGGTTATTAGACCCACCATGTGGGGGTCGGCCCAGTCAGTTATAATGGGGTATTTAACCTAATGGTTAAATACAAGCCTACATGTACTTGTGTAAAATACATATCAGAGTAGTGTATAAATAGAGGAGGTGTGTTCCTCATTTGATACACACTCACTCACTTGAGAAAGTCGCATTTGTGGAGGAGAGGTCTGCTATGGAGGAGAAGGAGCTTATGCTCAGGGTTTGCATCTTTGTATATTGCTGGTCATCTATATTGAGGAAGCTTTGCTGGGTTTTCTACCCCATGAGGGTTTCCCAGGATAAATCTCTGTCTCTTGTGTTTATGCTATGCTTGTTGTTTCTTCAGTGATCCTGTATATGCTATTATTGTGAAATGGAATGTAATGCTGCTATTTTCTGTCTTAGCATATTGAATTTTAACAAGTACAATCGATTTGAATATCAATTGTAGTGATTGCCAATGATATTAAATAAACTTATAAAGGTATGTTACACAGTAGAAAAGAAAGCAGACTATAAATGTTTGAGATGTTTTATATTACTAATGCATGAGTGATTTATGGCTAGAGGAGGAAAATTATTCTTTTTCTTTCCAAAATAATACCAGCAACGTTGGAGATGTTACACGTTGAAGAGCCAATGCTAGGTAGGTCGAGGAAATCAATCCTCTCTACATCGAAAAACCTTTCCATATGGCTTAAAACATTACAACGGTGGAAAAATCCACACCTAACCACAAAACCGAATGCTCAGCTAAACCAGACAAGGACCGGCATTTTTCCAAGTTGCACCCTACAGGGTGTCGCCGAGGCTTACCAGGAGTTAATCTTTTATCCCCATTGCTTAAAAACATAACGAGGCTAAACGATGAGGAAGCACCTACCAACACAACACTCAATGTGGTTAAATGAAGCTCAAAATTTAACAATATATTTACTACTGAATAATGATAAACCTAGTAGAAGTATAGACTGGGAATACAACTTACCTTTCGAGGAACACCTTGTAGCTTAACTGAACATTTCATGTAATCGCTGAGAATGAAGGAGTCACACAAACCCCCAGCAAACGCAGCAAGACTTAACTCAGGAATGGATCGACTCATGTATCCTGCTAAGTGACAGTTTACAACTACAGGTCGCGGTATCGAACCTAAAAGATGTGCCTCCAAGACCCTGCTACAAACCGTAAGAATCTGAGGGCCTGTCGGCCTCTCCAAAACCCCACTCGCTACAAAAATGAATGCCCAGGTTATTCCTTCGATGAAGTAATTCCAAAAGCAGTTAGGTTAACACCATTACCAAGAAACACCACGTGAAGACCTACCACGGTGGATGCCAACGGGCATTCCACCATGAACGCTTTTAATGCACTTTAATTACATAGCTATTGTCATACGTAGAGCCTGCCATCACAATCAACATCAAGTTTAATGTTTCGGCCTTCAATAGTTAGACTTTACAATCATAGTGTAGTATAGTTACATAACATGTTAAAGAGTCAAACAACCTTTGCATAATAGCGAACCTTGGCTTAATAATCCAATAACATATGAAGTATGATGTGGAGCCCCTTTTTAATCAAACTCCTGTACTTAGCATAAAAACCTTAGAGTGCACATCAATGCTATTACATAACTAATGTTACAATGCTCCTAGGTTATAAACTTTCAACGTATATTTAATTATATAAAGGATAATTGTATATAGAGCATAGTTTGAAACTATCGGTATTTTCAAAGTTGCCATAATAAAAGTATTACATAGGGTTTGTGCCTATAGTGCATAAGATCAAAAGAGAGGCTAAGAATTATATTGCAAGCATTAGTATATAATCTTAGGTTTTGACTAGTTGTATTACGTACCTAGATACATGGTGTAATTCCTAAGTGCCAGGTTAATAACCTTGAAATCAAATCTCAACACTTTCCACGATGACTTAATGCAAGACTATTGTAATAGAAATAAACACATTTTCTGAGATTCAAATGTAATTGTTATGGAATTATATAAACAACATTATACAGAATATAACTGAAGATCAAACTAGAGTAGATCTCACCCTGGAACACTTCGGGTCTTTCTATTTTCTCTTTTAAAAACATTGAAGGCTAATTGAAATTTTAATAAGATCTCTTTACACACTTCGTAACAATTGAAAAGAAGTATTGCTCTTACCTGCAATCTACGATAAAAGTTCAAATGCATTAGTTGAATACCTAAGTAAGCCTCGGGGTGCCCATAGGACCCCTTCATCATCATCAAGAAAGTAAATAGTTAGCACTTATAATGAAATTAGTATCAAGTTAAATCCATAAATTCTAGACATCTAAATAAGTAACCTTAGTTAATTTAGGATGCAAGAATGAGGTAAAAACATCCAACAGTATCTTAAATAATCATAAACACATACACGTACTCTGAAGATAAACATACACAAGTAATTGACGTAACATGTACGTAATTAATGGAGAAATGTTATCATTAATAAGTCATCTAGTTAAATACATGTTCATTTACTTTACTTTTGCATAGCAATTGTAGCACTTAATGCTACTTAAAAAAAATTTAAATTTTTATGAATTTTTGGGATGTTATAAAAATGTTGCATAACCAAGTTCAACTATTGTCCAACATGTTAACCATGACTAGCCATGGTTAAACATCCTCAACCATACTCAATGGTAAACTAAATATCAACTATAGTTAATCATTGTTAACCATGATCAACCATAGTGAAGGGTAGGAAACTATGGTTAACTATAGTAAACCATGGTCATCAACATTAACCATAATCAAATATAGCCAACCAAATTCAAACATTTTCAAACAAAGTCAACCATGGTTAAGCATGAACACTTATGGTCAAGCATATTCAATTATAGTTAACCAAGGTCAAGCATGAACACTTATGGTCAATTATATTCAATTATAGTCAACCATGGTCAACTAACTAGGATCAACCATAGTCAAGCATGGTCAACCCATGAACAACAATGCTCAACCATGAATAACCATAGTCACCCATGGTTAACCCGTGAACAACCATGGTTAACCATGGCCAACCATTGTCAACCATGAACAACCATTTTCAACCACGGTCAAGCCATGAAAAACCATGGTCACCGATGAAAAACCATGGTCAACTTTAGTCAACAGTGGTCCACGATATTCGACTATAGTCAACCATGACCAACCATAATAAACAATGGTCAACATTGGTCAACCATGAATAAATCAAAGCTAATAAAAATTCATCCATAGTCAATGAAGCCAACCAAAATTCAACCATGGGAAACCAAAGTCAAGCATAGTTAACTATGGTCAACCAAAGTCAACCAACAGTTCCAAATTCAACCATGGTCAACCAAAAGTCAAGTAAAAGTCTACCATGGTAAACCATGGTAAACCTAAGTTAACCATGGTCTATATTGGTCAACCATGTACAACCATAGTCAAGCAAAGTTAACCAAAAGTCAATAATGGTGAATGAAAGTCAAGCATGGTAAAAAAAAGTCAACCATTGTCCATCATTATCAACCATAGTCAACCATGATTAGCCAAAATCAACCATGGTGTACCAAAAGTCAGCCACGATCAACTAAAAAGTCAACCAAAAGTTAAGCAAAGTCAACAATAATCAACCAAAGCAAACCATGGTCAACCAAAGTCAACCATTATCAACTAAAGTCAACCATGATCAACCAAAGTAAAGTAAATTTAACCATGGTCAACCAAAGTCAACCATGGTTAACCATGTTGTGTCTTGGTTAACCATGGGTAACCAAAGTCAACTTTTCTCTATCAAAGTCAACAAAAAGTCAACCATGAACAAACATAGACAACCATGATAAACCATGGTCAACCATAGTTAACCAAAGTCAACAATGGTTAACTAAAAGTCTACCAAGCTCAACCAAAACCAACCATGATCAACCAAAGTAAACCATGGTCAACCATAAAGTCAACCAAAGTCAACCATGGTCAACCAAGGTAAACCATGGTCTGGAAAGGTTAACCATGGTTTGCAATGTGACATAACATGTTAATTGAGTTTCACGTCGTAATATGACATATCTCTGACATTCCTCTCATGTCACAATGTCACATATTACCAATACTACTATTCATACCATGTGAGTATGTTACACAATATATTACTTCGTAGTAATATTGACCATATTTTTACTCATTTCTAACATGACATTGTTCTGAACACGTATCCTATTCTTGTCAATAATATGTTGGAATGTGACATACCTATGACGCTGTGCAATGTCACTTAATATGTCGACCATGTTTTACGTTGCAATATGACATATCTGTCACGTAGGAAATGTTGCATACCTATGGCATACCTATTGAGCCAGAGTGTGATAGAGCTATCATGTACCTGAATACCCACAGTGTGACATACCTCTCACACCACACTGTCACATATGTGTCATGTACCTGTCATGCCACATTTTTCCATACTTTATTAATGTCACATAAGTTATGACCACACAATGTGACATATGTATAACATTGCAATGTGACATATTTTTAATGACAATGTGCCATTGGTTGTCACGTTGCAATATGACTTACATTTTATTTATATTTACTAATTTCTAACATTAAATTGTTCTTCACGTCGCAATGTGGCATAGCTATCGCATAGCAATGTGACGTACATTTCACATCGCAATGTGACATCCCCTTAACGTCGCATTCTGACAAACTTTAATAACGCCACACTACCTCTCACGTCACAATGTGATAGAATAGTGACACAATTTATGGATATGGTAGAGCATGGTTGACCATGTTTAACCATGGTTAGTTAACAATAATAAGTCTTGATTAATAATAAGGCTTGATATTAAAATGGCTTAATTAATCCACTAGCTTAATATTAATATGGTTTAATTAATAATTATAATTATTATTATAATTAATATGGCTTAATTAATATTAATATAATTAATATGGCTTGATATTAATAATAATTAATATTAATATGGCATAATAATTCTTTGATATGGCTTAATTAATATGGCTTAATTAATAATTATTATTATGACTTAATATGGATTAATTATTAATATTAATATTATAATTAATTATTAAAAGCCATATTACCACTTTAATATTAATATTAATATTATAATTATTAAAATTAATTATAATAATAGTTATAATAATATTATAATTATTATAATAACCATTATTATTATAATTATGGCCAATAAGAGTCAACCATGGTGAACCATGTCAACCAAAGTCAACCATAGTCAACCATGGTTAACCCAAATTAGCCATGGTTAACCATAGTCATCGAAAGTGAACCATGGTCAACAAAAGTTAGCTATAGTCAACCATAGTCACCCATGGTCAACCATCTTTAGCCATGTTCAACCAAAGGAAACCATGGTCAACCATGTTAAACAATGGTCAACCAAAGTCAACTATGGTCAACCATGGTCAACCATCATCGACCATGGTCAACCAAAATCATCCAGTACCAAGGTGAATTAGGGTTAATCATAGTAAACCATGGTCAACCAAAGTCAACCATGTTCAAGCATGGTCAACCATGTTCAGCCATGGACAACCAAAGGCAACCATAGTTAACAAGAATCAGCCATGGTTGACCACGGTCAACCAAAGTTGACTACTGGTTGACCATGGTCAAGCAAAGTCAAACATACTTAACAATGGTCAACCAACCATTGTCAACCATAATCGACCATGCTTAACAGTTTTCAATCGTGGTGAACCAAACATGATCAACCATGGTTAACCATTATATTTAATTATTATTATTATTATTAACCATTTTATTTATTATTATTTAATTATAATTAATATGTTCTTTATTTATATTTTCTTTTATAAATAATTATTATTATTTTAGATAATAACAATTATTATTATAATATTATTATAATAATATATAATAACAATTATTATTATAATAAATAATAATTAAAACTCAACAATCCTTCTATGCATGCCGGCCGTCAAGTAGCAAGCCATATTAATATTAATAATATGGCTTGTATACGTCGATCGGTGTATATAGGCCACACATTTAAATGTGGTTGATATACGCTGATCGGCCTATATAAACCATATTATTAATATTAATATGGCTTGCTAGTTTGTATAGTAATTGTGTTCTTGGCAAATTCAGGTCTTGGTAAGAAGTCTGTACCGACAAATTCTTCTCTTAATCACGTTGGTGATAAAATTCCTCCATATTTATGGGAGGGCTTTGATCATTTTAGCTAGACGGCCCTTGAAATGCTTGAAATTATCTTCAATCCTGCGTACTCATTTTAATGTCTAGCAATATCTTCCATGTTTCTGAGCGAATTATGCCGCACAACATTTTAAATATGTTACGTGGTGTATCGATTCGTGGCAAAAGAATCACTTGTTCTGTGTAATCCGGCTGCCTGTGCATAGTAACGACAGGATGAAAAGCACATAGAGTTTAGTTTTTCTGGGTTCTTTGTCTGCATCACGATTCGTACCTGTGACCCTAGAATTGGAAGATGTTGACTCTACCTTTTTTTATGTGTCATTGTGTCGATTCTTAAACAATAAACAATAAATTTCCATGCGTGATACATTGATTCATAAGCAGGATACATGCTAGCATCCATCCGGATGTTCAAGGTTTTTCATAGGTTGAGGTTACATATCTTAATCTAATTGTTAAGACACGTGTATTTCAAGTAGACTGCCAATAATTCAGCTGGACTATGTTACCAATCTGAATTCTGTTTTTTCTGCATTCTATTTCGTATGCGTGTGGAATAAATTAATGTGAAACTTTTGGCAGTTCTGAACATGGGCGTGCCTTCAAGGAATTGTGTATAGTTTAAAAGACATGCTATGGCTACTAACATATCATACTCAATCATAAAATCATGTGAGGTTGGAAGTTAATAATAGTATATACTTAGAATTCTTAACCATAAAACCACGTGAGGTTGGAAGGTAACCATGAAACCATGTGCGGTTGAAAAATGTTGGGTGCCACATTTTTCAATTTTTTTAATAAAAATGTATTCTTGGTCAACATTATTGAAAAAAATGGGAATATTTTTATCAATCAGATTTAATTACACAGATAGGTGTTTATATCTTAGAATTTGGGGTGGACTATCATTTATGTTTTTCTTAGATTGAAGGAGGATGGACAAGTGTACTCTCCAAATTGATTTTATTGCGTCATTCAAAATTCAAAATAAACAATTATCTATCTATCTATCTATCTATCTATCTATCTATCTATATATATATATAATAAGTGGTAGGTGATGAATGGATAACTCCTCACTCCTGCATGGAAGAAGGTAAGCAGGGAGAACAAGTAACATAACTTGTTCATGGCACCTAACTTGTGACCTACCGATGTTTACCTTCCACTAGTTAAATGGTTGTGCTAGTATATTAATTTCCTTGCACCATATAACCTATACAAAATAAAAAATAAATAGCCATGTTCCCCGCATTGATTGACCTTTTATTGATCATGGGTTCCCAATAGCTCCACTCTAGCCATTCACTTTAGCTCCCTCTATGTGTTCAACTACTTAGCTCGTTTTACTTGACCTAGAATTCATACCGCCATTCCCATAAACACAACATTATGCCTACTCTCTTCTGTATTTCAAGTTGTCTATACAAAATAAAAACATCGAAGTTTAAAAGAGCATCATCTGGTGTCTCGATCTGCAGTCATGCGATTTTCCTCTTTTCTGCAGTATTCTTTTGTTGTCTAACTACTATTAGAGGTGTATTGCCAAAAAAATTCAATCCTTTTAAAATTTGATTGCATGTTCTAGATATGTCAGCACCTGTAAAGGCTATAATTATTTACTAAAGAGTCTAGACTCTTTCAAAGACTTATATGTGACAATTGGTTTGTAGATGCTAAATTATGTAAAGGCTATAATTATTTACTAAAGAGTCTAGACTCTTTCAAAGACTTATATGTGACAATTGGTTTGTAAATGCTAAATTATAATGTGTAAAGACTTATAGTTTGTGCAATAATTCTTGTCACAATATCTACAAGTTGGTAAAATGACTTCCTAACCATTTTTTCCGATATTCATTACTTGTTGCTCTCCAATAAATCATTATCTTTGTCCACATACTTAATTTATTAAATATCTCCTACCTTCACCTTCTAATTCATATACCCTTGTCAATAGAATTTCCAGCTTTTA
>BSBM01001270.1:6577500-6839891 GCA_027924585.1 Larix kaempferi
CTGATTTTCAAAATTGGATCTTTATTTGAATGGAGAAAAATTTCAAATATAAATTCTCCCTTTTCTTCTTCCCGACGAGTATGGAAGTAAGAAACTAGAAATCTATGTTTCTATCAAATCTTGTTTAGTAAGATATTTGTCTACAAATTCATAAGATCTTCCCATTTCAATCAGCTTCAGTGGAGGAAGGATTTAAGTACCTAGGGTACTTTTTAAAACCAAATTTCTATAAGAAAGAATACTTGTACCGGTTAATACAAAAATAAGGAAAAACAATCTATAACTGGTCATTTAAGTGGTTATCTCTTGGTGGTAGATTCATCATTTTAAATTCATTTTTGGAGAGTTTCTCAGTCTACTTGATGTCTTTGGTTAGATTGTTCGAGACTATTATCCACAATAGTAGAAGAAGAATGATTCATTTTCTTCGGGCTAGTAATTCTAATAGCTTCAAGTTCCATTTTTCAAGTTTTTTGTAAGTAATATTTCACATTAATTATAGATAAAAAAATAGAAGTACATGGAGTATCAGCCTAATCATCACTATTGTCTTTGCAATTCTACTCTAATCTATTGCATCTACCGACTAGGACTTTAACTGAAAGAAATAGAGAGATCCCCTCGCCTAATGAGGAAAACATAGCTAATATCATAGGTATCTTAGTCATTTTCAAAATAACCCCTCCTCGATAGAGGAAAATAGGGTTGGTCACAAGAATTGGAGTTTTGGATAGGTCTGACTTGTTAGACACTAACATCGACATTAGAACATGGAATTGAATTTGACATGGAAAAAATAAATTATTTTCTGAATGCCAAACAAATGAAGGAAATTCATGTACCTGGGCTTGTTTGGATGTTGCCACGTCCATCAATCCTGTGCGTTCCACCATTAGGAGCAGTTCCATTTGTCTATTTGGGAAAGTATTAGGAGTTTGTAGAGAGTTATTTTTGGGAATGGTCTATGGAGTCAGGTCTTAAAGGAAATATATTTAAAGCAATGCTCAGTAGTGGACCAGATTAGGAGGCCTATTAAAAATGTTTCTGATGCTTCGAATATTTGGAGATGGGTGGTTAAGTATTTTTTGAAGTTGGTTGAATATCTATCATAGAATATTTGTAATAGAAATCAAGTAATTATTGGCATCGACCCATTTGTGGGTTGTGATAGAAATTATAAATTTTCAGTAGCTCTATTAGCGCATATTAACAATTTAAACATTGTGTATCTTGCTTAGGAAAGAAATATTTAGGGGTGGGATTTCTATAATTCTTATTGGTTTAAGGCTCAGGATTTGGGAATGTCTGGTACTCTAGTGTCTAAATGGAATTTCTTCATTTTAGCCCTCAATCAAGCTAGAATAAGATTGTTTGAGTGAGAGGATATTATTGTTTGGGATTGGAAGGGTGCTAAAGGATCTCTCACTGCTAACACTCTTTGTAAGGATTATTCTAAATTAGTTGGGGATAAGGAGTCCACATGGTGGTTTCATTTAATTTGGAAATGGAATATCCCACTAAAACCGAAATGTTTTTTTTGGTTATGCATTCAAGATAAAATTATGACATGGGACAAACTTCTTCAAAGAGGATTTTTGTTCCAGGTATTTTCTTGTTATGTAAAGAAGATTTAGAATCTGTCTCTCATCTTTTACTTTTTTTTTCCTTTTTTCCAAATGGTTTGGAAGGAAATTTGCAAAATAATGAACTGTAACGATTACTAGGTGGGATCATACTTTCAAAATTGTATCGATGACTGCTTTATAAAATCGGTGATTTATAGTGAACTTCCTCTTTTTATTGTATGGTTTATCTAGAAAGCTTGAAATCAGTTAGTATTTGAGGATAAAGGGAACTCATTTTTCTCATTTTGTGCATCTTCAATTGGCCTTTTCCTTGAATATGCAAAGAAACCTCCAATTAAGTATGTCATTACTGAAATGAAGCCTCAGTTTGATGACTCAATTCCAATTGACGTTTTTTATTGTGCTAAAATTAAGGGTTAGTGCGGAGATGGTATGGTTTTTCAATTACATAAGTATCGCTCCATTCGTATATGGACGGGATGTGGTAGAGGATAAAATACCAAATAAAAACTATTGGCCTCATGGGGCCACCTTTGGTTTGCAAAACATAGAGGTTTACTTCATATTCAGGTGATTGGTGATTCAACTTGTGTAGTTATCAATTGGGTTGTTGGCTCTTCTAATCTACAAGTTCTCAATTTGTAGTTTCGGTGTGTCCGAGTTAGAGAGTTATTTGACAACTTCCATGGTCTTTCCTTTATTCACGGTTATCAGAAGTTCAATCAAATGGCAGGTTTTTTTTATCAAAAAAGGCTATTGGGGAAATGAATGGCATCATTTATTTTGATGACTTTATGCATGTCTCCCTGATTGATAGTGGCTCCAGATCTTATTTCTAAGTGTTGTCAATAAGTTAGCTTTAAATTTTATTTATCTCTTATACCAGTTTTTGTTTAGAAGTACTCCTTTTTTTTGGGGATTTTTTGTCTCATTCTCAGATTTTGATGTGAATGATATAAGCAATGTAATTGAAAAAAAACTTTATAGTCGAGTGATGAAATTATAAAACCATAATTGAGGAAGAGTCAATTAACCCTTCTCGATGTTTTTTCTACATGAGAATACTATGTTATAGGAATGGTTAGTTGTCCCTTCTACAAGATCCCTCTTGTCCAAAAAGTATACCTTAAAAAGTTTTAATCAACCCTTCTATTGGATACCTTGTGACACAAATACCATCCTTAAGGAAGGGTCAATTGACTCTTCCTTGTGTTCCCCCTCGATGAAAATACTATACTAGAGGAAGGGTAGATTGACCCTTCCTTAGGATTCCTTTTCTATAGAAAATTTTACCGAGGAAGGGTTGAGTTAACCTTAAGCTAGATACTTAGCAACATGAATACCATCTTTAAGAAATGGTTAGACAACCCTTCAACTAGATAAGCCTCAACAAAAATACCATCATTTAGGAAGAGTTAATTGACCCTTCTTAATGCTCCCCTTTCATGAGAATATTTTCTTGAAGAAAGTTTGGGTGACCCTTTTCTGGGATACCCCTTATGCCAAATATTTGCTTGACGAATGGTCAATCAACCCTTCCACTATATACCTCATCACTCCAATGCCATCGTTTAGGAAGCATCGACCGACCTTTCCACTGGATAACCCATGAATCTGATATCATCCTTAAGGAAGGGTTTACCAACCCTTCTCTGTGCTTCCCCTCCATGATAATACCATAATTAGCGAAGGGTCAATTGATACTTCTCCATGATACTCCTTTATGAGAATACTATACTAGAGAAAGGTTTGGCTAACATTTCCACAAGATACCCCTTATGGGAAAACTAAGCTTGAAGAAGAATCAATCAACCCTTCCATTATATATCCAAAAATATAAATACCATCCCTAACAAAGGGTTGACCAACCCTTCTATGTGGTCCTTGTAGATGAGAATACGATGCTAGAGAAATATTCATGCAAACCTTCTATTGGATTCCCTTTATGGAAAATATTTTCTTCAATAAGGGTCAATTGAGCCTTCCCAATGCTCCCCCTTAGTGAGAATTCTTTGATTGAGGAAAGGTCAGTCAACACTTCTCTTGGATACCTCATATGTCAAATATTTTCTTAAGGAATAGTTGGTCAATCCTTCCACTAGATACTCCTTGACTCCAATACCATCCTTGAGGAAAAGTCAGTTAGTCCTTCCACTGAATAACCCATGATTCCAATGCCATCTTTGAAAAGGGTTAGTTGACTTTTCTCCATGCTCCCCTCCATAAGAATACCATAATTGAAGAAGGATAGTCAATGCTTTTCTATGCTCCCACTCCATGAGAATACAATGCTAAAAAATTGTTTGACCCTTCCTATGTATCCCTGTCATTCACAAACTTTCATTAAGGATCAAGCAACCCTTCCACAAGATGTCTCTCCATGTGAATACTATCATCTAGGAATGGTGAGCTAACCCTTCTCCATCTATCCCTTCATGATATTACTTTGCATGAGGAACCATTACTCTATAGCCCCTTATTCCAAAATTGGAAAATCCTAAAAATATCCTCATTCCACAAAATCAGGGAAAATGGGAGAAAAATAATAATTCAAACCAAATGCAGAGGGTGAAATTACTCCAAGAAATCCCGATTCTTGGAAATTTGGTGGAATGTAAAGCCACAATTAGAATTTCACGGTAAAAAGCAATGATAATAAAGCACTACAATACAGTAATTTTTCCCAATAAAAATTTGGAACATCTTACATTTCAACCATAGGTGATATTTTTCCCTAACATTCAGGTTATTCTACTTTAATTCTAGTTAGCATATAACATTCATATCTGAAGCTAATTAAAATGGATCCAACCCATATCAAAACGAACCTCGATTACGAAAAGTAACATAATAGAAGCAAATGGATATTATCAACTCATTTTCCCATTGAATCTTGAAGGTTATTCCACCTTTAGTTCTAGCTAACATTTAGCTTTCATATCAAACTAATAAAAATGGATCCAACCGATGTTAAAACGAACTTGATTACCAAAAGCGAGTAGAAACAATTTTTATCACTAAATTAGAGATTTTCATTACTTTACCTTGAGTATAAAATAAAATCTTGTTATATTGTTAATTTTTAAGTAAAAAGATTTATTAGTCCTTTCTAAGGCAAAGAGTTTATTGTTTTCAATTTTTTTCATTAATTTCATAAAATTACATTTAATATTTCTATATTTTTAAAGTAAACTAAAGTTTTGATTTATTTTTTTATTTTTTTTAATTTCTATAATAATTTCTTTCAATTACCATAAAATTTAAGAATAAAAAAATTTAAAAAAATAAAAAATATTTTTATTATTAATACAAAGAAACTTCTTTGAATGTCAAGGGAAAAGCTTAGGGAAGATTTCTTGCTTTTCTTGATTTCATAATCCATTTGGAAAATTTGTGTTCAGGTTCTTGATTGATGCAAAGTCCCATACTCTCAATGTTCTTGATTGAAAATAATGTATCATGTGATTTTGTGTTTAAATGATACATATTTAAGTAATTTTATGTTTGTTGTAAGTGGTAGGATTTATTTCTTTGGGTGTAGGTTGGGCACACACCCATAGGAAATGATACTTTTAATATTTGTGTTTTGTACAGTTCCAAGTCTTGAAGCCGAAGCAGGCACCTGTCCAAATTACTCAATGTTCCTGAGTGTGTCAATGTTTCAGTTTCACCTTCAACCACTTTAAATGCAATTCTCGTAAGAACAATCCTTCATTGTCCGCTCAATCAACTGATTCAAATCCGGCAAACATTTCAAACTCCGGAAATCATGATTTTGAACTTCAAGAATATCTTGAAAATGTCTATCAAATTCCATCTAAAACATGCCAGAAAATTGTAGAGAACGATTAAAATCATCGCGCGTTTAGGTTAAGCATTTGGATTAAACTTAGACAATTACAATACCTTGAATTTCTCCCATTTCCTCCCATGTTTGAAGTTTTGACTTTGAGGTTTAGTTTCGTTGGTGGCATGATTTTTTGTAATATTTGATAATGATCTTTTTGATGTACAAATTTGCATACTTGATTAGAATATGTCAAAGTCAATAATGATTAGGTTAGTATTATTAAAATAGGTAAAAACATTTAATAATTTGTAAAATTCTATATTAATAATATATCTTAAATTATTATAAATTTAAATTTAGAAGAATTTTTCTTTTAATATATTTGATAAGTTTAAATTTGAAAAATAAAATTCTATATTAATAATATATCTTAAATTATTATAAATTTAAATTTAGAAGAATTTTTCTTTTAATATATTTGATAAGTTTAAATTTGAAAAAAAAATACTTATTGAATATAAATATTGTATTTTTTAATCAATATCTAAAATAGAGAAGAGTTAACCTCACAACATATTAAATCAAAATTTATATTTTTGTGGGAAATCTTACATGAAACAAAGTGGTAAATCTATTCAAACTCTCAAAAATAATATTGTTGATATTACTAATCATAGCTGTCTTAACAAATTAGTTATCACAAAACATTCCCACCATTCCAAACTTTTCTTTTTTTACCAAACTAAAACTTAACAAATTAGTTATCGCAAAACATTTCCACCATTTCAAACTTTTTTTTTTACCAAACTAAAACTATAGCCTCTACATCTCATTACTTGTTGCATCTCATTAGAAAAGCTCTAGAAATTAAAAAAAACAAACAAACGATTTTCCATTTTACAAAATTATTCTTCCCTTTTATGCCTATGTATCCTAACATTCTTCCTCTCAACTCTAGTTTTTCCTCCCCTTTAATCTCTCATTGGTCAACAATGCTTTTATTTTGTAATTTTGCAATTTTTTATATTCTAATTTAATCCTCCTCCTTTCGAATTTTCTTTTCTTTCAAACTTTTTTTTCTCATTTTACTTATTTATTTATATTTTAATAATACTAAGTGAGGCTTCAAAACACACACACTTCCTAATCTTTCCGATCTTCCTCCCTCTTTTCCAAATTTTCTTTCTTTTTACTAATTTATTTATTTTTTAATAATACCACTTGAGACTCCAAAATCTTTGGGATCTTCCTCCTCTTTCCTTAATCTTATATCTTTATAATTTTTAACTATCACTTAATCAATTTTACTATTTTTAATAATAACTTTTCATTTCAGTGAAGTTTATTTAAATCTTAATAAAAATGTATTTAAGCATAACAAGATATGACGACCATAGAATTAATCCGGATTGTACACTTGTTACACTACAACTAATCTTGTTAATCCACTCAAAGAAACCCAAAATCTGTGATAATATCTAAACACTTATTGATGTAATTAAAATTATTTATATATATATATATAGATTTTGAAATTCTACATTTAAAAAATAAACTTTGCCAAATCAGAGTTCCATCTTTTCAAACAAAACAAGGGACACACCATTTAAATAAACTCTGTGCGGTGGTCTCAATACATATATATAGAAGTTCCCCAACAGAAACCCTCTGGCATATTCATTCGAAAAATCAAATCAAATTTACAGCGACTGGCATGTATCTAGCTTGATTAATGTGGGTATATACTAAAAATCAAATGTTACAAAAAGGAATAATACAGTGGTATCTTCCTCATACCTTTGATTGATGCGGATATTCTAAGACGCGTGCTAGTTTCCCAGCCTTTCGTAGACTGATGGAATCCACGATTTGCGATGGGCGATACAGCTCTAACTATTTTTCTGGATAGAACGAAACACCGAGCTGAATGGTTGGTTTATGGCGTTCAGTGGCTAATTCTGAGTGAAATCATTCTTCCCAGCTTACACTGTTTCCAAATTCTATTTTCTTTTGTTATCCTTATTACATAGATTGAGAGATTAATTTTTCTGAAGTGTAAAAGACATTGGAAGATGAAGCTTGGGTAGATCATAAATTTCTTCGCATAATATCGACAAGGAATTGAAACAAAACTATACGCTACTTGCATGTTAGAAAATTTCTTATAAATTTCGTAAAAAGATAACAAAAGAATTGAAACAGAAACTACCGTTGATTTTTATAAATATTCACATAGACTCATTGTTGCAGTATTTTAACGTATTTTTAGGCGTTGCAGTGTTATAGCTTTCCGGTTGTTGTTTCATATGTCGGAAAACACAGGTGTATATATTCTGCTTTCAGGCTGGGAATGGCATCTGTTGGTTCAACACAGTGAACTTCAAAGCTGCCATTGAAAATTTCCAGAGAGAGAGGAATAGCTTCTGGCTTAAGCACTAGCTACTCAGGTCTCAGTCCAGTTATTAACACGTCTCTCTTCCATCTTCCATTCTGGACCCAGAAAATTCTTCACTGTACTTACTTTTAAATTGCATGGTCCCGTTATGTGGTTGTAATTTCAGCAGCAATATTCCATGTACACAATTAAAAATGGCGGCCATAGAAGACCATGCATCCAAGAAACACATGATTAAAATCCTTTCAAAAGTAGAAACACATGACCAGTATTTGTTAAACCAAGATATATTCCCAGCCAAAAAGCAGAATGTATGAGCCTGCGTTGTCCAAAATAACAAATTAAATGTTATAACAAATAACACCAGCAAGCTATAACACAATAATGTTAAAATACTGCAACAATGAGTCTATGCGAATTTTTCAAAACCACGCTGGTGTAACTATATATAATTTTATTTGAATACCTTTTGTTTATTATGGGAAGAAATTTATGATATTATGAAGCTTCATCTTCCAATGTCTTGTACGCTTTGCAGGAACTCTATTTTACACTTCACAAAAATTCATCTCTCAATCTGGGTAAAGGATAACAAAATTAAATACGATTCGGAAAGGACAACAAAATTAAATACAATTTGGAAAGAGTGTAACCTGTCAATAATCCAATGGACAAATCATGTCACTCAGAATTAGCCACTGAACGCCATAAGCAACCATTCCGAAGCTCATTCCAGTGCCAAGAAAAGCCCAGGTTGGTAAAAATGCGCACACCAGTCGATAAATCCGGCCCATGATTTTCCCAAGGAAAAGGGAAGAGGCCACCGCCAAACTATTCAGTTGGAGTTGAGCAATCCCCAGAACTTTATTTAAACCAAAAGAGTAATCGGGAAAAATCAAAATTAGTGCCGTTAATAGATTGCAGCCATATCGCCGTTGTAAAACTAGTTCAGCGTTTCATGGCCAGTAACTTAGAGCCAGGCATCTTGCTGCTCTCGTCGATGGCACAAGAATGACCAAATAACCGAATATAAAAACCTGCTTGGCATTATGGTAACGGTAGCCCTTTTTATAGGCCAAACCTAAGCCAATTGGCAAGCACAAAACCCTAAATTCCTCACACTTTCACAGGTTGAAGGTAATGTCCCTTTGGGATAGATGGATTTCATTTTATTTACTCTGATTCAATTACATTGAGAAATTTTTTGATTTAGATGACTCACTGACAATTTGCTCTACTTACCATCCACCATATATGAAACATTTGTTGAAATTGCCCATCAAATTATAACCCTAAGACAATGACCTCCATGTTCATATCCTAAATGCGTGGTTTGAATTTTTGACCGTACTGTATATAACGGTCCCGTGTGGTTTGACATTTTGACTTTGATAGTGAGCTAGCACATCCAAATTAATTATCAACGCGGATTGGGCACTGTTCAGTGAACTTATGTCCGTTCAATTTTGATCTAATGACATCATCCTCCATTTATGATAACTATGACAGTCTCCGTCTTCTTGACCATGTAGTGATGTTCATTCTACTTCAATTTGATGTTTCCGTTGATAATTGACTTAAGCTGTTCATGGTTGTTATGCACAGTGGTAGTTGAACATCAGAAGCAGAGCAGACTGTGTTAGGTAGTTAAACTTTTGGACCTTTTAAGCTACAAAGTTAATTTAAATATGGAAGTTAGTCATTAATAAATATAAAGTTATTAACTAATAGATGTAATAACTAATGAATGTAAGTAAAAATTATATAACTATTAATAGTTAAAATAATTACTAACCAAAAACATAATTATAAAAACTTATAATTATTCATAACAATTATTATTAGTTAAAATAAGTGTTTTTAATCAAATTTTAATGCACAATTAATAAGCTAAATTAATTATTAATTATTATTAAAAATCTAAACTAATTATTAATTTTTAATCCATGATCAACTAAACATTTCTCTCAAAATAACAAAAATTAAAATTTTAAATTAAAATTTCTATCAAACTTTTAATAACTATTAACTCAACTATTGAAACAAAAATTCTAAATAATTAATTAATAATATCAATTATACCATTGAACTCTCACTAAAACCCTTAAAAAATTAATTAATTAATAACTTTATATTTATTAATGGCTAATTTCCATACCTAAGTTAACCTGGGATAATTTTTCTAGTGATGATGAACCCTACTTTGTAACTAGAAACGTCAAGAAATTTAACTACCTAACACAATCTCCTTCTAATCTTCGATAATTAACTTATTCTTTAGTCGTGAATGATAGCCATTCCAACTAGGTCGCCTATGATTTTTTTTATAATTAATATTATAAAATTAAAATATTTTTACTTTAATTGAATACTAAAAAAATAAAAATAAAAACAATTTAAAACCAAACAAATCCACATATTTTAATAACTCAATATTTAAATAAAGGTGACACAAATAAGGCTGCTTTTAACATCTCAAAGCTTAGAGTATAAAATTTGTCCCTCGATGGATATTTAAAAATAATCAAAACCTTTAACCCAAATTATGATAATTTCGTATTTATTAGTGATACAAAATAAACAACCTTTTGTACAATTCCAAATTCAATTGTTACATTCGATTTGTTATTAATTGTTACATTAACAAAATGTTATAGCCCATTTGTTATTATTGATTAACATAGTCCTTTTGTTAAACAACATTTTGTACAATTCCAAATTCAATTGTTATATTCGATTTATTATTAATTGTTACATTAACAAATGCTATAGCCCATTTGTTATTATCGATTAACATAGTCCATTTCTTGTTGTTATTAGTTAACAAATTGTTTAAATTTCCACTTTCAATTGTTACAGTCGATTTGTTATTATTTTAGATACATTATCTAATAAAATGTATATCGATAAGTAAATTAAATATATATGAATGTACAGGTTGTAGATGTGGACTTTGAACTGAAATAAACGGAATCATTTGTGCTCTCATCAATGCCGATACAAATGCCATAAATAAATTGTATTTGAGAACAAATTGTCTTAGATTTATAAGTATCTTCTACTCGACACTGCTCATCCCATAAAATTTACAATTCCATATTGAATTGATACATGAAATTTGTTAACAAAATATCTTTTTTTAATAATTATAAATTGAAAAATATAAGTGTATAGATTAACAATTATTGATCTTTTATGTATCTATATATAACACCCACTCATAAAATCTATAGGTGAGATAATGTTAGAAATGGGTGACAACCGGCTATAATGGTAACTATGTAATTGACTAACCGAATATGCAGTTATTGTGTAAGAAATGTATATGTTTCTTGTATTCTAGTAAGAGAAGATATTGGAGAGTTGAGAGTTGTTGTATTCTTTAGTTATTGAATAATAAGAAGACCAATACCATTGCTCCGTGGATGTTTCCCTAAGAGAGTGTTTTACCTGTGTGTATTTATTTGCTTTCTTATTTTATTTACTTCCTCTGCATATTGTGTTCTGTGGTTATTAGATCCAACAAGTGGTATCAGAACTTGGTAGGAAGCCACAGAGAATGAGAAAGCTGAGTGATCATTGTTTCAAGAAATTTCAATTCGTTTTACGAGTCAAGAGTTACCAGAGGAGAGAAGCCTGAAGTTGAAAGCCTGTGTAGAGAAAGAGCGATACTATTAAATTACCACGGGTCCTAGGCTTGGTGGGGCGCGGTAGTATTGGACCACCCTTACGGAATTCAGAATTTCAGAACTACCACAACCATCGTGTAACGGGAGGAGCGGTAATTCCTGAAATTAAAATCATTCTTGTTTTACTTGTACGAAAGTGAAAACTAATGGTCAAAGTATGATACGATTTAACTATGGGAATAAGATATTTCAAAAAAAAAAACGTTTTGAGTTATAAAGGATATGGTGGATAAGTTTCTTGTTTTTTAGTTTAAAAGGTATATATATTTTTTGGATTAAGGTGGGAGATATAAGGTGAATTATATTTATATGAAAACTTTTTTCCATTTCTTTATTGGAATTTAAATTATTGTTTTAGTTTATCTACTATTTTTTGAAAACAAACGGTTCGGTGGTTTATTTTATTTAAGACTTTGGTTTTTTATAAAGTTTTTTGACCTGGTGTTTTCTTGAAAAAATGGCAAAAACGCAGAGTGTTAAGTTTGAAATTGAGAAGTTTAATGGGAGCAATAATTTCGAGTCGTGGAAGTTCAAGATGTGGGATATGCTCGTGCAGCAGGGAGTGGTGAAGGAACTGACAGGGAAAACAAAGAAACCCGCAGATATTTCAGATGAAGACTGGAGCGAGATGGATGAAAGAGCTCTCAGTGCTATTCGTCTGTTCTTGGCCGACGGTGTTTTATTTAACATCGTGTCTAAAACTACAGCAGCAGGTCTCTGGACAAAGTTGGAAAGTTTGTACATGACTAAATCCTTGACGAATAAAATCCTCCTGAAGCGGCAGTTGTTTACCTTGTGTCTGAAAGAAGGTACAAAAATTTCTGATCACTTGAATGCGTTCAACACTCCTATTTGTCAGTTGGCTAGTATGGAAGATATTATTAAATCTGAAGACAAGGCAATTTTACTGTTGTGCTCTCTGCCTAAGTCGTGGGCACATTTTGTAACCTCTATCAGTTTTAGTTCTACTGAGTCTATTACCTTCGATGAAGTTGTGGGAGCCTTACTTTCTGAGGAAACTCGAAAGAAATCTAGTCTTGAAATCTCGACATCAGAAGTAATGGTGGCCAAAGGAAGAACCAGTGAAAGAGGACAACATTCAAAGGGTACATCAAGGTCAAAGTCGAAGGGCAAAAAGAGTAAATTGAAGTGCTGGTACTGCAATAAAGCAGGACATCTTAAGAAAGATTGCTGGAAACGCAAGCAAGCTTTTGAGGAGGAGGACTCTACAAAGGAGGCGAGCATAGCCGAGAATGATTCAGGTATGATCGATGAGGTATTATCTACATCTACTATCTCGCAATACCATTTTGATTGGTTAATTGATTATGGAGCATCTAACCACATGTGTCTTCATATAAATTGGTATTCCTCATACCAATCTATAGATGACGGGGTAGTTTATATGGGAAATAATGTTACATGTAAAACTGTTGGGGTAGGGAGTATCAGAATTAAAATGTATGATGGGACTGTTAGGACTCTAACAGATGTGAGACATGTACCTGAACTAAGGAAGAAATTGATATCAATGGGAGTTCTTGATGATGCTGGTTACAAGTTTACAGTTCAAGGTGGAGTTATGAAGGTATCGAAAGGTATCTTGGTTGTTGTGAAGGAAAACAGAGTTGGGAACCTATATAGACTTGAAGGGAGGATGGAATTTGATCATGCAACAGTAGCATCAGTTGGTGCAGCAGCAGACATCACTCGTATATGGCATCAGCGGTTAGGTCATATCAGCGAAAGAGGTATGAAGGTACTTGTTGATCGAAAGTTGCTTCTTAGTTTAAAATCTGTAGATTTAAAGTTTTGTGAGCACTGTATTTATGGTAAACGGGCTAGACAAAAATTTTAATCTAGAAAACACACTAGTAAAGGTATCCTAGACTACATACATTCTGATATTTGGGGTCCATCTCCAAAAATTTCTTATGGGGGATCGTCATATTTCGTCAGTTTTATAGATGATTACTCGAGGAAAGTTTGGATCTATTTATTAAAGAGAAAAGCTGATGTTTTTGATATATTTAAACAGTTTAGAGCTTTGGTTGAAAAGAGCACTGGCAGGTTCATTAAATGTCTTAGAACAGATAATGGAACCAAATTTACTTCGAAGGAGTTTGATAATTATTGTAAGAAATATGGGATCGAGAGGCATAATACCACTGTTTACACTCCGCAGCAGAATGGCGTTGTTGAACGCATGAACAGGACTCTTCTTGAAAGAGCAAGGAGTATGCTCAATAATGCGAAGTTGCAGCAGGAATTGTGGGGAGAGGCATTGCTTACAGCATGTTACTTGGTCAATCGATCACCATCAACAACAATTGACTGCAAAATTCTAGAAGAGGTATGGACAAGTCAATCATGTGATTATTCTAATCTTAGAGTATTTGGTTGTGAAGCCTATGCACTTATTCCGAAAAATCAGCATTCCAAACTAGATCCTAAGTCAAGAAAATTGATCTTTGTTGGATATGGTGATGGTGTTAAGGGATATAGGTTGTGGAATCCTACTGTCCACAAAATCATCATAAACAGAGACGTAAAATTTGATGAACTTTCTCTCACAAATGTAGATGTAAGTAATGATTTGAAACAAGCTAATGTACCACAGTTTCAGCGAATTCAGTTTGATACTCAGTCATCGACAAGGGGGAATTGTAAGGATGTCTAGGAAGAGGATATTCATGAGGACACTCCTCAGGAAGAGGATGACCAGACAAAAATAGAAGAAATACCACAGCAAATTCTACGGAGATCTACACAGAACAGAACTTTTCCAAAGAGGTATGATGATTTCAAAACATCTGTTGCTTTCATTTCTAATGAAGGAGAACCTGACAGTTATAAGGAAGCATTAGAAGTGTTTGACAGTGACAAAGGGAAACATGCAATGAAAGAAGAAATGGATTCTTTGGCAAAGAACAAAACGTGGGATATTGTGGAACTTCCAGAGAGTAGGAAAGTGGTTGGATGCAAATGGGTGTACAAACTGAAGAAAGGAGCTGATGAAATTGTTCCGAAGTGCAAAGCAAGACTGGTTGAAAAAAGATTTTCTCAGAAAGTGGGTATTGACTTTCATGAGATTTTTTCACCAGTTGTGAAACTTGTTTCTATCAGAATTTTGTTAGCACTAGTTGCTTTATATGATTTGGAGTTAGAGTAGCTAGATGTCAAAACAACTTTCTTACATGGAGATTTAGATGAGGAAATTTTCATGAAACAACCAAAAGGGTTCGTTTAGAATCACAACAAGAGGTTTGTTTGCAAGCTCAAAAAATCATTGTATGGCCTGAGGCAGTTTCCCAGGAAATGGTACAAGAAGTTTGATTCTTTCATGGTGAGTCAGAATTTTGCCAGGAGTGAGTATGATCATTGTGTGTACTTTAAAAAGTTGGAAAATGACATGTTCATTATTTTGGTATTGTATGTTGATGATATGCTTGTCGCAAGCAAGAGCATGTTTGAAATTAGCAGCTTAAAGGCTCAGTTGGCTAGGATGTTTGATACAAAGAATCTAGGAGCAGCAAATCATATCTTGGGCATGCAGATACATAGAGACAGGAAAAATGGCAAGCTATGGTTATCACAAAAGAAGTATGTGGAGAAAATACTTCAGAAATTTGGTATGGATAAGGTGAAACCTGTTAATATCCCTTTAGCTTCTCATTTCAAGATTTCTTGAGGTTTAAGTCCTAAAAATGATGAACAAAAGCAGTATATGTCTCATGTACCATATGCTAATGTAGTAGGAAGTTTGATGTATGCGATGATAAGTACAATACCAGATATTTCACATGCAGTTGGTGTTGTCAGTAGATACATGGAAAATCCAGGAAAAGAGTATTGGGCAGTAGTGAAATGGGTGCTTCGGTATCTTAGAGGCACAAGTGACTATTGTATCATTTTTTATGGTTGCAGTGATAAAGTCTGTGGTTATGTTGATTCTGATTTTGTAGGTGATTTGGACAAGAGGAGGTCCACTTCAGGTTATGTTTTTACTCTTGCAGGTGGAGCTATTAGTTGGATGTCAAAGCTTCAGAATATTGTTGCTTTATCTACTACAGAGGCAGAATATATAGCCGCTTCACATACTTGCAAAGAGGCAGTCTGGTTAAAAGGTTTGCTGGGTGAGTTAGGAAAGGTTCAGAACTCTATAAAGATTTTCTGTGATAGTCAAAGTGCTATTCATTTGGCTAAAAATCCATCTTATCATAGTAAGACAAAACATATTCCTGTAAAATATCATTTTGTAAGACATGTTATTGATGAAGGTGGAGTGGTTCTTGAAAAGGTCCACACTCAAAAGAATAGTGCATACATGTTCATGAAGCCAATTACTTCAAAGAAGCTACAGTGGTGTTTAGCTTCTCTAGGCTTGCAGGAAATGTGATGAATAGAGCAATAAGCAATGGTATCAGGTAAATTATTGTCAAGGTGGAGATTGTTAGAAACAGGTGACAACCGACTATGATGGTAACTATGTAACTGACTAACCGAATATGCAGTTATTAGTAACTGTGTAAGAAATGTATATGTTTCTTTTATTCTCATAAGAGAAGATATTGGAGAGTTGAGAGTTGTTGTATTCTTCAGTTATTGAATAATAAGAATACCGATACCATTGCTCTATGGATGTTTCCCTAAGAGAGGGTTTTACCACGTAAATCTTTGTGTACATCTTATGTGTGTGTATTTATTTGCTTTCTTATTTTATTTACTTCCATTGCATATTGTGTTCTGTGGTTATTAGATCCAACAAATAACCATTTATATTGTCTTCTTGATGGTCTTGCTTGATTCATATCCTCTTCAATCTAAATCATTTTGTTGTCAGAGATAATTATTTATTCAATTCAAGTCAGCATAGTTAATGTTTTGCAGTAGTAGGGCTCGAGGTTAGCTCAGTTAGTTCAAGTTTAATTTAGGCGATGAGGTGGCCCATACTTACATTGAAGAATCTTTGAAGGTTGAAGTAATAGTATCGTGTTAGTCGTGTTCAATAATTAAGTTTGAATCCGCCATATTGAATGCCACAGTTTGTAGTTGCATCAAAATCTCATCATTAGAAGCTTTGACTGATGAAGTTTTTTGGTTAAGTGTCAAGTTTGTGGTAGAGCCTGAATCCCCGATAGATTTAGCCTGACATTGAATCAGAAGAAGACACTTGGAAACTGCCAAGTACACATTGGGATGTTATATCACAGGTGTCAAAAAATGTGCTCTAGAGAGGAGTCTCGACAGAGAACACCAATGGGAAAGTCCGACGGGATGACAAGTGGCAACAGCTGAGTGGATGAAATGTGAGATATCGGAGTTTGTCCCGAGAGTGTTCAGAGCAGAACTCTAATACGTAAGTCTCACAATGTGTCAGAGGATTGGTTTTGATGGTGGTTTAGTCATTAGCTTTGTAATAGATTCCAACTCAATGCAAATTTTGATCATTGAGAAAAATACTGGTTATATATATCTGTGTGTGTGTGTGTGTAATTTTACCCTTTAATTCAATATACAGAGACATAATGACTTGCTTCTATTGTATCTCTCTGTGTTTGGGTATTGTGCATGAGTTTGTAAACTCCCCTCTAACCTTCAATTTGGTTTCAGATCTAGAATCATTCTTGTTGTCTTGGGTGTGATAGAAGTTGGTTATGGAGCGTGATTATCTTCCTTATGCAACCAACCCTTATTGTTGTGGGGTCCGAGGGCCGCTGTAGAAATTTTAAAAATGCCTTGTAAAATGTCATAATTTTGTAGTAATTTGGACTGTTCTTGACTTGGTCAATAATGGGTTTAGTTATTGGTTTACGGGCCATGGTTTTGCATATCCTGTCGTATTTCCGCATGGTTATTATTAGGTCATGGATTTGATGATAGAAGGTATGTTAGGGTTTTTTTTCCCAAGAAGGAAAAACTCTTTTATGTATGAGTAAATTGTATTGCAACTGTGTATTGTGAGAGATGAGTGTCACTAAGTGGGAGAGACTGTGCGAGAGTGAAGTGGAAGTTGCAGCTGATGTGTTGTGAATTGTATCCCTTCATTTTGTTGCAAAATATAATAGAAAGGACTAGATGTTTCTCTGTGGAAATGGCCCATATTGGGTGAACCACATATATTGGTGTCTCTCTTGTATTGTGTGAACTTAGGTGTTTTATTTCCTCATTTTATTTTATGTTATTTCTCTATGATCTTGTTTTTCTAACAATAGAATTTCTCCATGTGTAATTTTGTAAGTCTAAAATTGAATTTGGAGATGGCTTTGAGTAGTAGTTTAACTCAATCATTGGTTCTCATCTTGAATGGGAAGAATTATGATAATTTATGTATTAGAATGAGAACATTGTTGTGTTCTCGGGATTTATGGGGATATGTGACAGTTGGATATTAAGAGCCCACAGAATTTGTAGCAGAGTTGGCTCTGATGAATGATGGGGGTGATATGTTGAGGGAAAACCAAAGAGCGATAATAGAGATCTCATTCTTGTTCAACAAGGCCTGAATGATAATATCTTTCCAAAAGTTCCTAATGTAGAATATTCAAAGAAGGCTTGGGATATCCTTGAAACCAATTATTAGGTTCTATCCAAGGTGAAGATTGGAAAGTTGCAGAACTTAAGGGGTGATTTTGAAAGTTTTAGAATGAAGAAATTTGATTATGTAGATAATTTTATGACTTAGGTCATGAACATGGTTAATCAACTGAGATAGTATGGAGAGTACATCACTCATTAGAGAGTGATTGAGAAGGTGTTGAGAAGCTTTCCAAAGAAGTTGGAATCCATGGTTGTAGCCATAGAGTAGTTCAAATACATCAGTCAAATGCATATTGATGAGTTGACAAGTTTCCTAATAGCACATGAATCCAAGATGAGTAGATATGTAGACAATTCTTTAGAGAACACATTTAAGACTACGTTGCAAACTTCTCAAGTAAAAGAGGTAGAGGAGGGTATTGTAACAGAGGTAGAGGAGGCATAATTCATGAAAAAAGAGACAACACGTATGATTCATAATCTTAGAAGAAATCTCAACAGAACCCCCATAGTTTAAAGGGGAGAAATAGTAGAACCCGATACCCATGAAGCTATAGATATGACAAGTCAAAAGTGCAGTGCCACTACTATAAAATGTTTTTCCATATTGCTAATGAATGCATGAAGAAGATGGAAGGTGCTGGTAAGTAATCAACAAACATTACAAAGGATATTGAAGATAATCAGAAACTAGTGTTTCTATCATGTAATGTGACCCAATAAAGTTCAAATGGAATATGGTTTTTGGATAGTGGTTACAACAATCACATGACTAGAAACATTATAGATTTATTTTCTAGTCTAGACACTAGCATTGAGTTTGACGTGAAGCCAGGTAATGATAATAAAGTGATTGTTGTTGGAAAAGGTGTGGTTGTTGTTTTTACTAAGAATGGTGAAATAAGAATAGTAGATGATGCGTATTATGTACCTAGTTGTAAGTGTAATTTTTTAAGTGTTAGATAGCTCATGGAGAAGAGTTATAGAGTGTCCTTCAAAAACAAAGTATGTACAATCATTGATATTTATCCAAGTAATCAGTTGATATCTAGGGTGGAGATGACTAAAGATTGAAGCTTTCCACTCATTATGAGAATTGAACTGATAGACTTTGTTAATGCTTACAACGCTAAGAGTTTGGATCATTCATCTCTTGCATTCCAACAATAAATATAAATAACCTTGATCCAATAGCTCTTTACAACTTGACAATTAGTCCTGATGCTGAATCCTGTTTTAGATTCGAAACGTTGATGACAATTATGGCTACTGTGGATCCTCCAAAACATACACCTGAAGAAAGAGTATATGCTGGAAGGAGTGCTGATGGATGGGTGGAAAATCACTCTTACACAACTAGTTTCTTGGATCTTATTTGTTTAAGATAAGTATTCTAATATATTTGATAGGAACTAGTTTTATTTGAGTTCATGTGATAATTATTCCTGTAAATTGCATGTTATGTGAGTGTGGATCAATTTTGTTTCCGATGCATGTTTTTATTTCCATGTATGCACATGCATTTTAGTTGTATAAATTCGTAATTGTGGTTATGGGGCGAAATTAAGAGGCCCTGGTTTAATTAATGTCCCCTCATGTTTGCTGGATTGACGTATGGGGATGTTACAAGGAGCAATCCCATAACACTTTAGAATGCCCAGAACTCAAGAACGAGCCGGACCATCAACTTATGGTAGACAATAAGAAACATGATCAGAGGGAAGTAGTGATTCAAATCCCACATTAGCTACAATGAGAAATATAAATATAGGTTAGAAGTCAAGGAGTTTAAGGAAGTTATATGAAGAAGATGAAGAGATGGAACAATTTACAAATTTCTCTTCATATGCATATGATCCTGTAAATTTTGATGAAGCTATTAAGGAAGAAGTTTGGGTGAAATCTATGGATGAAGAGATTCAATCCATAGAAATAAGTAATACTTGGGAACTTGTATAATTTCCTAAAGATAAATATTGAACACCTATTTCATTAAATTTGGATATATTCTAGTGCAAGTCCCTTCGAAGACAGGTAAAAAACAACCTTTCTAAACCCCAAAATCAAGGTTTCAAAAGTGCAAACTATAGTTCCAAAAGTGTACTTTTTCCTTTGAGATTGCCACTTTTGAAACTAGTTTTTGCACTTTCCAATATGATAAATATGATAATGGCACTTTTAGAACCTGATTTTGCTCATTTGAAATGTTTTTTTTTACATTGATGATATTTTCTATTACCTTCTAATTGACATGGAAATAAAATGAAAACTGTGCATTAATGATCGAACCAGGGTTTTTGAGAACTTGTGAGCCTCTTGACAAAGTTTATGCAAGACACTGTACTTTTAATAGTCTTTTAAAGATCGAGGGTCTTGCTAAATGGTTTGGAGCCTGAATTAGATAATTATTAATAATCTTTGCATAAGACAACATTAAACCAGCTATGCTTACAGTGAAAAGAAATTACTGTTGAACTTTAAGAAACTAGAATAAATCTCTAAAATATCTCATACAGAAAGGAAATCCAACAGCTAAATTAACCCTTTAGGAAAGGAAACAAACCAACTAGAATTATTTTTCATAAAGGAAAGGATTCTATGTCTAATTTTGTAGAAAGAAGTCAAGAACTATTCTAACCAACAAGAAGGAAATCAAACCCAAGTACCCTTGAAATAAACGAAAAGTATACTGCTACTTCTCATATCTTAATCCAACATTCAAGAAACTATTAATCCAGATTTTTCTACTCATCCACCAAAATGTTATTATTCTCCAATCACACATCCATATCATAAACAGTCCTCTTATACCACATAGCCAAACCTAACTCAAAACAATTGCATAAAATAATCAATCTAATCACTATTCCAAGCATTAACAAGAAAGTACAAAATTACTTCAACAACAAATAAACTAAATCACACCACTCTGTTATAAATTGCAGAAAATAAATAAGTTAAACTATGGAAACAAAAAAAACTAAATCACGCCACTCTATTATAAATTGGAGAAAAGAAAGAAACTAAACTACAACATCACCTGTCTTTTGAAGAGGGCTCTTCCTTCGAAAACAGGAGCTAGGAAAGCCACTCAATCACACAAAATTACTCAACACATCAAGAACCAACAACACATAGTTTATAAAATGATAATTCTAGGTACAAGAAGGTTCAACAATTTTGTGCAAAATATGCCTAATCCTCTCTTCAGGAGAATCGAAGTCTTTATACATTTTACAAAACCTAGAAAGAGCTAAGCATTCAAATTCTGTGATCTGAATTTACAACAGAATGGTAAACATGGTAAAATGCCAGCTCGATCTCCCTAGAATCTTGTGAACCATACTAAAATTAAAACCTTACAAAGATCTGATCAGGTCTAAACATAGAGGAATCTATTAATCCAACTGGCACAACAATTTGGAGGAGGTTACGGGATATTTTAATACATTACAGATCATTTTGGAAAATTTTCACAGCAATTCTTTAGTTGGCTGTGGAACCATTTCACTTGGTTCCATAGCCCAACAAAGTGATCAATGAAACCTTGCATATCTTGTCGTAACCACCTCATGACTTTTGAAGCTTCAGGAGGTAAGTCCATAGTCAACATTATACTGTTATGTAACCTGACAATATGGATTCCACAACTACTCTGTTGTAGGTTATGTAATATGTTCTGCAGCTACCTCAAAGCACTTTTTGTAGCTTCTAAAAACTGTAACAGGAAACAAGCTTAATACACCAAAGCATTTTAAGTAGTCAAAAGCAACATAACCATACCCCTACTCTTTAGTTAAGTAACAAATATGCAATGAACATGATCAATACATACCGATGATAAACTTGACAGATTACCCCTTATGAATGACCAGTACAAATATCAAAAACATGCAAAAGGTGACCAAAAAGAGTGCCCAAAAGATGCCATATATGAAGCCCTTCATCCCCCCCGGCTAAAGGGATTGCATGTCCCCATACAAACAAGACTAAGCTTCACTATTAGAGGTACTTAGGGGGCTAGTCATGCACTCATCACTCCACTTATAAGAGGAGTGTCCTTCTTTAGCTGTTGTGTAAAAGCCTCTCTGCTTAGTAACAATGCGCCATAATTCGCTCTCTCCCTTATCAGAGAAAGGGCTCCATAGTATAGGGAAACAAAATATGAGGCCAATCCATTTGTATTTATGTACACGTAGGAAATTATAATAGATCTGTATTCTTTCAAGGGCTCTGTCAAATATCCTATAGGTAAAGGGTTCCTTATTTTTTAGCTCAGGGTCTAAAGCCCCAATCCTTCTCCTTAAACAGAGCAATACTTCCAAACTGTGAAGGGAAATCCATTCTTTATAGTCATTAGCAGCTCCATATTGGTATGCTTCCAAGAAATTGACAAAGGCCTGGTCCTGCATAGCCCTTCCTCTCTTTGTGAACAATTTTTGAGGTGAAGAGGATCCTCTCACCCAGAGAACATCCTCCCACTCTATATACTCTGCATAAGATGCAACATTATTCCATCTAAATTTATTCCTCATAAAGGACATAAAGGCCTTGAGTTGCACATATCCTACATGAGGGTTTGGATCCCAATCATTATAGTTGACCATGTAGCTAGGGTTTTCACTCTAGCTTGTGAAAATGAGCACCTACTAAGGAGAAGGGCTTCTTTAGTAGCAGTTCAGTAAAAACAATAAATAAAACAGTAACTACTCTAAGCATGTGCATAAAATAACAGAAAGATAATAAAATTGGTTTTCTGTATTGAATATACCTCCAATGTGAAGGTTGATGAAGCCTTTGCAGCAGTCCAAGAGGGTTGCTTCCAAGCTCCAGTGTTGTTCCTTTCACTTTCTCCAAAGGGTTTTGGAAATGGGCCAAAGGGGCACTCAACTGTGAAAGTAGCTCAAGGGTGAGCTAGGGTTTCAGGAGTGATTTTGGCAGAGTAAGGATATGGATGACTGTGGATATGAAATGAGGGGCCTCCATCACCTATTTATAGATTTTTAGTGGTGGAGTGTTGGCCCATGGTTTTGGGAACCATATGGTTTAGGTCAGCTGTATAGGGTTTTTGCTTCCTTTCTCCCTCTTTTTCCTCTTTTTTGTATTTTTTTATTCCCTTTTTAGAGGGTTTTTGCTATTTTGGAGGAATTTTGGATTATTTTGGGGGAAAAGGGGGTTTTTTGGCCTTTTGGAGGCCTTTTAATGGTTTTTTTAAGGTTTTGTAGGCAAATATGGTAGGAAATATGGACAAATGAGTCATGTAATGGGGTAGATGAGGTAGTGAGCACTCTTTGGGTGTTAACAAATTGCCCCCTGATGTGTGAGGGCAGGAGCTCATTGTATGGCCGATAGACATCATAAGTCTTTTATGGTTTTCCTGGGGTGTGGAGAGGAGAAGAAACGAACGAGAGCCCGGAACAACGGTCCCAAACAAACTGCAAAAACTGAAAGTACATGACCTCAATAATGAATGAGGAATAATATGAACATATGGATGAGGCGGGCATTCCCATGCTCGTATCAAGATATAGAACAACAATAGTAATGGGGTCCAAAATATGGGGACCTGAAATATACATGGCCTCAAATAATGAATGAGAAAAAATCTCAATATATGGACGAGGCGGGCATACCCATGCTCGTATCAAGATACATAAAAAATAATTGTGAGGCCCAAAAAAGGGGGACCTGTAAGATACATAGAGAACGACTGTGTACATCATAAGGGTCCAGAGGGGACACAAGTCTGGGAAATACTGCTGGGCTGACCATGTCTGAGCTGAAGGACTAATACAATGGAATAACAACAGTGCTACTGAGTGTGGTACCAGATGAACTGATGAGCTGCTGGAGCATAGTGACGGGGAGTCATACCCTCAATGGTAAACTGAACTAGAACTGAACTGGGTACTCAAGGAAGCATATAACTGGATGGATTTTGAATATAATCACCAACGCAACCCAAACATCCACGGGAACATATAACTAGGTGTTCCGAAGTGACTCGCCAATGTGCTAGAGTCGGGGGAAATCCGGGGTCTTCGACCAATAACTGAAGGGATATAAACCCTATGCGATTCTCAATGATCCGATCAAGGTGTTGAAGTCGAGCATGTGAGAAACAATCACTCGGAGAGGCAATGATGACTCCTCTCAAAATGGTCCGTAGGCACTCACCACAGATGGTGATGGGTCCAAGGCGCAGTGACCTCTGGCTCTATCCTCTGGAATAGAGGGGCTGTCATCGACAGAGGGAGACCTGCAACTAGCAAGGCAATGATGCTTCCTTGATAGGAGCACGAGGTGAAGAACCGAAGTGTGAGAGTACTAATGGTAGGACTGTCAGACTATGGGGGAAAACTGGGCAAGTAGAGTGGGTGGACACAAACTTCCTTTGTTCAGAGTATGATGACAGGGGATGATCAGGAAGCATATGAAACTGACTGGTGGGAAAGGGATCATAGCAGTAATGGAGCAAGGTTAGTGACTGGGATGAGTGATACTCGAGTTGGTGTAAAATGGTAGGAGACTGTAGAATACTCTAAACAAAGGCAACCTGATTGGGGGTGCTACCGAGATGATCGATCATAGTGCCAAGAGGCATGGGGGGACTTCTTCATGGGTTAAGGAACTACAAGAAGTGTGTTTCAAATGGTACTGTTGTGTGGATTTATACGAGCCCAGGACAATTCATGCTCGTGATTGCTTTCAATTTTAAGGAGTCTGAAAGCGATAAGAAGACTCTGAAATAATGGAATGGTACCATCGTGTGGATTTGTACGAGCCTAGGACAGTGCATGCTCGTGGTTACTTTCAATTTTAGAGAGTCTAAAAGCGATAAGAAGACTCCAGGGGGTTGCTTTTTCATGTGTTAGTCTCCAAGGCCCGAAGAAGCATAAAAGGATGCAATGAAGAACTCTTCTAGCCGGTGTGACTAGAGTATTCCTTTTTCGTAATTAGTATACCAGGTCCGAAAAAGGGTTAAACTTATACCATATAGACGCCCTTTCAGTTACTTTAACGAGCTTGAAAGGAAGCAAGATTGCTCGGCGATCTTTTCATTGTTTTAGGAGTCAAAAAAGAGCTTAACAGAAACTCCCTAAGTGCCTTTTTCATAAAGGACTTGTCCAGCCCAAAAAATTGGATAAAATTATACCGAACAAAAGGAATGGCCAGGCAAGGAGGAAGGGCTCAATCAAGGAACATTGAGGATGACCAAGAACGAGGGAGGGGGGAACATTGGTGGGCCTCCTTGCGGGATAATGAATGGTGGCAAAATAACGAAATAATTGCAGTATGAAAGGAGTGAATGGCTCATGTAAAAAGGTGGAACAATCCGATGACAGTCGATGTGGCGCGTAAATCGAGGTAGCAAGGTGTCAGGACACAATGCTGAAACTGTACCTGGTGAGAGTGAGAAATTACCTCAAGCATCATCACGAGCTCAAAAAAATGAATGCGGCGATATAAAAAGTGTCAAAAATGGAGAACGACCGAGGTGGCACATAAATCGAGGCGATGGGGGCGTTTTGGGAAAAATACCCAAACAATATGGGGTGAGAGTGAGAAATGATCTCAAGCATCATTACGGGCTCGGAAAAATGAATCCAATGATATAAATTATATCAAAAATGGGCTACGACCGATGTGGCATGAAAACCGGGTCGACAAGGTGTCGGGACACAATGTTGATATTGGTCCTGGTGAGAGCGAGAAATGATCTCAACCATCATCATGGGCACGGAAATATAAATCTGGCAGTGCAAATGGTGTGAAAAACGAAGGTCATAAGGACTCCAAAATGGTCAAAGAAAATAACTAGGTAAAAAAAATGGTTGCAAATAAAGGTGAGCCCACCAAGCCAAGGATGCAGTGGTGGGGAGAAATGATGATCCACAGGGGCAGAATACTAGGTGTATCGAATCAAATCATATCTACAAGTGATATGTGACCTCAAAAATGGTTGAGATCACAAATGTGAAAAAGTGAGTAGGGTTAATGACCTGCCCACATGCTATGCGCATGGGGTTTGTGATTGTGGATCACATATGTGTTGGTTTGAACAATGGGATCATTGAAATACTGAGATAGATGTGATGGGGTAGAGTCAAAATGATTGATCATGCCCCTTATCCCAGGGTTGAAGTAATCTATTATGCCTGCTAACTCAGAGGTGTCAATGTGGTGCTTGATGATAGTGGGGTCAAGACCAGGCATTTCGGTGTAGGACCAAGAAAAGACATCGCGAAACTCTTGGAAAAGTTTCTGTTACTCTCCAATCTCGTGCTCGGTGGAGGAATCTCCTAATGTAATGATTTCAAGAGAACTAGGTGGGACAGAGATATCAATGTGGATGACGGGTGAGATGTTGGCCATGTTACCTTCCTCAAAAGCATCAGGAGCGGAAATGGGATCCTTAAACCAGTTGAATTTGGTGGGAAGGAAATCTTTAGACTCAACCACAAATTGGGTGGCTATGGTGGAGGAGGACTCTTCTGGGAGAAAATAGGAACGATGGTGCATGTCTTCCTAGGGATAATATGGGGCAGTGAGAGCATCTAGAATCTCCTCATCATTGCGGAAACTTTGAGTTGTCAAATCGGTTGACGAGGGAGTGGTAATCAAAGAGATCATATAAATGGTGTTAATCTCGCCAGATGAGGGTGATACTGGGGGGTGGATCTCCTTGATTGTGGGGGGTGTCGTCTCAAGGTCCAAATTATTCATCTCATAGAGAGATTCTCTGTAATCTGGGAGATCGGGATAGTGATGTGAGTAATGGCTGTAAATACCGCATATTGCCCAAGGGTGGTTGGTACGCAGTGATTTATCACGAGGCTTAGGGGTTGGATCAATTTCGACAACTGGGATGTTGGGGTCGTCATCAAGCATTTGCATGTGTTCCTGTAATGCAGGTAATTGTGGACATTGATGCATCGGATGGCCTAACTCATCCAACAACGAGCATTTGGGAGGAGCACGAAACACGGGGGGGTTTTAACTGTTTGGGAGGGGGTACAGCAGTGTATGGTTGTGGGCCTCTGCCCCTAGTGTGCTTGATAAGAGGGGGGGGATTCGTAGATGAGGAAGGGGTAGTGACACTGGGAGGTGGTTGACTAGTAGTGGCAATGGGTTGCACCGGTTGTAGGATGACATTTTGTGTTGGCGGGGGAACGGGAGGAAAAATATACCACATAGGTAATCTTAAGGTTAACTCGGGGAGGCTAAGAATAGCCATAACCAGGGTGCTTACTACTCCCGAGGGAGGGAATAGGAAGGGGATTGTGTGGATTGGTGTAACACCAATGTGACTAGGTACCAATGGTGGTTTGGGTAACAAGGGCAATTGATTGTTGGGTGTTTGTGTATTGTGGGGAAGGTTACATAGGTCAGATACTTCAGTCGCGGGTGACGGGGGTGGAATGGATTGGAATGTTGAGGTCATCGGTGTATCTGAGTAAACTCCGAGTCCCACGGAGGAAACAAATGAGATAGTTGCACCACAAACAGGTTGTTCAACCATGGGGAGAGCATTTTTGGGTGCAGCGGGGGCATTGGGGTCATAATAGGTGAGTTGGTCGACCTTGACCATGTGTCCGTCATGGGGGAACATCATGGTAGGAAAAACGGATGAGGCAATCGCCCGCATGGCATACATGTAGCTATGACCAAGTAATAGGTTATAATTAAGTTGGGCATTGATGACCTCTATGTCAATGAGCACTGTTCTACCAGCCAACTGGATGGGGACATTAGCTAAGAGATCTTGGGGTTGAGCCGAACGACTGTCATAGGCTCACAATGCTATGGAGGACTGCTGGAGAGTAGGGGGATCCCAACTTCTGCCAAACGAATCTGGACATAATGCATGTAGAGGCACCTTCATCGATAATGCACCGATGGATGACAAGATTCCTAACGAAAACAAAAACTTGGAATGGTAAAGTGGAAGGCAGGCGTGGTTCAGATTGGTCCAAATCGAAGGCCAGTAGTGGTGAATCATTTGGGTCAATAGCACCAATGGCGGAGAGCAAAGTCTTGCACTGTGAAGGATAGTTTTTTAAGACTTCTAACGTAGACATGGCTGCGGGGAACTAGGCTAAGTCATCTACAATGTTGTAATTTGACACAGCGCGAGCACTGGGATTATTGTTGATGCGACAAAGTGGGAAGCGAGGTGATTTGGAGGTGCCATCTAGTGGAGCCAGAGGTATACGTAACGTCTGATCACTGGGATGAGCGTTAGTGTTTTTGTCGGTGGGAGGGGCTTCAGTGGTGGATCCATATTGGTTCCGACGGGTTTGGAGGTTGACATCGGTGGATGACATCATTAATAAGTGATGGGTACCTGAGGCTAATATGGGTTGATCAGGAGCGGCATAAGTAATCTGTTGTTGTGGTGGCGTGTTTCCTCGAGGGGGAGCCAACGACTGAGTGTTCACTATGCCTTGGGTTGGTAAGGGGTTTTGTAACACCAAGGGTGGATGTTGAGGTGGTGGGGGGTTGGGCGGTGCTTGAGGAGCCACGTGTCCTTGGCGATGGGCATCATCAGTCTAGAGTTTCCGAGCTCGCTCCAAATGTGGGAAAGCATGTGTGTAGTGGCCATAGACCCCACAAATAGAATAGGGATGGCTTGTTTGAAAATTAGGATTTTTGGCCTACTTGGGAGGCCGATCGGGGTTCTGATTGGCAGGTGCCGCGTTATTGTTGTTTGGGGGATTGGGAGGTTGACCGTCTTGGTCTAGAGGGAGTTATTCCCACGGTTATGGCCTTTGCCACGGTTTTGTTGGCCCTGTTGGCGCTGGTTATTTTGGTTCTACTGTGGATTTTGTTGGGCATATACTTGCCCTTGGGCAGCAGCTGGGTTCCGGGGTTGTGCAGGTACAGGAGCAGGCTATGGTGGATAATAAGCAGGTGGAGGCTACGCAGGTGCTGAACCTTGTGGTGGTTGCTGATACGTCTACAGAATGGGTTGTTGGTTTGTCGCAAGGGTTGCCTGTGGCGTGTAATAAGTAGGTGGGGCTTGAGAGGACACAGGAGCTGGTGCAGCCTATGGGTGGTAATATGGCTTAGGGGCGACTAGGGGGGAGTAAGCGGGGGATGCATGACCAAAGCACTGAGGTGGACATGAGGGTCTATGGGAATGGTGGTGATGTGCCATGGGAGCATACGAACTGGTTGCTCCAGATTGAGAGGTAGCCCACGAAAAGTCAGGGCCATGGCTAGGACGTGCTATGGAAAAGGGTTGAGGATGTGAGGCAATACGACCAATGATGCCATCTATGGCATGGGATGCCCTCGATGCATCGTGTCGGGAGGAATCACCGTGAGGGGTGTCAGGTATGATGGAATACAGATAACCCGACTGGGCATAAATAAGGTCAAATTGATGGGCTTTGAGGATGGCCTCTTCTTCAGACTGGGGTCATTCATATGCCACATCCTTGGCAATGACAGGAAAGAGGGATTTTAGAAACCAATCTAAGAAGATACCATCATCTAACTTGATTTTGCAGAGGCTGCGGCGTCGACGCCACTCATGAATGTGGTCAGTGATGTGAGCAGCCGTGTTCTGTTTGCAAGACAGTAGGATCTCAACTCTTGCATCATAGCGGACAGGTAACTGAAAGAACTACAGGAAAGTCAAGGCAAGGGAAGTAAAGGTGGCATGGGTCCCATGGGGTTGCTCGATGTACCACTTAGCTACAGAGCCAGTGAAGGTGTGCTATAAAAAATGGAGGCGGACAAAGTCGTCCACTATGGAGTTGGAGGAACACCATAGATGGAAGGACATAATATGGTTCTGGGGGTCTTCACCTGCCTTGCCCTCAAACTTAGGGATGTCGGAGGGGAGCTTGGTGGGAATGTGAGGCCACGCAGGGTCATGTCTGATGGGATCGTCAGTCAGTCTAGTTAGGTCAGGAAGGTTGAGACTAGCCATGAATGGAAAACTAGTAGAAGGATCTGACATACTAGCGGTTGTGACCATGTTGGGGCTAATGCCCCCAAGTGGAGGGGCTGGGTTTGGGATGTTGCCCCCAAGTGGAGGAACGAAAGTGTTATGGGATGGTCCTGCACCGCCAAGGGTAGGGTGAGTCACTGATGGAGTGGAGATAGGTATGCCAGCTACTGGAATCGGTAGAGTGATCGAAATGGTAGATGTGGGCCCCATCGAGGGCATACCCAAAGCAGGTGTGGTAGCTGGTGTGGTGGTGGATGCTCCACCAATGGTCCCTACAAAGAAAGGGGTGGAAGTCACGCCAGCCATGGGGCTGGTTGGTGCAGTGTAAGTGGGGTTTTGGACTCTGCCTCAGAATCAGAGGTAAAATAAGGGGCATCTAGATTGGGTGACGGAGGTCTATGCCGTTGACGAGTGGAGTCAAGTGACAAAGCTCGAGATCTATGATGAGTGGTATCAAGTGATGAAGATCTATGTCTATGGTGGGTGACGTCAAGTGAACCGTGCTGTGGGGGCTCGCCCCGAAGGTGCCGAGAATGTCTCAGGGACTCAATGGTGACAGATGGTGTCAAGTATCTGGGGGTTGTGTTGAGTGAAAAACAGCTCAAAAACCCTAATGCAACCGAGTGTGCAGAAGGAGAGTGCAAAAAATATGACACTCAAGCCAACAGCCAACTCAAAACACTTACTGTAACAGTTGTTCTACAATAAGTGGAGTATAAATAGAAATGGTCAGAATACCAATAAGCAGTAGGTTTCCTAAAAAATAAAAATAGTGGACTCGCTAGACCAAAAGGAGGTAAGGGAGCATGCAAACACCTAGCTAAATAGTATTCTGACTCAACTAGACATATCCTCTGCAAGGTGATGAAATCCAAGTCAAACAATATGGATAGTAGAGCCAAGTGGCTAAAGATATCCCCCTACCAGGAGGGACACCGGGTAGTCAATCATAGAAGAAAAGAAACTAAGATACCCCATTCATGACACATTCGGTTGGGTGAATCTTCCATTTGGTGCTATCTCCGTTGTATCCCCATATGGGTGATACACCGAGAACTGCGAAAGGTATCCTTCGGTTATTGAATGGATTGCGGTATTCCACTCAAGCTTCTGGAACCAGTCTGGCAACTTCAACCCTCCTAGGGGAGAGGCCCTCCCGATAACTTGGTTTTAAACCATGTCAAAAAATACTAGGGGATTTTGGTTCCCTAATGGACAACAGCTATGTCTCAAGTGTAAGCAATTGAGGGGTGTTATTTGGATGCATATCCCCTCGATCCTACCTAACTACAAAAATTCTTATGTGTTCCCCAAGTGGGGTTACAATGTTGGTTGTGTTAAATAGTATTTTAGGGCTCACTTGAATTAGGTGACAGAGTGTGTGCATGTGAGGTGATGAACCCAAGTAAAAGTGCCACAGGGTGGGCAACTTTCTAACTAAAAATAACAATACAGAATTTAAACATTGAAATGCAAAATTTTCTCTTTTCAATTAAATTGCTGAAATTTTTTAAAAATATTCTGTAAATGGAACAGAAATAATACTGCAGAAAAAAAGATGTAGGGAAGTATGGTTGCAGATAGGACAGATGGCTGTGCAGGTGCATAAAATATTGCAGCAAAGTGCTGGGTTCAAAACAGTGAAAAAAGTGCAGAAAATAGACCACAGGTCTATGGCAAATCTAAGCAGTCGGACCGTGGTAAACAGCACAACAGTCGCGGACGGGTTGCGGGATTTTGGCTAAAAGACGCAGGCGAACCTCGAGAAAAGGGTCGAAAGTCGCAGGCGGGTCGCGGGAAAAAGGCCAAAAGATGCAGGCGGGTTGCAGGGAAATGGCTGAAAGCTGCAAGAGAGATGCGAGAAAAAGGCCTAAAGAAGCAGGTGGGTTGTAGGAAAATGGCTGAAAGCCGTAGGCGGGTTGCAAGAAAATGGTTGAAAGCCGCAAGCGGGACATGGGAAAAAAGCCTAAAGTCGCAGGCAAGTTGTAGGAAAATTGCTGAAAGCCACAAGTAGGACGCGGGAAAAAGGCCGAAAGACACAGGCAGGTTGCAGGAAAATGGCTGAAAGCCACAAGCGGGTTGCAGGAAAATGGCTGAAATCCGCAAGCGAGACGCGAGAAAAAAGCCTAAAGACGCAGGCGGGTTGCAGGAAAATGGCTGAAAGCCTCAAGTAGGACGCGGGAAAAAGGCCGAAAGACACAGGTGGGTTGCAGAAAAATGGCTGAAAGCCGCAAGCGACCGACGAAAAAATGGGTAATCGGTCGTGGTTGGACTGTACAAAACAAGCTAATAGCCGTGATCAGATTGCAGGTAACAGACTGGAAACTGCCGGTAGATCGCCGGAAACAGTCTGAGAGCCGCGGTCGAATCGCAGGTAAATGCATGAAAGACGCAGTCGGAATGCAACTGCAGGGGGGAAAAAACGTGGTTGACGGCAGCCAAAAGGGACAACCGAAAGGAAAAAACAGAAAAATATTGCAGAAAAATGAAAACGTTTAAAACTTTAAAACTATAACCAGAAATTCAAAGGAACACAAGGGGAGTCGCCAAAACTGGTCTACGAAACCAGAGATTCTGGGTTCGATCCCCAGTGGAGTTGCCAAAACTATAGCTAGGGTTTTCACCCTAGCTTGTGCAAATGAGCACCTACTAAGGAGAAGGGCCTCCTTAGTAGCAGTTCAGTAAAAACAGTAAATAAAAGATAGTAAATAAAACAGTAACTACTCTAAGCATGTGCATAAAATAACAGAAAGATAATAAAATTGGTTTTTTGTATTGATTATACCTCCAATGTGAAGGTTGATGAAGCCTTTTTAGCAGTCCAAGAGGGTTGCTTCCAAGCTCCAGTGTTGTTCCTTTCTCTTTCTCCAAAGGGTTTTGGAAATGGGCCAAAGGGGCACTCAAGTGTGAAAGTAGCTCAAGGGTGAGCTAGGGTTTCAGGAGTGATTTTGGCAGAGTAAGGATATGGATGACTTTGGATATGAAATGAGGGGCCTCCATCACCTATTTGTAGGTTTTTAGTGGTGGAGTGCTTGCCCATGATTTTGGGCACCATATGGTTTAGGTCAGCTATATAGGGTTTTTGCTTCCTTTTTCCCTCTTTTTCCTCTTTTTTGTATTTTTGTATTCCCTTTTTAGAGGGTTTTTTAAGGTTCTGGAGGAAAATATGGTAGGAAATATGGACAAATGAGTCATGTAATGGGGTAGATGAGGTAGTGCAAATGAGCACCTATGAAGGAAAAGGGACTCCTTAGTAGCAGTTCAGTAAAAACAGTAAATAAAACAGTAACTACTCTGAGCATGTGCATAAAATAACAGAAAGATAATAAAATTGGTTTTTTGTATTGATTATACCTCCAATGTGAAGGTTGATGAAGCCTTTGCCGCAGTCCAAGAGGGTTGCTTCCAAGCTCTAGTGTTGTTCCTTTCTCTTTCTCCAAAGGGTTTTGGAAATGGGCCAAAGGGGCTCTCAAGTGTGAAAGTAGCTCAAGGGTGAGCTAGGGTTTCAGGAGTGATTTTGGCAGAGTAAGGATATGGATGACTGTAGATATGAAATGAGGGGCCTCCATCACCTATTTATAGGTTTTTAGTGGTGGAGTGCTGGCCCATGGTTTTGGGCACCATATGGTTTAGGTCAGTTGTATAGGGTTTTTGCTTCTTTTTTCCCTCTTTTTCTTCTTTTTTGTATTTTTGTATTCCCTTTTTAGAGGGTTTTTGCTATTTTGGAGGAATTTTGGATTATTTTGGGGGGAAAATGGGTTTTTTGTCCTTTTGGAGGCTTTTTAATGGGTTTTTTAAGGTTTTGGAGGAAAATATGGTAGGAAATATGGACAAATGAGTCATGTAATGGGGTAGATGAGGTAGTGAGCACTTTTTGGGTGTTAACAGACCATGACCATATTATGTGAGTACAATTCACACAATGAATCCATTTCCTCTTCATCGCTCCTAGAAAAAGCATTAATGAACCGATCTGGAGTTTCAATTTGGTCTTTGTTTCCTTCTTCCATTGTGGTTGTCCTTAAGGAGATCAAATGTTCCTTTAGGAACATAGAATATAGGTTCAAGGGGGATCTTAAATTCTTCATGGCATGTGCCAAATAGCTTAAGTAATGTTTTTCATACATGAGATTTTAAACCCCCATACTTAGTATTCTTGTATCCATAGCATAATTGTGCTCCCTAAGTTGTTTCGTCCCCATTTTCTACATGTTATTTTCCCTCTGATACATAGCATTCAAGAGTTGTTCCTCCAACTCCCTTTTTGTTTCTTTTAACTCAGCCACCAAATTTTCTAAGTTTTCAATTCTGACAGAATCATAAGGCCTACCTTCATCAGTTTCTATTCCCATTTCCTCTTGTTCTCTAGGTCGTTCCTATGGATGCAGGCTTGTTTTCATTCTACTAGTCTCAAACTCATATTCCATGGATGCCTTCTTCAATACTTCATTTTGTTATGTCACCGCCACTATGGAATCTAGCAAAGCTTCCATCCATGTGGGGTCCTTCAACTGATGCACTTCCTTCCTTAAGGCCATAAATTCTTTAATATGTTTTCGATAAGCCAGCTTCAATTTTTTATGAGCCATTTTCAATTGACTATAATATTTTCTACATTTATTCAACAGTAAAGGTTGGAACCTCCTCAAAATGAGGCCCTGTTTCCTGGGTGGCGAGGAAGTTTGTGCCACTTCTTGATTTATGATATCTAAATCAGGAAATTCATTGACCTCTTGTTGTTTAACCAGTGATGGGCTCCGAACTATGATAGGTGACCCTACCCTTACTCTCTTCCGATTGCCAAGCCCCTCTAATTTGACAGAATCCAAAAAACCCTCATCAAACCTTTTTTTTGAGTTGTTATCTCTTCCTAGACCCTTCTATATTCAAAATTGATAGATATTGATCTTGTTCTAGTTCGATTAGCTGAGGTATTTGGGATTTCATTTTGTGAACCCTTCTTCCTTGTCCTATGAACTAGAATTTCTTTAGGGGTCATAAATTGAACTGGATCTTCCTTCCTTTTAGACATTGATTTTTGTCGTGGATCAGTTGATGCGGATAATTTATATAAAAATGCCCACGTTTGATTTTCCTTTTGTAGGGAATCTTCCACAAGTAACCTAAGGAGCCCATGATGTTCCAGACTAGTGTCAAGGTTTCTACTTTCCTTGACCATTATATTCATTAGCTCTAGGGACTTCCATAGGAAATAAGGTAAATTGATATACTTTTTATGCCTTAAATGATTTAGGATTTAAAGTCATAACCATACAACAAACTGAACCAACCTTCACAGGTAATAAACTTGATGACATGAAGAGCCACCTCGTCCCATGGTGCTGGAAATGACTTCATTTGAGTCCCCTTATTCAATCCTTGCACTTGCTCCCCCAGTTCCAGGAATTCCTTCTTAAATGGTCCTATCAGTTTTCATCTCTCGAACCATCTCTCTCCTTCTCGTGACATCCCTAAAACTCTTGCAATCATTGCTTCATCAACTTGAATTTTCAACCCCCTTACTTTTGTGGTTGACTGAGCATATGTTCTAGTGAACTCCATTGCAATTCCAACATCACTCCTCTTATTTTTTTCAAAGTAATATATCCAACCTGCTTTGTGAAAAATACCTCTAACTTCTCTGTTTCTATAGACCTCATCAACATTTTCTAGTTCGCTACAGGATGGGTATCCCATTGCACTTGAATTCTTTACTGGGAATCAAGGGTCCAATATAAATAGTTTCACTCAGAGGTTGGGAAAAATTTTTAAAAGGATGAGGAGAAAAAAATGAATATGTGGTCTCTTATGCTCACAAGGGAACAGGTTACAATGTTTCGGCAGGGTCAATTATTTGCATGCCCTACAATAATTTGAGGTGGTGTATTTTTTCGTGCATGCAGAGGTTCATCATGGAATTGATAACTCATATAAATTTAGTAAGTCTTATGGTATGGCTTAGTCATTTCTCTATATTTGGTACTATGTCTACCCCCACAACCAGGGATAAACATGTCCCTGTGTTGACAAATAGCGTGGAAATATAGTGATCAATCCTTTAATACTACTAAACACCAATGAGGGGGTTCTTACATACCTTAGCTACATGTCATGTGACCATGATGTTCAGAGTATTGTCACTGGTGTCGATCATAATTATGCTTAGAGTGTGGCCATTCCTGTTCAAAATGTTGTTGCTGCCCTGCTTGACGTCGATGTCCTTTCCACTCCAACAAATTTCCCTTCAGATGCTCTTAAATATGGATGCGTTTGTGTTGGCGGATCTGAAATATAATGGATCCCATGTTAAATCCACACAAGATATTATGTGGATCCGCTATGATAATGTGCATGTTGGATTAGTAGAATAGTAAATGTTGGCCCCCCCGTATGGGTGATGTAGGATTTGTGGAATAATAAGTGTTGAGCCTACGAATTGATGATGTAGGATTTGTAGCTACAGAATGTTCCGGCCTGCAAAACTGATGATGTAGGATCCGTAGCTGAAGAATGTTGATCCCACGAAACTGATGATGTAGGATCTGTAGCTGAAAAATGCTAAACCAACAAAACTGATCATGTAGGATCTGTAGCTAAAGAATGCTAATCCTACGAAACTAATGATGTAGGATCTGTAGATTAAGAATGTTGATCCCATGAAACTGATGATGTAGGATCTATAGCTAAAGAATGATGATCCCACAAAATTGATGATGTAGGATCTATAGCTGAAGAATGATGGGGCCCACGAAACTGGTGATGTAGGATTTGTAGCTCAATCATATCAAGTCACTGATGTAGGATATGTAAGATAATATATTTTCAGCTGTAGCTTCATAAGGATTCTGCAATTCTATTGTTATATGTTTTCCTTAGGATTATGATTGCACTAACTCCTGCTTCCTCAGATAATGTCGAGAAAGATTACATAGCCCCTTTTTTGGTGGTTTCCAAATCTAGTTTGAATATAATCCTCTTCCATCTTGAATAGAACACCCAAGTCCTCTTTTCTAATTAATTCTGCATTTGTCTTGTTGTGTCCCTTTTTCATTAATTACCAAAACTAGTTTGAATATAATCATCTTCCATCTTCGATAGACACCCCAATCATCTTTTCTTATTAATTATGCATTTGTCATGTTGTGTCCCTTTTTCGGTAATTACCAAATCTAGTTTGAATATAATCCTCTTTTGTCTTCAATAGAATACCCCATTCCTCTTTTCTAATTAATTCTGCAGTGTTCCTGCTGTGTCCCTTTTTGTACTCAAGCGGACATTCTAAAAGAATGATTCGAGGATTGACCATTTTTCTCAAGATTACCCGGTAAAATAATAACTTTTAACCATTTTCAACAATTTTGGGATCAGTTACATCAATATAAATAGAAATCTTTGTGAAAAACAACAATAGCATTCTCAAGGACTTTACAGTAGGCTCTGCAAATTACAGTAAAATAAAAAACTTGTCAATAAAATCTTCATCTATATGTAGCATCTCACCGATTAGGACAATCATAGATATGTAATGTTTTGGGGAACGGATGGGTGAGTGAAGGTGAATTAAGAACTACGATGGTTCCAATTATTTTGCAGAATTTTTGTAGTAATCTTGTAATTGCTAGTTCTTCCTGTAGGGTGAGTGATATAGGGAAACTAAGAGATGAGAGAAAAAAAGGAATGAAAGGAATTTTATTGAGTGAAAAAAGAGTATAAAAAATCCTCTACAAGAGCATATCAAATTTCTTTGGTTGGATGAATAATCCTGTAGAGACCTATAAAAGTTCACACAATAAAAAAAATCCTTATGTCTGTGCCTCAAGGAGAGGTTTTCATAGTCACAAAATTTATCTTTTTCTTTTTTTTAATGGTTGTGCCTCCATAAGAGGTTTTCAAAATCATTAGTTTTCTTTTTAATGGCTTCACCTCCAAAAGAGGTTTTCATAGTCATCAGATTTTTCTTTTTTTTAAGAAACTAGAGGTCATGTTGGGGATGAATTCGAGACTAAAATCTTGAACTTCTTGTTTTTGCAATAGGTGGAGATATTGTAAATGAATGGATCTCTGTACAGTGGTTTGTTATAAAGACTTAACTAGTGTCCATTAGTCATTAGCAAAGTTTGATCTTCATCAATGGTGTGTAACCTCACTGTACCATTATCATAGACTGAATCATTCTCATACGGTCCTAGCCATAGAGTGCCAAGCTCCCCTTTAAAGTATTTGAACTTGGAATTGTTTAGCAGAGCCCAATCCCCCTCTTTGAATTTCTTATTTTTTATAAAATTATCATGCCATTTAGCCTTGATTTGTTGTATGATTGCAACCTATTTCAATACATGTCGATGGAGCTCATCTATCTCATTGAGCTAATTCAATCGATTCTTCTGAGCACCGGAGAGGTCCATGCCCAACTGTACTTTTGTCCTTAGAGTTTTGACTTCTATCTCAATTGGCAAGGTGACTTGTTTTCCATAGAATAGTGCATAAGGTGTTAGTCTTGTTGTGCTCCTACATGACATTCTATAGGCCCATAGGGCTTCTAGAAGCCTGTCTACCTAATCTAAAATATGGATCTATACATTATTTGTCAATATTGCTTCCATAATTTTGTTGGTTACCACCACTTGTCCATTTTCCTGCGGGTGGTATGGTGAGGTTACCCTATGTTTGATTCAGTACTTTTTCATAAGGGAAGAAATAAGATTTGAAGTGAATTGAGTCCCACTATCTATAACAATATCCCGAGGTACTCCAAACTGCACAAAAATTTCTACAAAAAGGAAATCTAGAACTTCCTTCTCTGTAGCCCTTGGGAGTGCTTTTTCCTCCACCCATTTCGTGACATAGTCCGTACAAATCAATATAATTGTGATTTTTTCCTTGATGGTGGATTGATGGGTCCCACAAAGTCCAATTCCCACTTCTCAAAAGTTTCTACCATCAATTGGACTTGTAAGGCCATCTCATCCCACTGTAGAGGACGTCCCATTCTTTGAAAACCATAACAACTCTTAACATACTCCCGAGCATCCTTGAAAATAGAGGGCCAATAATATCCAATGTGAAATACTTTGTGTGTAGTCCTTTTATTTGCAAAATTGCCACCACATGGACCATCATGACTTGCTTGGAGGATTCTATAAATTTCATCTTCTCTAACATAGTGACGAATGATCAGGTTTGGTCCGGTGTAGAAACAATACCCTTCTATCCAAGAAGATATGTTGTTGCATTGCACAATTATCTACCTCTCTTTTATTGATAATTGCATCGGATGTCTTCCTGCAGCCAAATAATTTGCGACATCTGCAAACCAAGGTGTGTTAGTGGACATTGAGAACAAGTGTTCATTGAAGAGGACATCTTCAATAGGTGGTGATTCATCATTATTGGTCGGCCTAGACAAAAAATCAACAACCAAATTGTCCTTCACTGTCCTATCCACAATTGCGATATTGAACTCCTGTAATAACAACAACCAACTTCTCACTCTGCCATTGGTAATAGGATTGTTGATGAGGTACTTAATAGAAGAGTGATCTGTGTGCAATATGGATGAGTATCGTATGATGTAGTGACGCAAATTATTGATAGCATAAATGACAGCCAAGAATTCTTTTTCTATCGCCGTGTAATTCAATTCTGCAGGGGTCAAATTTTTACTAATAAAATATATGGCATAAGTTTTTTGACCTTCCTGCTGACCCAATACTCCTCCAATAGATGTATCGAAAGCATCTATTTAGATTATGAAAGGTAGGGACCAATTGGGCCCTCTGAAGAGAAGAGCTGCTGAAACTTTTTGTTTTAATGTTTCCCAGGTTAGTTGACAAGAATCAAACCACTCAGATTTTGTTCTTTTTGCATTAAGTAGAAACAAAGGGGAAACTATTTTTGAATTGTTTTGACAAATATTCTATAGTATCCTGCATAACCAATGAAATTGCGTACCTATTTTTGTGTGCGAGGTATCGACAAGCTGAGAATTACTTGTACCTTTGTTGGATCTACTTCAATGCCTTCTGGCGAAATAAGATGGCCCAAGACAACTCCTTTTGTAAGCAACATCTTGCACTTCTCATTGCTGAGGCAGAAGTTCTCTTCTATGTATTGGATGAGTAATCTTTCCAAATTGTCTAAGGATTCCTCAAAGTGTCCACCATGTTATGTAAATTCATCCATGTAGACCTCCATGATATCATGAACTGGATTTGCAAAGATGCTATGGAATACGTGCTAAAATGTTTCCAGAGCATTACATAATCCAAAAGGTAGAAATTAGTATGAAAAGGTTCCCCATAGACACGTAAATGTTGTCTTCTCGTGATCTTTCGGGAAATGGATTGTACTTGCTAAATCCATCCAGAAAGGAGAAGTACTTTTTCCTAGCGAGCGTTTCCAGTACTTTATCAATGAAAGGCAATGGAAAATGCTCCTTGTTTGTTTCCTTATTCAACACTCTATATTCCACATAGATGCACCATTTCCTATTCTTCTTAGGAACTATGATGAGTGGGGAGACCCATTTGTTGTCTAAAATAGGGTAAATAAAGTTTGCAGCCAACAATTTTTGGAAGTCCTCTTTGACTACCTATCATAATGCGAGGTTCGTTTTGTTCTAGCGTTGTCTTATTGGCTTGCACTCCTCTTTCGTATACATGTGATGTGTACACAAATTAGGGTGGAGTCCTTTCATGTATATGTAATCCCAATCAAATGCATTTTATATTTTCTCAGCAATTGCATAATATTTTTTGTTTGTTGATTTGTTAAGGCATAACTGATTTTCAATGTCTTTCTTGGCTCAATTTCAATGTGCTTGGTAGCAGTGATTGAAGTGTCAATGAGAGGTCTTGGAATTATTGTAGAATTTCATGAGGAACTAGCTGAATCATCCTCTTTTTTGGAAGCAAGATTGAACACAAAATTTATATCATCATAATTCGCTATAGTATGAGATCTTACCATGAATTAGATGATGATATCATCCTCTGTATAGTCTTTTCCTGCCAAAAATTGCTCAATTGTGAACAACTACTAGGCATTGGCTTCTTCATCAAATTCCTCACTATTCGACCATAGTGGGAGTTCTTGTTCTACCTTTGGATTAACAAGGGGGTACAATGTGATTTCTTTAACAACACTACCATGGGAGATCCACATGTTTCTTGACTAAAAGAAAATATAGGCATCAACATTAGCTATCCATGGTCATCCAAGAATCAAATGGTATCCTTTGAGCTTTTATTTGGTTTCTAGAACCATGAAATATGCAAGATATTCCCACATATCGAATGAAATGACAACATCCTCTATAATTACTTCTAGTTTGATCATAGACTGGTCTGTAAGTTGTAAAATTTCAGGATTATGTCTCAGATTTGTCAGCCCCAATCTTTCCATGGTTTGTTTTTTCATAACATTGATGGAAGCTCCCAAATCTATCAGTGTCTTAGGAAGAAAAGCATCATTTATTTTCCTTCTGACAACAAGACTTCTAGGATCCGAATATTTGGCAGTAAGGGCATTCCCTAATATCATATCTGCTAAGTCACTAATCACATGAACAATTTGTGGATCCTTCTGCTTCCTTCCAGGCCTTCTGATGCATAATTATTTGACTTCTTTAGAGTAGATAGGGATATCTTTGATGGCTTGGAATAGTGGTATTTTCACACAAACATTTCTCAATTCCCCCATGAAATCAAGCTCGGGTTGAGTCATAGGTTTGTCCAAAGTCAGCCTTTTAGGGTATGGGGGATGTTGCTTTTTTTTGCAGGGTGTTTTTTCCTCTAGGGGAAGGGTGAGATAATATTTTCTTATTGATTTGGTAGGTCCTCCAATTTTTTTTTTTGTTCTCCTCTATAATTATAGGGGATGTATTTTTATTGATATTCCTCTCATAACATAATTGAATATCATGGAATTCTACAGAGGAAATTGAGTATGTGGGATAATTCATTGGTTCTGCAGCCAATGCCAGCTACACGAATTTATTATTGGGGTTAGGGTTGGGCTATGCAGGAAGGACTGTCCTAGGAGGTGGGTTTCCTGGAGGTAGTTTTAATTGAGGTTGTGGAGGTGGTTGCATGGGTGAGAATTGAAACTAATGAGGAGGCTGTAGATGAGCTTGTTGTTGATTTCCAAAGGACATATTTCTCCAATTTGCATTCCAAGGTGTGTTTTGTGGATATGGAGGTGTCTAGGGTTGTTGGGGCATAGGAGGGTACCAATGTTTGGATTCTTGTGGTGTTTTTGCATTATTCTAGTAAGGATTAAATGACTGCATAGGATCTGACATCGTACCAGCTAGAGGTCAAGGTTGCTGTGGATGCTTTTGGGATATGAAGCCAATAAGATCCTCTTCTTCTCCTGCTTTTGTGTATACATCCTTCAGTCCTGGAAGCGATGGACAGTCCTTGGTAGGGTGATCTTGATCGCATAAGAGGAAAATTTTATCTTTGTCTAGAGGGTATTCCTTTAGGGGATACTTCTTTCTACATTTCGGGCAAAAAATTTCCAAGATTTGATCTTCTTCTTGTTGTCTCTTTTTCTCCTGTAATGCATCCAATTGGGAACTCAAAGAACAAAGTATGTTGGTTTTAAAATATTCCAGGTGATTATCAATTTCCACCCTTGAAATGCCTTCCTTTGTAGTCTTGGTGGTTTTGTTGACTGCATCTCTAAATGCCCTCCATGATCTAGGAGTGTTCAACATGTCATGCAACTTGACGAGAACTTTATATTCAAAACGAGAACTCTAGCCATAAAAACTCATATTTTTGCATAAAAAACATCAAAAAACAACCCCGAATCAAAAATTGGTGCTACCGGTAGCACCACTTTTTTTTGTGGTTAAAAATATAGACATGTACCAAAACAATACATATTGTTGTTTACAAAAATCTTAAAATCAAGCCCTAAATTAAAAACTAATGCTACTGGTAGCACACTTTTTCAAAAAATGGCATTATTATATCATTTTGTCATAATTTCAAATTATATTTATTAAATCTCATAGTAATGCTATATAAAACATGCATTCTGTTTAACACAAATTATTCAAGAAATTATTTCACCACTCTTTCAACATAAAGTAAAAGAAATTCAAATAATATTCATAATAAAAAAAAGACGAAAATAAAAAACTCTTCCAAAAGGTATTTTTTTAAAACTTTATAAAACATAAATGATAAAAACTTTAAAAGTAACTCATTTACAAAAAATTAAAAATTTATAAAAAAATATAAAAACTTAAAAAAAAGCCATTTTAATTTGTTTTTAAAAATTATAAAAACTCACAAAAAACAATTTTAAAACAGTTAAATTCTTTTAAAATAAAATTAAAAACAAAAAAACACTACCTCTCCCCCCACACCCTCTCCCTCCTACCTCCTCCCCTCACCCCACTCCCTCACTCCCCCATCCCCCTCCTCCTCCTTATCCCTATACACTACCACTCCCCTCTTCCCCCATCCCCCTCCCCTATCATCCTCCCTCTCCCCTCTCCCATTCCACTCCCATCCCTCCCCTCCCACCTTCCCCTGCCCTTCCTCCCCCCCCTCCACCCTCTCTCCCCACCCATCCCCCTTGGCAGTGACACTGCTCCCTCGTGTGCCCAAAAAGCCACCTAAGGGGTGACACAATTCTAAGAATCAGGCCTCCCCCTTGGGCAGCCCTTTGAGGGCGCGAGGGGAGGCGTTAGCTCTCCCTCATGCACTTAAAGGGACTCCAAGGGGGATGGGTAGGGAGAGATATTGGAGGGGGAAGGGCATGGGGAGGGGTAAGGGGAGGGGAAGGGGAGAGGGGAGGGAGGGAAGTGGAAGGGGAGAGGGGAGAGGGAGGAGGATGGGGAAGGGGGATGTGGGAGGAGGGGAGGGGTAGGAGAGAGGGAGGAGGAAGGGATCAGGGGGAGGGGAGGAGGGAGAGAGGGTGGGGGTAGATAGGTTAGTTTTTTATTTTATTTTTATTTTTTAACTTAATTTTATTTTTTAACTTTTTTTTTTAAATATTTTTTTAAAGTTTTTATAATTTGTTTTCCATATAATTTTTTTTTAACTTTTTATATTTTTTTTTTTATTTTTTTTTTCTATAAATTTTTTTTGTTTTAATTTCTTTAGGTATTTTTTATTTGGATTTTATTTTTATATATACTTTTTTATTTTATTTTTACATTTTGTTAAAAAATTGTTTTGAAATTGTTATTCATAAAATTTAGAATTTTTTATTTTTTATTTTTTTTACATTTCGAAAAAAATTAATCTGTTTTCTCATTTTGGGTTTTTCATATTTCTTTTTTTAAATTTTGATTTTATTACTTTGTTGTGCCAGGTCCCTTTGACCTGTGAGGAGAATCTCTACTCCTCCCCTAAGCCCTCTTTGGGTTCCCAATGCGTCGATCCAATGGGAAGCATGATTATGAGGAAATGTCAAACTTGACAAATTTTTAAGAATATATTTTTGTAATTCTTTGAATGTAAGATTTTATTTTGAGAGTAAATATTATGTTTTTAATATTTTATTTACAAATAATGGTATGCTTTTTTGTTCAGTTTATGTGAAGCAACACTTTCTAGAAAATAATCTTAAATAGAATCATTTTTAAACATAAAATATCTGAAAATTTGTTAAAAATGGTTTGTAATGTTTTTATTTTCTCATTTTTTTTACAAATTTGCCCCAAAAATGACTTCTTTAGGAGAAAAGTTTAAAGAAAAAACTTCCAAAATGTATATATTTTTCATTCTATCTAGCTTCTAAATGTTAACAAAATTTTAAAACGTATATGTTTTTCCATTATAAGTAGCTGCTAAATGTCTAGTTTTTAGTAAACTTTGAAAAAACTCCCTTGTAAATAAAAGTTATAATTTTCTTATGACCAAGAAGTTTCAAAATCACAAAAAAATGGCTCAAAATGAAAAATGGTTCTATTAGTATATACACTTTTTGAAACGGACGTAAAAAAACTACTAAAATTGATCCCCCCAAAAGATGAGAACAATGGCGGGTTCTCATCAAGTTGTATAGCTTGTTGTTCCTGGAATATCTCTTGTAGAGATCACATATCTCAGTATATTTTAACAAGGACACACCTCCATCACCCTTCAAATTTAATACCTCAATACAATCATCTCTAATCCCCCATAACAACGATATTTTTAATGTCTCATCATTTAGTGAATTCTTCCTTGACCTCTATAAGTTGTACTTAAATATTTCCACGTAATCCTACAAGCCTTCATCCTCCTACTGGGACATCTTAAAAATTGCTTCCTTTTGATCCCTATCCTTGCAATATTCTTGATATTTGTCTAAGAAGTCCTTCTTCATTCCTGCCCAGGTTGAGATGCTATCTCCCACCAACCCCATAAACTAGAGAACTGCCATATTTTTCAAGGTAGTTGGGAAAAGTTTTAATTTCTCGGCATCTATGACATAGTCGTAACTCTTGTAGAGGACATCAAATTCAAACAGAAACGTGTCTGGGTACTCACTAGCCATACCATGAAAATTTGGCAAGGTTGAGTGTGGAATGTTCTTCATTTGTGTTGTCAGTGTAGAACCTGGGTTTCTGATTGGGAACTCGGAAGTGCTTGTCCTAGCGGATGATTCAACAATTTTTTCTGCCCTGTTGGGAATGTGCTCACCTTCTCCAACCATATTTCTCCAGAAAATTGTGAATTCTTCTAGTGCTTTTGATCCTGTAGAAGGTGGTGAATCTACATATTTACAACATTCGTTCGATTGAGTACTGGTGCTAAGCTGATTGTAAAGCTCCTTCCGTTTAAAATATTATCTTGTTGGAAGCACACCCTCAGTCCAAGTTGGTGAAGCAGTTTTTCCTATAAAATAAGTGGAATGCATAAACTCCTTAACCACTTCCACTTAATCCTTCCTTTATGGAATATCAACAGGAGGTGGCTTTCTTTGCGACTATTTCTAGGTGCCTCCTCTTACTGAAATTCCTACATGGTTAGTATCTAGGGGGGTGTTGTATGGATAAACAAGTCTCCCTGTATGATCTCTAATTCTATGCATGAATCACAACATAATGAAAGCGTCACACAACCAGTTTACAAAAAAACCAATCAAAACAATCACGCCTCCAAAAACTAAATTGACTAACAAAAACTACAATGTCCTTGATATCTCCCTGACAACAGCACCAAAATGATGAGATTTTCTATTACCTTCTAATTGACTTGAAAAGCAAATGAAAACTGTGCATTCATTATCAAACCATCGTTTATTATTACTTGCGATCCACCTGACAAAGTTTATTCTAGACACTATACTTTTAATAGTATTTTAAAGATCGAGCGTCTCGTTAAATGGTTTGGAGCTTGAATCAAATAATTATTGATAATCTTGGTAGAATAAAATATTAAAACAACTATGCTTACAAAGAAAAGAAATTATTGTTGAACTTTAAGAAAGTAGCAATTGGCACTCTCTCTTAATCTAAAATCAATCAATCTCTAAAATTGTTGTTATAGAAAGGAAATCCAACAACTAAATTAACCCTTTAGGAAAGGAAATAAAACAACTAGGATTATTTTGCATAAAGGAAATGATTCTATGTCTAATTTTGCATAAAGAATTCAACATCTATTCTAACCGGCAAGAAGGAAATCAAACCTAACTACGCTTGCAAGAAAGGAAAATGGTCTCCTACTTCTCAAATCTTAATCTAGCATTCAAGAAACTATTAATCCATATTTATCTATTCGTCCACCAATATGTTATTATTCTCCAATCACGCATCCATATCATAAAAAGTCCTCTTATACTAGACAACCAAACATAACTCGAAACAATTGTAGAAAATAATCAATCTAATCACTGTTCTAAGCAAATTAACATCAAAGTACACAATTAATTCAACAACAAATAAACTAAATCATGCCACTCTATTATAAATTGTAGAAAAGAAAGAAGTTAAAATATGAAAACAAAACAAACTAAACCATGCCACTCTATTATAAATTGTGGAAATAAAGAAACTAAACTACAACAACACTTGTCTACTGAAAGGGGGCCTTCCTTCAAATATAAGAGCTAGGCAAGCCACTCAATCACAAAAAATTACTCAACACATCCATAACCAACAACATATAGTTTTATAAAATGCTAAGTTTGGGTACAAAAAGTTTCAACAGTTCTATGCAAAATATGGCTAATCCCCTCTTCATGAGAATCGAAGTCTTTATACATTTTACAAAACTTGGAAAGAGATAAGCATTCAAATTCCACAATTTGAAGTTACAATGAGAATGCTAAACATGGTAAATTTGAATCTCGATCTCCCTAGAATCTTGTGAACCATATTAAAATTATGACCTTATAGAGATTAAATCAGTTCTAAAGATAAAGGAATCTATTAATCTAGTTGGCACAACAATTCAGAGAAGGTTACAGGTTGTTTTAATTCATTATAGTTTGTTCTAGAAAATTTCCGCAATCATTCTTTAGTTGGATGCGGAACCATTTTAGTTGGTTCCATAGCCCAATGGAACGATCAATGAAACCTTCTAGACCATGTCATAACCATCTCATGACTTTTGAAGCTTTAAGAATTAATTCCATAGTCAAAATTATGTTGTTCTGTACCCTGACAATATGGATTTCCCACCTACTCTGTTGCAAGTTCTGTAGTCTGTTTTGAAGCTACCTCAAAGCACTTTCTATAGCCTCCAAAAATTGTAACAGGCAACAAGCTTAATACATCAAACCCTTTTAAGAAGTCAAAAGAAACATAACCATACCCCTACTCATTTTTTAAGTTACAAATATGCAAGGAACAAGATTACTACATACCGATGCTAAAATTGACAAATTACCCCTTAGGAATGATCAGTACAGGTATCAAAAACATGCAAAAGGTGACCAAAAGGATGCCATGTACGAATCCCTTCCGACACTTTCAGTACTTCAATTTGCAATTTTGAAAACCAATTTTGGCACTTACAAGTTCTAATTTTGCACTATTGAAAACCAAACTCGACACTTGGTTTACAAGTATTGTCACATCATAGAATTGCATATACAAGAATGCAAAGAGTTTATTCGTGAAAAAAATATCAACTCTATTCTTTAACAAAATAGTTCCATATTTTTTACAATTAGCCTCACATCGCTCACACCATTCAAGTGCATCTAGCAAGGCCATAATCGATTGAACAAGAATGTGTCATTGACATCGTCGCAAGTATAAATTTTTGATATAATATTGTTCCCTTCCTCATTACAAACATGTTTTTCTTTTGAGTCATCTACAATCACTGTATTTCTAGCATCATAACCATGGGTCAAAATCTCCCAAACATTTTTTAAAGGTTTTAGAAAAACATAAGGATTCCCATCACCCACAAAACCCTCTTTGTGTATCTGGGAACAATCATCTTGTGTTAATAAAAATCTATTTTTTTCCCTTTTCAATCATATTCTTTCCAATAATTTTGGTAAAAACTCATCCATAGTATTTTTTGTACGGATGTCCATACACCCACTTCAAACATAATAATTTTTTTTTCAAAAAATTCCCTAAATCCTGGACGTATAAAATAATTATTTGTTCTTGATTCGATATTTGGTGTTCTTGGAAATCTAAATTCCTTTTTTCTATGTGTTTCATGTAACAACACTCCGTTGAATAAGAATATAATCAATGGTTTACCTATAACTAATCTTCTAGTAATATTTGCAAAAAAACAACAAACACAACCCAATAAATACTTTTTTTTGTTTCTTGAATGTTTCTATTTGTATATAAATATATTACTGGCACAATATGCAATTTTTGAAACATATATTATCCAGATACATGATATTACGCCCATAAATATAGGAATTGTCCAAATATACAAAATTAATTTGACATTTGTTGAAGTTGTCAAATTATACAAATCTCTAAATCAATTGTTTTCTCTATCATCTCAAGGTCATCTCAATTTGAAGGTTTTTAACCAATGCCCCATTTTTTAACAAGGCCCGCCATGATTCAATAGAGAATACAAGATTGCTTTTATAGTTATTTCTCTCTTGTGTGAACTGTCAAATTTCCAACTGGTTGGCTTTTTCATCAGTTTTCCTTGATATATATATATATATATATATCTCCATATTGGATAAATACATCCTTGAAGGACTTTTTGTATATGTGTAGTACTTCACCAACATTATATGCAGACATTGAGGAATTATAAATCATGCTATCTTTACATTGCTCTTGACCCCAAATAAATACAAATTCCCCATTCTTCAACCGTGCAAATCTATCAAGGAATTATTTAATTTCCATGCCATCAAGTGAAAAAAACTATCGAGAAATGTCAAAATATTCTCTTGTAGCATTGATAATATCAATATTGAGCATCAGCACATAATAATGGAAAACATTATGGACAAAATGAGGTTGTTTATGTTAGTACTAAAACATTCCTCACCATGCTCATTCCCTAGCTACATCACCACATTCCTTATTTTTCCTGTAAAAACCGTCACTAACCAACAAATCCTAAGTCAAAAACCCACAAATTGGTTCAAAAATATTATTTCCCTCTACAAAATAGGGAAATATGGCTTCATTCCATCCAAAAAGAAAATAAATGCCCCAAAATAGGGATAGTCCCCCCCAAAAGGAAAAAAATAAAATAAAAAAGGAAAAAAGGGGGAAATATTAAAAAAAAGTCAAAAAGGAGGGAAAACCCTAAACCGCCACCCAAAACCCAAGATCCAGTACTATGGTTTTCCCAATACCATGGGAAAGAAACCCAAGGAAAACATTTCTATAAATAGACAGTGAAGGATCACATTATTCACTCTCACTTGTTACCTTACCGTCACTCTGCCAAAATTTCACCCAAAACCCTTGAAGCTCCCATTTCACTTCTTGTTTCACCCATTTTGAGTTTTGGATATATTTAGTCACCTTTGTGTGGAGAACAACCTGAAGCTGCTCAGAGACTAAGGACTCGTTGCTTCCATAATCTACAAGGGCCCTCAAGTCACTCTCTTTGAGGTAACTTCGATATTATATCTTTTATGTTTGTGAAATAAAATAAAATAAAAATATTCTTTCGCTACCCTCTTGTATGTGTGAAAGAATGAAAAATATTTAGTTTAGTTTTTCTTTCCATATAGTTTCATCATGCATCTTAGTTCTTATTTACCATCGTTTACAAATATTTATTGCATATTTGCATCATCATTTCTAAACTATTACTAAGACTTCCCTAACTCTTAGCAGGTGTATTTCTGCACCAGCTAGTGCGAATAACCTAGCTACAGTTTGGATAATGCTTCTCTTTTGGATAAAATCCAAACCCCAAAGAAAAATCCCTCTAATCCTAGTACCGATAGTTTCTTTTGCAGTGATATTCGGACTGCATACAAAAAATGTGACTATTCATATAACTAGAATGACAACACTTTGTTCATCAAGTTAATGATCACAAACATACAATTGTAAATGCATATCTTAAATTTAGAAGAAGAATACAAACATAACCTAAAATTTCTTATATTCACAAGGAATACAAGAATCACACTAAAGAAATAATAATATGTTAGATTCAAAATAAAATACCAACAACACCCAACAAAGTAAAGGAAATCGTTTAATTATTTACACGAGGCAATGATAGGTTACATTGAATAAAACTTGTTTCTCTTGAACGAGGCAATGAAATTTCTGGTATTAGTTGATTATGGTATTTTACATAAATATTGCTAGATTTCATGCCTTAGCAGACGATGTATTGAAGGGCATATGAAAAATATGATTTTTAGATGGATGTGCTTGCACATCATCCAGCCTCCAATACAATCATTGATCCATTACATTTCGAAGATTTCACTGGGAACTCCTCCCACACTTTGTGCATGTTTTTTTTGTATATGTTAGTTTTTCAGAAATTTCAATCTGATCTAGGATCTTAACTAAGAGAATAACATGTACAACATATCTACAACATATCAGTCATGGACACAATAATGCAAGCACACAAGAGACGCAGAGTTTCACTGAGGAAAACCAAGAAGGTTAAAAACCCCGCAACTTCCTTAGAGATAGATAGAGCAATGATACAACCCAATTATAAGAGATAGTCCTCCTAGAAGTAGCTTCTCCTCCTCCACTAGTTTTCCACTCTCCAATGAGTGTGTGAGTGAAGAATATAATGATCCAATAGAGTGCCTCCCGCACTCTATTTATACACTAACTTGACTTGCCTAATAACCTTACTAGGTTGGCCTTAACTTAACCACATAACATAATGCTGATAGGACCGACCCCCACTAGGGTGGTCTAATAACCCTTTTACCCACATGACTCATACAGGGATGACCCCATCAAGGTGGTCTACTAACCCATCAAGTATAAGTTATGACACTTAAAATATAAATGACGAAACTTTTGTATAGAGGGATAATAACATCTCTATAGGAATACAAACACTTCCGTATAGAGGAATAATAACATCTCTATAGGAGTACAATATCCATATATGAAATACTGTCCAAAGTTACAATTACGTCAACACTCCCTCTTAACTAGGAAGGCATTTCTCAACACAGATTTGCTAGCACAAGTTTTCTTCTCTGGATCATCATCACTGGATCATCGTCATCATCATGGCTATTGCTATCTCAATCAATCTCTGATCTACTCATCATAGGAATTTTTACAGAGCCAGTCCTTTTTCATACTGGATGTAGGCCCACCACTTGTAGGTCTTCATCATCACTGGCCATACTGTGGAATCCTCAGGACTCATAACATGCGTCAACAAAACCTAGAAAGAGTATCCCAGGATCCTTTATGTGCCTAAGCACGACCGGAAAGATATCCTAGGGCGCTATTATGTAATGACCCTTTTTCAAAATTTTATTAAAATGCCAATTTTTCCACTTTTTCCCCAATTTCAACCTTTGACTAGTTTTACTGTTTTGACCTCCAAATCAACCCAAATGCTCCCAAATATTCTGTAGGAGTGTATGAATGGTATTTAGACTTGAATATTAGGTTCAAGGATGTTTTATGGCCCTCCAAATACTACTGCAAACTTGATTTGTATTCTAATCAATATATGTAATTTTGACTAGTAATTTGTGCATCAAATCCCCCCGGGGTAACACTGCAAATGGCCTTCCAAATGCCTCCAAACTCCCACGAATTTATGAAAAAAAGTATGTAATGTGTTAATTATGTTATTAAGGTCTCATATGCACCATTAATTGATTTTTACTATTGTTCTAACTCTCTCACATTCAATAGCAAAAACCCCCAATTCGACCCTTGGGGAAATGGCACTATTTCACCTCTCAATACAAACAAACTGAGTAAAAATGCTTCAAATTCTCAAGTACAGTACATGAAACTTGTATAATTTATCCATGGTAGTATATGAATAACAAATATATCAGAGAATCATCCATCCATTCGAAATAATCAACCTTAGAGTGTCATACATCAAAGCATTGGGGAAATGGACACTGTTTGCTCATTAATCAATAATTTTGCATACAGTCAATGGGTATTTCGACCTGAGAGTTTTTGAATATGAATAACAGAGAATATGAAGCTATTACAATCAGAAAAATATCATATGAAGCTCTCCCAATGAGTGCAAGATCTCACCCAAAGCGCAATCCCTCAAGGAGCCCGAATATGCCTTCAAATTGGAAATGGTGGAGAGAAAGTGCTGCACTAAACCAAACCATGAAACTTCCTGTAGCTGCTACCTACAAATAAAACTCCATTAAAGCAGCATTAAAGGCCTGAGTGGCCTCTCCAAACACCAACTTGGATGGGAATCTTTCACCCTCGAAATTGGCTAAGGCAAGAAACTAGTCATCCACTAGTTCTCTCTTCACAAATGCAATTTTTCTCAAATCATCATAAGCCATACTCATACTTGATTTCTACATTTTATAACCAACATTAGCCTTCAAGGGGTAGAAATCCTCTCAATAGATTCAATAAATTTCAATTTAGAAAATATTCCTCATTTGTCACTTGTCTCCTAGTTCCAACCTTCCGTCTTCTCCCAAATTCGAATTTGAGTCTCTTTAGCTTCCCCCAACTCCATGAGCGCCTTCCTTGAGCCTATTTTTGGGGATGACATGTCATAATTATCAGGTGTAAGAAGTCAGGTCTGAATTTTTTTATAAATGTCATAGATGCTTCATTATTGTTGTCATAAAACTAGGGAATCTAGCCCAAGTGTCCACTACTCTCCAATTTGACTCTTCCTCTCCCATGGAGGTTATTATTCCATCCCATTTCGACCTAATATGCTCAATACCATGTGTTATGATTTACCAACTCACCCAAGAGTGTTCACCTTCCCATGAATTCGAATTGGCAAGAGAGAGCTACCATGTGTCATTGAAAAATCAAGCTAGTGTGGGTCCCACCACCTCCATATGTCTCCAAAACCACTTGCCACTTAGAATTTCTCTTGAATTTATTTATTCACCATATTTATTAAATGATTGAACCCTTCTAATGTCTAAATATAATTTATTATCTTCCTTATTACCATCCCACATGTGCCCATCCAACCTAGGAAACTAGTAGGATTGATGGGATTGTCTTACTATGCACTTATTTGAATGGGGACATTACAGTCCTCCCCACCCAAGATTGCTTGTCCTCAAGCAATTTCAGATTTAGATGCTGCAATATCTTCTCCTCTTCCCATGTGGGATCTTCATTTGGTAAGTCCTTCCATTGCACTAAATATTCTTTGATGATTCTACTCCTCAACCTTCTTTCCTGTGTCTTCAAAATCTTTTCCAGAACAAGTGTGAGATGACCTTCATCATGCAAAGGATGAATTATTTCTGAAGTGATGATTTGTTGACCAAGAGCTTTCTTGAGACATGAAACATGAAATACATCGTGGATTTTTCTCCCTTCCGGAAGTTCTAGTTCATATGCTACTTCTCCAACCTTCCGCACTACCTTGTATGGCCCATAGTACCTTGGTTTTAATATTTCTGCTCCATTCTTTTTGAGAGATGTTTGTTTATAAGGCTGCAACCTTAAATATACTAAATCATTGACTTGAAAGGTTCTTTATTCTCTATGCCTATCAACATATTGTTTTTGTTGATTTTGAGCAACCTGTAAATTGTCTTTCAAGAGCTTTAAAATTTCTTAGCTCTCTTCCACCCAATCTTTAGGCTTTGGGGCTCTACTATCACCAAATATAATGTTAGAAAATGTAAGTGCATCATAACCATATAATGATTTGAAAGGAGACATTCCTATTGACATATGATAAGTGGTGTTGTAGAAAAACTCTCCAAAGTGTAGCCATTTTTCCCATGCTTTTTGCTGCCCTCCAACATAGTTTCTTAGGTATCCTTCCAACCACTGGTTTACCCTCTCTGTTTGTCCATCAGTTTGTGTATGATAGCTGGTACTTGGAGTCAATTGAGTGCCTACCAATCTAAAAAGTTCTTACCAAAAAGCACCCATGAATCTACTATCTCTATCACTGACAATGCTCTTGGGGAGCCCATGCAATCTGAAGATTTCTTTGAAAAAAATATCAGCCACTTGTGCAGTACTAAAAGATGATGTAACAACAAATAAATGAGCAAATTTTATCAACCTATCAACTACCACATAGATGCAATCCTTACCCAAGGATTTAGGCAATCCGGTGATGAAATCCATGGAAATACTGTCCCATTTTTGCTCCGGAATGGGAAATGGTTGTATTAGGCCGTCTAGACATGTAAGTTCTGATTTGTTTTGTTGAAATGCTTTACATTCATTCACATACTTTTGAACATCTTCCTTTAGCCCCTTCCAAAAAAATATTTGCCTCAATTGTCTATAAGTTTTGAAGATCCCCGGATGGCCCGCTAGTGGGGAATCATGTGCTTCTTGCAAAATTTGGTACTTGAGCTTGGAGTTATGAACTAAATAAATTCTTCCCTTATAATATATCATCCCATTCAAAATCCTATAATTATCATCCCCTTTGATTCCATCGAACACATTACAAGCAAATTTGTCTTTGGCATATTCAACTAGTAGCATGTTTTTCCAATCCTTGGCAATATCCATGAGAGAAAAAGAAAGCCTTCTTGACAAAGCATTTTCTACTATATTATTCTTTCCTTTAACATATTCAATATCAAAATCATAAGCTTGAATCTTGCTTACCCATTTTTGTTTCCTTTCATTTAGATATTTTTGGGTGAGAAAGTGTCTTAGACTATTGTGGTCAGTTTTCACCACAAACTTGCTGCCCACCAAGTATTGTCTGAATTTGGCCAATGCATGCATAATGGCCAGCATTTCTTTATCATATATGGAGTAAAGTTTTTCATGAGGCTGCAACTTTCTGCTCTCAAAGGCTATGGGGTGTTGGCCTTGCTTTAGGACAGCCCCTATTCCTCCACCTAAAGCATCACATTCCACAACAAAAGGTTTAGTAAAATCAGGAAGTGCAAGTATGGGACAACTACTTATTACCTATTTCATTTTTTGGAAGGCCTTTTCAACCTCTTCATCCCACTTGAAATCATCATTCGTAGTCAAATCAGTGAGTGGAGAAGTCAACTTGGAGAACCCTTTCACAAATTTTCTGTAGTAGGTGCATATGCCAATAAAGCCTCTCAATTCGGTAATATGTTTTGGTGATGGCCATTCCATGATAGCCCTAATTTTTTCCATGTGTACCTTCACTCCTTTTTGCCCAATAATGTGCCCAAGATACAGTATTTCTTTCATCCCAAACTCACATTTTGATAACTTAGCAAATAAGGACTCTTCTTGCAAGATTTTCAACACAATCTCTAACTGCTGCAAATGCTCTTCCCATGTTTTACTGTAAATGAGAATATCATCAAAGAAAACCAAAACAAACCTTCTTAGTTTCTTGCAAAATATCCTATTCATACATACTTGAAAGGTGGTTGGAGCATTAGTTAACCCAAAAGGCATGACAAGAAATTCAAAGTGGCCAAAATGACATCGCAAAGCGATCTTTTGCACATTTTTATCTTTCATTTGAATTTGGTGATACCGTGATCTAAGGTCAATTTTTGAGAAGTATTTGGCCCCATGTAGCTCATCCATGAGCTCATCAATCCTAGTAATAGGATACCTATTCTTGATAGTCTTTTTCTGCAAGGCTCTAAAATCTATGCACATTCTCAATGTTCCATCTTTTTTCTTCACTAGCACTACTGAAGAAGCATAAGGGCTAGAGCTTGGTCTAATGAGTGCCAACTCTAGGAGTTCTTGGATAGCCTTTTAAATCTCATCTATGAACTTTTGAGGATGTCTATAAGTTGGTATCTGAATGGGTGAAGTACCATGCTCCAAAATAATACTGTGCTTAACCCCCCTATTTGGTGGCCTACCATGTGGAAGGTCTCTAAAAACCTTTTCATATTTTTGCAAAAGTCTCTCTATCTCCTTTGGGTGTTTGACAATATTTATATTTGGCTTGGGAAATGTAATATGACATTCAGTATCCCATTCTATATCCCCATGCCTCAATATAGATCTCATACTATTGCAAGTTACTACTTGATTTGGATAAGTGTGTTGCCCTCTCACAATTCTTTGTACTCCTTTTGAATCTTGGAATTTCATTTCGGGAATTTGATAATTTACTATATTCTCTCCTATTGAATACATCCATTGCACTCCCAAAACCACATTAGTATCAGCAACATCAACCACATAAAAACTATCAACAAAAGTATAGTTACGTACGGTGACTTGCAGCTTTGGAACCCATGTTTTGCATTGCATTGTCTTGTGACCGGGAATGACAACTGTGAAGCCATCAAATGGTTCAATAGGTATCTTTATTTTCTCTACCATCTCTGCATCAATGAAGTTATGAGTGGCTCCTCCATCTACCAAAACTGAAGTTCTTTGTCCTTGTACCACACCTTTGCATCGGATAGTATGATAGCAAGGTACTACTGAAAGCACTGTCATTCTTGCTTTGTCCGATGAAGGCTGATTTTCGTCTTGTCTTTCCTCTTCTATTGCTGTCTCATATGCCTCTTCTTGATCTAAAATATATGTCCATCTTCATCCATGCCCCCATCATACCCCTCATTATCAGAAAATACTTCTATGTATTGAGCCTTTCCTTTGGTACATTTGTGCCCCGATGTCCATGGTTGCAAGCATGTGAAGCACAGTTTCTTTTTTCTAAGTTCATCCCTGTTTAGTCGCTCCTTTTTATTCTTCCCAAATGACTCTCTTTTCTAAGGTTTCTTATCATATCCATCCCTTTTCCAAGGTTTCTTTTCAAATTTGTAGCTAGGCTTAGGAGGAAATCTCGTTCTAGGAAGCACATTTTGGAGATCCCTAGTCAAGCTCATTGCATCTTTTGATGTAGTTGGCTTGTGGGCTTTGACCAAACCTCTTAAGGGTTCAACCAAACCTTCAGTGAACAACAATACTAATCTTCCCATAGATACATCAGCCACCTTGACTGATAATTTTTGAAAGTCCAACATATATTCGGTAGGGGACCCAGTTTGCTTCAATTGAGCTAGTTCTTTGAAAGGCAATTCTGGATCTTTTTGTTCAAATCTTTCTAGTACCCTGTCAACAAATTCTCCATATGTTTTAACTTGATTATGACCCAAGGTTTTCAGCCCATGAAACCACCATTCATTGGCATCTCCTTCCAAATGCAAAATAGCCATTTTTAATGCATCCTCTTCCAACATAGGATTCAGTGGAAAATATACATCCAATTTTTGCACCCAAGTGTTAGCAGAATTTTGAGAAGAACCATCAAAAGTAAGAAGTGACATTTTTCCAATAGCACTATTCAATTCTTTATTTTGTAATGGACTCCTATTGTCTCCCTTGCTTTTAATATTTTTCATAGCATCAATGTAGTCACTGAGTGGTACACCTCTTTTACACTCTTCATTCAAATCATTCCAATCATTTACTAGTTTCTTCTAATCCAATTCAAGATTGGGCTCTTCTTTAGGTGTGAGAAATTTAGGTGCAGTATGCCTTTGTGTGCTTTGAAATTCATCAGTTCTATTATGAGGTCCTGTACTTGTGAAAATATGCTCATTCCCTTTCATCTTTTCCCCTGAGTGTGAACCACTATTATCTCCTATCATCCCTTTGCTTGAAAGTTGGCTACCTAACAATTCGAAACCTTTCATCATTTGTTTATTCATATCTAGAATAACTATGGTAATTCCTTCAAAACATGGTTTTCAGGCTTCAATAAATTCCTCCTTATGTCTTAATTTTTCCTCCTCCTCTCTACCCATTGTTTTAGAAAAAAACTCTTTTTTCTGCTACTATCTCTTCTTCAACCAAAACTTCTTCAACTACTGATTCAAATGGTGGTGGTTTATTTGCTTGGATTCTCGCTAATACCATCAGGTGCCAAGACCATGCTCTAATACCACTTGTAATGACCATTTTTCAAAATTTTATTAAAATGCCAATTTTTCCACTTTTTCCCCAATTTCGACCTTTGACTAGTTTTACTATTTTGACCTCCAAATCAACCCAAATGCTCCCAAATATTCTATAGGAGTGTATGAATGGTATTTATAATTGAATATTAGGTTCATGGATGTTTTATGGCCCTCCAAATACTGCTGAAAACTTGATTTGTATTCTGATCAATATATGTAATTTTGACTAGTAATTTGTGGATCAAATCCCCCCGGGGTAACATTGAAAATGGCCTTCCAAATGCCTCCAAAATCCCATGAATTTATGAACAGAGGTATGTACTGTGTTAAGTATGTTATTAAGGTCTCATATGCACCATTAATTGATTTTTAATACTATTCTAACTCTCTCACACTCAACATCAAAAACCCCCAATTCGACCCTTGGGGAAATGGCACTATTTCACCTCTCAATACAAACAAACTGAGCTACAGTACATGAAACTTGTATAATATATCCATGGCAGTATATGAATCACAAATATATCAGAGAATCATCCATCCATTTGAACTAATCAACCTTATAGTGTCATACGTCAAATCATTGGGGAAATGGACATTGTTTGCTCATTAATCAATAATTTTGCATATAGTCAATGGGTATTTCAACCTAAGAGTTTTTGAATATGAATAATAGAGAATATGAATCTATTACAATCAGAAAAATATCATATGAATCTCTCCCAATGAGTGAAATATCTCACCCAAAGCGCAAACCCTCAGGGAGCCCGAATATGCCTTCAAAATTGGAAATGGTGGAGAGAAAGTGCTGCACTAAACCAAACCATGAAACTTCCTATAGCTGATACCTACAAATAAAAATCCATTAAATCACCATTAAAGACCTAAGTGGCCTCTCCAAACACCAACTTGGATGGGAATCTTTCACCCTCGAAATTGGCTAAGGCAAGAAACTAGTCATCCACTAGTTCTCTCTTCACAAATGGAATTTTTCTCAAATCATCAAAATCCATTCTCATAATTGATTTCTACATTTTATAACCAACATTATCCTTCAAGGGGTCGAAATCCTCTCAATAGATTCAATAAATTTCCATTTAGAAAATATTCCTCATTTGCCACTTGTCTCCTAGTTCCAACCTTCCGTCTTCTCCCAAATTCGAATTTGAGTCTCTTTAGCTTCCCCCAACTCCATGAGCGCCTTCCTTGAGCCTATTTTTGGGGATGACATGTCATAATTATCAGGTGTAAGAAGTCAGGTCTGAATTTTTTTATAAATGTCATAGATGCTTCATTATTGTTGTCATAAAACTAGGGAATCTAGCCCAAGTGTCCACTACTCTCCAATTTGACTCTTCCTCTCCCATGGAGGTTATTATTCCATCCCATTTCGACCTAATATGCTCAATACCATGTGTTATGATTTACCAACTCACCCAAGAGTGTTCACCTTCCCATGAATTCGAATTGGCAAGAGAGAGCTACCATGTGTCATTGAAAAATCAAGCTAGTGTGGGTCCCACTACCTCCATATGTCTCCAACCTTCCGTCTTCTCCCAAATTCGAATTTGAGTCTCTATAGCTTCCCCCAACTCCATGAGCACCTTCCTTGAGCCTATTTTTGGGGCTGACATGTCATAATGGTCAGGTGTAAGAAGTCAGGTCTGAATTTTGTCATAAATGTCATAGATGCTTCATTATTGTTGTCATAAAACTAGGGAATCTAGCCCAAGTGTCCACTAGTCTCCAATTTGACTCTTCCTCTCCCATGGAGGTTACTATTCCATCCCATTTCGGCCTAAGATGCGCAATTCCATTTGTTATGATTTACCAACTCATCCAAGAGTGTTCACCTTCCCATGAATTTGAATTGGCAAGAGAGAGCTACCATGTGTCATTGAAAAATCAAGCTAGTGTGGGTCCCACTACCTCCATATGTCTCCAAAACCACTTGCCACTTTGAATTTCTCTTGAATTTATTCATTCACCATATTTATTAAATGCTTGAACCCTTCTAATGTCTAAATATCATTTATTATCTTCCTTATTAGCATCCCACATGTTCCCATCCAACCTAGGAAACTAGTAGGATTGATGGGATTGTCTTACTATGCACTTATTTGAATGGGGACATTACATATTACATGTTGACTGTCACAAAACCTTAAAAGAGTGTCTTGCCTAACAAGAAATCTAAAGAGCATCCGAGGCCTTTTACATGACTAGCACAACCTGTCTGGATCTCTAGGACGTATTACATGTGATCCCCACCACAAAACCTTAAAAGAGTGTCTTGAATAGCAAGACCTCTAAAGAGCATCCGAGGCCTTTTACGTGACTAGCACAACTTGTCTAGATCTCTAGGATGTATTATATGTGGTCATGGAAAAACCTTGAAAGAGCATCCCAGGACTGATTATGAGCATACTGCTCAACCTATCGGATCTCCCAGGGCACTATTATATTCCATAAGACAAAACCTCGAAAGAGTGTTTGTCAGATATCCCAAGGCGCTGTTATATGCCATAGTCAAAACCTCGAAAGAGTATATGCAAAACTCCCAAGGCGCTATTATATGTCCTCCCAAGCAAAACCTCGAAAGAGCATTTGCCAGATATCCCGGGGCACTATTATATGCCATAAGCAAAACCTCGAAAGAGTATCTGCAAATCTCCAAGAGCACTATTATATGCTTATCTACACAGCCTGTCCATGACCATAGAATATCAACCTGATACTCACCATACATCATCCTGATGTACATCATCACATGATCATCATAGCATCATCCTGATGCATATCATCTGGAGCAACATCCTGAAGCTCATCATCCATGATCATCCTGATCATCATCATAGCATCATCCTGATGCATATCATCTGAAGCAACATCCTGAAGCTCATCATCCATGATCATCCTGATCATACAATGCATCCACCTGATGCATACCAAGTATCTACCTAATACATATCATCATACATGATCTACCTGATCATACAATGTATCCACCTGATACATATACAAATACATGATCCAACTTATCATAACAAGCATCCAACATGATGCATATACATACACATGATCTAATTGATCATAACAAGCATCCAACATGATGCATATACAAAGCGGTAACTGGAGCATCGTCCCGATGCTCATCATCCAGCGCTTACATCCAAAGCCATGGGAAGGATCCTCCTTTTACCATGCTTGGAATGGATCCTGCAAATGTGTCCGTCACTTCTTCCTTGAAGTGTTGTCAATCTGAAGAACACCAAGCCTCTCTCTGAAGTACTCAAACTTCACTCTGGCTAGTGGTTTCGTCAACACATCTTTAGCTTGCTCATCTTTTGCAAAATACAGGAGCTTCACTACTCCTCTCTGCACCATATCCTCGATATAGTGATATTTGATGTCAATGTGCTTCGACCTGTTGTGGAACACTGGGTTCTCAGATAGCTTCACACAACTCTGGTTGTCACAAAAAATACCAGTAGCATCCAATGGGAGATCAAATAACTCAGACAGTAGCTTCCTAAGCCATACGGCCTCACAACTAGCCGAACAAGCTGCAACATACTCTACTTTAGCTGTACTCAGTGCTACATAGGACTGCTTCCTGCTAAACCAAGAGATCACACCTAATACCATACTGAAGCATCACCTAGAAGTGCTCTTCCTATCTGCAGCACTGCCTGCCCAATCTGAATCAACATAACCCTATAGGTTAAACTTTTGATTCGCATCATACTTGAGCCCATAATCAATTGTACCTTTCAGGTACCTCAGAATATGCTTTACAGCAGCCAGGTGAACACTCCTCGGATCTGTCAGGAACTGGCTCAATGTGTTCACCGCAACGAAAATATATGGTCTAGTGTTTGTCAGGTACATCAAGGACCCAATCATCTAACGATACATAGTGACATCAATTGGCTCAGATGAAGCATCACACAGAAGCTTTAGGTTCTATGCCATATGTGTGGCCATGGCCTTGCAGTCCATCATCTCGAACCTCTTCAGGATATCTACTGCATACTTCCCTTGTCCAAGGAAGATCCCATCTGCACTCTGCCACACCTCCATGCCTAGAAAGCAGTGCATCATCCCCAAGTCCTTCATCTCAAACTCAGGAACAAGCTTCCTCTTGGTGTTGACAATCAACCCATCCTCACTTGTTACAAACAAGTCATCCACATACAATAGTAGTATCATAGGATTTCCTTCCTCAACCTTGTAGTAAAGGGTTGAATCTGCTTTACTCTTGGTAAAGCCCAAACTGGATAGAAAGCTTTCTATCCTACCATACCAAGTCCTAGGAGCTTGCTTCAAGCCATATAAGGATTTCTTCAACTTGCACACATATGACCCCCTGTCATGCATCTCAAAATCGAGTGGTTGCTCCACATACACTTCCTTCTTGACTACACCATTCAAGAAAGCTGTCTTGACATCAATCTGGTGTATCTTCCATTTCATCACTGCAGCCAGGTAAAGTACTGATCTGATGGAAGTGTACCTAGATACAGGAGCAAAAGTCTCTTCATAGTCAATCCCTTCTTTCTGGGAGAAGCCACAAGCTACAAATCTCGCTTTGTATTTTTATATGCTGCCATCTGCAGCATGCTTGACCTCATAGATATACATGGAAGTCACCAGAGGCTTCCCTTCTGGCCTTGGGACCACTTCCCAAACATCATTCTTCATGATCGATTGGTACTCCTCGATCATGGCCTCACTGTATCCCTAATCCGGGGAACTTCAAATTCTTCAATATTTTCAATAGAAAGCTTTGTTGCTGGAACAAATGTTGTAGTCCTTCTTTTGTAGGTGATGGCATATGATCTTTCCTACAAGACAAGTTAAATTGCATGATTAGAAACATCTCATAGTTTTCAAAACAAATTCTTACACATAAAGAAATATGTCATACAGTCATGCAATTATTTTAGCCAATGCTTCAATAAAACATTTATCCATATCCCATGACTTTCTAGATGCCTTCCAATCTCTACCAGAACATTGTTAAGAGTGTGCACAACTCCCAACATGTCAGCAAAGAGGTTTCATTTTAGATAAGTATCAATGGAATGTTGTACAGTGCCATAGGCCACTTTACCCATCACATGCATATTAGTAGTATACTGTTCATTAATGCAATTATTCTAATATGCATAATACACAACCTAAGTCTAGGAACATCTTTGAACAATATTATTTAAACAAACAAGTATGCAAGAAATGAGAATTCAAAGACTTATATTTGTTTGGTTGTAGCGTGGAATCCCTCTCAATATTTGCTTCCTTGTTGGAACTACTAGAGTGTGTTACCTCTTGATCTTTGCTTCCTGGATTACCTGTCCTTTGAACTTATATCCATCCTTGATCACTATGCATGCTTACTAGTATCATTATTGTGTTATCCTAGAGATCTCATACATAACTATACATTCATTAGTATAATCTTAATACTGTCAAAACACAATAATATTAAACATGTATAGTCATGCTCATTTCAAACGTAGATAGTAAACATTAGTATTCAAGGTTTCATGGAATACTTCTTTTACTCATGCATATTCTTATTTGACCAAAGGACTTTTTTGGTTAGTCATATCATCAATCAAAATAAGAGACATAATATGCATAAACCCTTGATTACTTACATTTCTAACTTCATGAATAATCATTATCAACCATACCAAGTATACTTATATAAGAGATCCTAACACAAGGTAGGATTCTAACTTGATATAGGAAAAACATACCTAGATTAGCATGCTAGATAGTTATGTCTAACATACCCGCATAATGTCTTCTTGTTCTCTTCAATGACGTGTGCTAGTAACCTGCATATCTCATAGGTTAACCATTATAGAACCAAGTTATACATACCTCGTAAGTAGATATTCTATGTGATCCATGACAATGGATAAATATTTGTCTTCATGTCACCATGGCCATATGTTCTTAAACTAGAACATGATTTGTCTTTCTTGATGTACCTTTCATGTTAGCGGACAACATCAATCTCATACAACACCACAATGCATTAGTACAATCATAAGTGTCAAAATCGTAATCAATGAATATCTGCATTCATAATTTTATTAAGGTGATATGACAAGTCTAAAGTTAATCAAGATTGTACTAACCTTGATGAAGACAAACATACCATAAACTTAATCATGAATAGATTCTCGAAACATACCTGGATAAGTCATACCTGTCGAGATTGCTTGTAATCTTCTTATGTAAGGCCTTAGCCTCATCTCCCTCTGAAATAGGAACTTCTTCACTTATGCAGGTGACCAATCCATTCTCTTCTAGGATTAACCCAATCCACTTGATTTGCAGAAACTAGATCTGGAGCTGGATTAGGGTTTGTCAGGGAAACCCTAAAAATTTAAACTTTGAATTTCAAACTTTTGAAAGGATAGAAAGATGCGCGTTGATGAGCTAATCAACTTGGTATACTCAGAATTTGAAAAATACAAAGTTTCACCCCTCAAATTTGCTTTTCAATCTTCTAGATTCACTCGGGAGGACCCTGAATTATGGTTTGAGTTTCCTGGAGCTTCACCCAACCAAATAGTTTGATCCAAAGATCTAAACTTTGATTTTTCCAAGGAGCTTCCATCCATGGTCACAGATTTCAAAAATTCCCATTTTTGCAGAAGCCGTAATTTTTTCACCTTTCCGATCAAAGTCCCGAATTAGGGTTTGATCAAGCCCGGCCTTCTGCCCAACCAAAAAATTTGATCTTGGTCTCTAAATTTCAATTTTGATGAGGAGCATCCAGCTATGGTCTCCGATACAAAAATTCCAACATTCTTCGAAACCCTAAATTCTTGGAGCCATGAATGAAGGTGCTCAAAATCCAATTCTGTTTTGACAGAAATATGCACTTGATTGTTTATGGTGTAACTCTGAAATTTCATATCTATAGGGTCTGAAAATTCTTCCTGTGGTAGCCTGACCTGTTATATTTCCAACCCCATAGGTATGACCTCACATGGATTCTGTGAGAGAGATTTATTCCAAGTGTCGCAACGTGACTTGGTTATGGGATAAAACAAGAGAGCAAACTTGTACGGAGTGCCACATGTCACTGGTTCAATTTCGGCCTCTAAACATTGTACCTGTGAAAGTACAATCCATGCCCTACCTGCCCCTTTTTACAAAATTTCATTTGGAGCTTCCTAGCCCAACTTGTGACCTTTTATCCTAGGTCACCTGTTTATGACTGAGATCTGGAAGAGGCAGAAACCCTAGATTGTACAAACCATAAAACAAAAAGTACAGTGAATTAGATGCTGTGCTTTGGCAACAAGCTACATGGGGATCTTATATTCGACCTGTAATATTTTCAGATCCTGAAACCTTACCAAAATTAATTTATAGTGAAAGTGCTACGATGACTGGTTTTTGCTATATCAAGACCTAGCTTCGCAAGTGCAACAAGTGTCATAAATGCCATACCATGCCTTATTTCAGGATGGCTTTGATACCATGCTAGTTTTTCAGAAATTTCAATCTAATATAGGATCTTAAATGAGAGAATAACATGTAAAGCATATCAATCATGTTCACATTAATGCATGCACACAAGAGACACAGAGTTTCACTAGGGAAAACCAAGAAGGTGAAAAACTCCGCAACTTCCTCAGAGATAGATAGAGCAATGAAACAACCCAAGTACAAGAGATAGTCCTCCTAGCAGCAGCTTCTCCTCCTCTGCTAGTGCACCACTTTCCAATGAGTGTGAGTGAAGAATAGAATGATCCAATAGAGTGTCTCCCGCACTCTATTTATACACTAACTTGACTTGCCTAATAACCTTACTTGGTTGGCCTTAACTTAACCACATAACATAATGCTGACAGGAACAACCCCCACTAGGGTGGTCTAATAACCCCTTTACCCACATGACTCATACAAGGCCGACCCCATCAAGGTGGTCTAATAACCCATCAAGTATAAGTTACGACACATACAATATAAATGATGACACTTCCGTATACAGGAATAATAACATCTCTATAGGAATACAAACACTTCCGTATAGAGGAATAATAACATCTCTATAAGAATACAATATCCATATATGAAATACATTCCAAAGTTACAATTACATCAACAATATATTTCCTTCTTAATCTTTGATAAATCTCTCTTGAAACCAAAAAAATAAAATTCGATCCCTAATTGCTTTTTTTGTTTCCTTTTCCCCTATAAATTTCATAAACAGTGGTTCCCTTCATTGACATCACATTTAGAAGACCAAATTCAAAGATCAAATTTTTTAAGACATAGTACCAAAAATCCTATCACATTTGGTCATGATTTATATAATGTCCCCTTGCTCTTAAATTCCAATTCTTCATCAGTACTTTCTCTCACCCTTTTTACCTTTTTGGAGGCATTTTTCGATGAGTTTCTTATAAAATAGAAAACCTTCCATTTCAAATATTAATAACATTTTTCTATGGATAGCTACAAATAAATAGTGTGTTTCATATATTCTGTAATAATTTTTTTTTACCAAATTCAGTAGAAAATAATCATTGTCTCTTGTCAATGACTGGTGAACATTTGAGTCGAGAGCAATAGTGCATGAGCTACCCCGTTTTCCCCCAAATCCATTCTTGGATCGCTATTCTCTAAGGATCCCAACATTGATGTGCTTGGATGGATAACATCCATGGATATCCTTGAACTTTCTCTTTTTGAGGAGAATCCACATTTCCAAAAACAAGTGAATCGTCTTGACCTACAAATTTGTAGGTATGCAATTTTTATAAATTTATGTTATTCAAAGTATAATACCAATCATCCATGATAAAAATTTAGATATTTTAACACTCAAAATTTTATCTGAAAGATAAATTATGACATTCCTATTTTTTAGACCCTTCTTGTCCATATTGTCCATCATTTTGGTAATTCTATGTGGATTCTCCATCGCCCTCAATTCCTTCATTGAATATTATAATTTGATTTGATAGCTCCTGAGTTTCCTCTATTATATTTAAATCTAGTAGAAAAGGAATTTGAAAAAATTATTGAACATAACCGAACAGAAAAATAAAATACAATGAATAAGATAATTGAAAAAGTTAATCATACAACTATATTGCTTTATAGCCAATTCACGATAGAAATTGTTGATAAAAATTTCTTGTTGTATTGTCTCCATGATAGAAATAATTATTCTTTTTGGTGACCTGGTAACCGAATGAAGAAATCTACTTCTTTCATACAACGAAAGAACTATACCTTGAGAAGAGATCAATATGGAAACCATGTGATCCTATAACTCCTGTGTCCTTTCTTTTGCAAAAACGTGGTTTCTTGAACTATCAGTTGGAACCTTGGACAAAGGTAAATCAATCATTGGTAGGTTTTCATCTTCCCAATCCATGTCCATATGAAGAACTAACAAATGATCCCCCTCCAATCCAATTCTCCAATATTGAATTATGGAGAATCCTATAAGAGGTCCTTTGAGAAATCTTGAAAACCACCCTTGGTAGGAGACTCCTTAACTATTTTTTTTCTTGCAGAATTGAGTGAATGCTTTAGAAACCATACATGAATTACTATAAAAAAAAATTACAAGTCCCTTCATTTGATTCTAAGTAATACAATAACGCAAGCATATCTTCTTCTATCCCGGTAGAAACAAAATTACACATATCAACAATAACAAGTCCACGGCTAATTGCAGCACCAAAAAAGGAAATGGTTCTTAGTGTTCTTACCAAAGGCACTAGATAAAAACATAGACAAGCAAATTGTGAACTAGCTATGTCGGAGTCAATGGACATATCGACCTTCTTTCTTGATATATATATTCAATATTTTCTCAACTTCCGTTGGTAATTTGGTACCTTTATCCTCTTCTTCTTTCTTTCTCTTCTTCCCAAGATATTTTGCATGCTTATCGGGGCCTAAATACTGCACAATTTCTGGAAATGATTTGAAACAATATTATTGATTTTAATGACATTATCCTTAGTGATTCCTTGTGAATGAAAAGAATCAACATCATGAACTTTTAAATATTCACAAACTGAATGCCTAGTTGATCTCTCTTCCTTTATCCGCTTGCAATACTGATGCAAAGTCTCCGCTCAAACATTTTTTTCAACCGATGTGCTTAGCCAAAATAATACATTGATAATATTGTCAACCACATTTCTCAATTCTTATTCATCAAGATCACACAATGGTCTAAAAAAATTAGATCCATGATGCTTAATTTTATTTAGAACAAAATCATCTTGTTTGATGCTCTTGGGTGAGCATGGAAAGAAACCACTTTTGTAACGTTCGAATATAGAAAACCATTTGTTCCATAATATTTCAGAAGTCAAAACTAGAGTCATCTTGTCTTTAACGTTTTCTTTGGTATTAACAACAAAGATATCCATACATTCACTTTGGAAAACCGACAAATATATAAAATTGAAAATACTATTGAATTTAGTAATTTCATAACATATTTAGAAATTTTTGAGCATTAATTGTTAAGAAGAAAATATTTATACTTACCACTCTTCACTGGAAGCGTTTCCCTTGTTCGCGTGGGATGACCTACTACGGTGTATCCATTTTTCTCTTGCTTTCACAACTTGATCAATGCAGGGATTTTCTGCAAATTCCATGTTTGAAAATTTTTGTTGTTTACATAATTTGTTTATAATGTTTTGAGGAACACATTTATGTAATAGACAAGCTTTCCAATGACGATATCTTGAATGGAATGCATGATATTTATCATTTTCAATTATTTTTTCTACATTGAAATAGTATGTTGTCCATCGAATATATAAAACTTCAATGTAGGTAAATTAATTTCTTCTTCAGTTCTAGGAACATAGCCCTCCCCGGTCATAGTATTGAAAGGAAAAATAATAGCATATCTCATTGTTTTTGTAAAAATTGAGAAAACGGATAAACCATATTTTCCATGACATCATCATCAACATTTCAATATTGCAGTTCTAGAGGTGCTAAAACACATCTTGTTACATTAATAGAAAAAAACATTTTCATTGAATACAAATGATTTGATCTATTCGTGTTGAATGTCTTTTGAGTTATCGAAGATCGTACTGGATTTCCGTAGCATCGCCATAGATGGAATCAATTTGAGTTCCTTGAAAGAATATTTTCTCACATATTTTTCAATATTTATGATAAAGGATCTTCGAAGATACAAATGGATTTTTTCATGAGCAACATTTGTCAAATTTTTTTCCATATTCATGTAATGCAATAGATATGATATCTTCCCTACCAACATTTGTTTCTTCGGTATTAATGGGTGTTCCCATGAAGATGGGTAACACTTTTTGGCAAGCAGAAGCTATGATTATGTTAAGAACATAGCTTGTTCGATTTTTTTTTAATCCCTCAATCTAGCTTTAAAAATATCGATCAAGGGATTAAAAAGGCACTCGATCAAGCTATTTAAAAATGCTCGATCGAGGGTTAATAAAATCCCTGATATAGCTATTTGAAAATTCTTGATTGGGGGTTAATAAAACCCCAATCAAGCTTTATAACCTGATCGAGAGTTTTACTAACCCTAAATCGAGCATTTTTTAATAGCTCAATCAAGATACCATTGCTCAATTGAGCCATTGCATTTAAAAGCTTGAACGATCATTTCCAATCATTATAACTGTAAAAAATCAAGAAATCATGACTTATTTCATTTCATTTGTTGCATGAAAATTTAGTGAAGGACTAACAAAAATGGGTTACAAATTTGACAAATGTGATATCGGTATAACTGATGTGTAATTAATGTTTAGAGATGAGAAGGTTCCTATTTGTTTGAATATATGGGTGCAGAGTAATTGAAATTATAGATATGATTGATGAAATCTATGACTATGATTAGTCTGCTACCCATATCTACAAACAAATATCTAGAGAAACTGACAATTGTAATGCATTTACTTTATTCTTCTTCAAGGTATTTATTATTATCCAGATGTATCATTTTTTTTTTAAATGTTATTTTATTAAATTTCATTATCATATAATTTAATGTTTTCCTTTCATTGAATTCGAAAAGCTCAATGGACCATAAACAATACCATGTTTTAAAAAAATTCATTAAAAAAAAATCGAGTGCCCATATTAGTGTACACACACAAATATGATCCCTTGAAATAATTTTTAATTAAAGTTTTTAGAATCTCGATCGATCTATTAGCTTGATAATCTCGATCGATATTCTCGGTTAACCATAGTTAATCCCTCAATTGAGATATTTAAAAGCTGTGGGAAAAACCTCTATCAAGGGATTTAAAACCCTCGATCGAGCTTATTAGCTCAATCAAGTGCTTTAAAACAGGCTTTTAGCCCCATTTTTTGAGATATAATTTTATTCACCTCTTTTCAAGGCCTCAACCATGTACTAGGACGCACCTTAGGTGGCGGACATTATATCCATGGATTCTCCAATGAATCCTCTATCCATTGACATATAATTTATGATTTTCTAATTTCATATGATATATATTTTTATTTTCTTTTCAAACTTACACTTACAAAAATATGTCCACAACATCGCATCAGCACAAAGAAAAATCAATAACTAAAACGTACACAACAAAAAAAATTCAAAATATATATACGGCCCGCATCAATGCATCCTCTTCAAAAGGGTATTTTTTGGTTTTTGATTTTTGTAACCAGTTAAAAAAAAATTTACATGCACACACGTGTACGAAATGCGATTAAAATTTTCAACAGTCAATTTCAAAAATTAATAAAAAAATATAATTTTCCAACATAAATTAAAAAAAATGTTCGCCCCAATTCATTTTGTGTAGATTATGTTCATATATTTTTTCTTTCAAAAATTATTCATATATTACTAAATTATTTTACGTCCACACAAGACACTCGTTAACTTTTCATGAAAGTTAGAAGAACAAGCCTATCATTAAATTCAATCTTGGCATATTAAATAATATTATTATTTAAAATATATATATATAGGTATAAAGACAACATTATTCCCTATAATTTGTTTCTTTGTTGACTATCTAAATTCACAAGGTAAATATCAGTTTTGAGGGCTTCAATTTAATAACTGAGAAAAAATTTGAATTTTCACCATCACTTTTGGCCAAAAAGTGTTACCCATCTTCATGGATTCACCCTGACAGGATTCATGCTTCAAAGATGCTGTGGTATTTATTCTAGACCAATTACATCCATCATACGAGGGAAAAATCTATCCTTGCTTGGCACAAGAAACTAGATCCGTTTTTGGACCACTTTTCATTAGATTTGGTTGAAAATTACAAACTCAGAGATCAAACTGAAGGAGGAAACATATATCTCACTTGATCGTTTCAACTTGAACACATAATAATTCGTCACTAATGGCATCTGCATATGTCAATATTCCAACTGGAGTCAACACTCCTTCCTATATAAAGAAGAAGAGATATAAATCCAGGTACAAATTAGATAGTTCATGTATCTCAACAAACCATGAATGTTTAAATAAACCATGGTTGTGATTTTGTGAAATTTCAAGAAACATAATATCTTTGAATTGACTAGCGATCATGAACGAAGAAATATTTCACGTGCAGTATAGTAAAAATTTGATGGTTAATGTAAGAATCTACATACAACATTTATAGTTTTCAAATAGCTCCTCTCTATTAGATGTTCTGAGGAAAATGCTGATGCAAATGATCGATGGTCGAGAAGGAACGATCGCAACCTTTTGTAGATTCAATATTATTTATATTTATATCATAGAGGAAGGGATGAATGACCCTTCTTGTGATACTCAATATATCTAAAATACAATAAGGGTTGGCTGACCATTGCTAGGTTAAATATTGTTTATATTTCTATCACAAAGGAAGGGGTAGCTGCACCTTCTTGTTTCCACTATCCTTGATATTTCCATAATACATGTGTTCCTTCTTATGTTCACTATCATAGATATATCTACAATACAAGAAGGGTGAGTAGACCCTTCATAGGTTTAATATTCTTTATATTTCTATCATAAAATAAGGGGCATTTGAACCTTATTATTTTCACTATCCTCGATATATAAAATACACGAAGGATTAGCCGACCCTTTTTAGATTCAATATTATTTATATTTCTATGAAAAAGAAAGAGGTGGTTGACCCTTCTTGTGACCACTATTATTGATATTTCCATAATACAAGTAGATTTGTCCATTGATTCATTTGTTCTATATCCATGATGTCTAAACTACAAGAAGGGTCAGCCGACCCTTCCTATGTTCAATATTCCTTATATTTCTATCATAAGGTAAGGATCGAATGATCCTTCTTATGTTAAATATCCTCAATATATATAAATTACATGACCAGTCTGTCGATGCTTCCTAGGTTCAATATACCTTATATTTATATCATAAAGAAAGAGGTGTCCAACTATTTTTGTGTTCCCTATTCTTTATATTTTATAATACAATAAGGGACATCCATTCATTCTTGTTTTCTTGATCCTCGACATATTTAAAATACAAGAAGGGTCGAACAACCCCCCTAGTTTAAATATTCTTTATATTTCTATCATAATGGAAGGAATGACCGACTCTTCTTGTGTTGACTATAATTCTTGATATTTATATAAAACAATAAGGGACTGGCATTCTTTCTTGTGTTCACTATTCTCAATATATCTACAATACAAGAAGGGTTGTTCGACCCTTCGTAGGTTCAATATTATTTATATTTCCATCATAAAGGAAGGGGCAGCTAAGCCTTTTTTTGTTCACTATAATTCTTAATATTTCTATAATACTGGAAAGGAAAATCGTGCCTTCTTGTGTTCACTATTATTTATATTTATATCATAAGGAAAGGGACTGCTCACCCTTCTTGTGTTCAATATTCTTGATATTTCTATAATACAGGAAAGTACAACAGACCGTTCTTGTATCATATAAATAACTGGAATATTGATCATAACAAGGGTATGTTGATATTTCTTCTCCTCTCTATTCTTGACATTTGCAAGATATAAGGAGGGTTGTCCAACCCTTATTATGTTGAATATTCTATATATTTATATAATATAGGAAGGGTTGGTCATTCCTTCATGTGTTCTACATTTTCGATATGTATACAATAGAGGAATTATCTGTTGACCCTTCATATGTTCAATATTCTTTACATTTCTATCATAAAAGAAGAGGCAGTTGACTCTTCTTGTGCTCAATATTCTTGATATTTATCTAAATCCTAGATGAAATCAAGCATGTTCCATCATATGATCAAGGCCATGGAGCTTAATGAGAGGTGGATATGTTGTTGAAAAGTTGTGTTCACTATTATCGATATATCTAAAATACAGGAAGGGTCAGCCGACCCTTCATAGGTTCAATATTTTTTACAATTCTATCATACATGAAGGGGAAACTAACCATTCTTGTGTTCCCAAAACTCAATTGATTTAAAATATAGGAAGGGTCAGTTGAACCTTCCTAGTTTCAATATTGTTTATATTTCTATCATAAAGGAAGGAGTTCTTGACTCTTCTTCTGTTCACTATAATTATTGATATTTCAATAATATGGGAAGGGACTATCGTTTCTTCTTGTGTCCACTATTATTGATATATATATAATATAAGAAGGGCCGGTTGACCCTTCGTAGGTTCAATATTATTTATATATCCATCATAAAGGAAGGGGAAACCAACCCTTTTTATGTTCACTATAATTCTTGATATTTCTATAATACAAGAAGGGACAACCATTCCTTCTTGTGTTCACTCTTCTCGATATATCTACAATATAAAAAGGGTCAAGGGTTGATCGACACTTCTTAGGTTCAATATTCTTTATATTTCTATAAAGTAGGAAGGGGAAGATGACCCTTCTTTTTTCACTATTATTTATATTTATATCAGAAGGGTAGCGGTGACTGACCTAAGTTTCTTGTGCTCATTATTCTTGATATTTATATAATACCGGAAGGCACAACGGATCCTTCTTGTATCATAGAAATAACTGGAAAATTTTTCACAACAAGGGTATGCCAATCTTTCTTCTCCTCGCTATTCTTGATATTTGTGGGATATAAGGAGGGGCACTTGACCCTTCTTGTGTTAACTATTCTTGATATTTCTATAAGATAGGAAGGGTCGGTTTCTCCTTCATGTGTTCAACATTTTTTTTATATATATACAATAGAGGAATTGTCGGTCGACCCTTCATAGGTTCAATATTATTTACATTTCTATCACAAAACAAGGGGCGACCAACCCTTCTTGTGCTTAGTATTCTTGATATTTATATAAATCCAGGATGAAATCGAGCACATTCCATCATACGATCAAGGCCACGACGATGAATGAGAGGTGGACAATTTTTTGAAGACTTATCAATGATATCAATATGGCATTGTTGACATAGAAATGAAATGATGTTGCATAACTATTATGGCATAGGTAATGTGGAAGTGAGGAACAGAGTTGATGAAGCAGAGCCTCAGTTTATGGACCGATATTTCAGAATTAAAGTGTTGTCTTTGAGGAGTAATTCCAGAGTGACTTGAGGATATTTGTTTAAAATAACAAAATTGTGGTTATCTTTTGGACAAATTTGATGAACCCTCATTCATCATTGCTGGTTGTGGAGCCAGATCTTCTAGTCTCATAGATGATATTGTCTTCACTTTGCACCCTAGAGGACTGTACACTCATGTGCCTACCATGGGGTTCAGGGGCAACGCCCCCAAGAAAAAAATTTGGGGCTATTTTCGCCAACAGTTTTCGTGCCCATGGTTTTGGGTAACCCGTGGTATTTTCCCATTGTATCTCCCTTATAAAAGAAAGACATTGTAATACGGCTAGGGTTGATGTATTAGGTTTTATGCATTGTAAATATCTTTGAGATCAAGAAGAGAGATGGTGAGACAGTGAAGAGGAAGTGCAGCGGTTGTGCTACAGGTTGTATCCCTTCACTTTGCTAGACGGAATAATAATAAGGACTAGCAGCTTTAGTGTGGACGTAGCCCAAGTTAGGTGAACCACGATATATCTGTGTCTCTCTTGTAATGTGTATGTGTGATTATATTTGCATTTATGTTTATTGTTATTGCTCTGCAATCCTATTTTTCTAATTGGTATCAGAGTCAAAGGTCTATTTGCCAGATAAACCCACAGGGAGCTAGGGTTTCTGGTTCGAGTGGGAACAATGGCAGAAGAAGGAAAGTTTAAGGTCAAGAAGTTTAACAGCCAAAACTTCCAGCTATGGAAGATGCAAATGGAGGACTATCTGTACCAGAAGGATTTATTCTTGCCATTGGGAGGAAGAGCAAAGCAGCTAGTGGCTATGAAGGATGAAGAATGGGAGGTTCTTGACAAAAAGGCTCTGGGAACAAAAACGGCTAAGCCTGGCTTCGTCGGTGGCTTTCAATATCTCAAAAGAAATGACAAGAGAGGGTTTGATGAGCGCATTGGGTAAGCTATATGAAAAACCCTCGGTCTCCAACAAGGTATTTCTAATGAAGCGTTTATTTAATATGAAGACTTCTCAAGGTGGATCGGTTACTGATTATTTAAATGAGTTTAATACGGTTACAAATCAACTAAGTTCTGTAAGTGTGAACTTTGATGATGAGGTTAGGGATCTTCTAATCTTGTGTTCATTGCCAGAAAGTTGGAACAACTTGGTCATGGCTATAAGTAACTCTGTCTCTGGTTCAAACACCTTGAAATTTGATGATGTTATTGGTGTTATTCTTAGCGAGGAAATGCGAAGAAAAAGACAGGTGAGACATCAGGTAATGCATTGACCATGGAGAGAAGGGGAAGACAAAAGGAGAGAGGAAAGAGCCAAGGTAATCGTGGCAAGTCTAAAATGGGTAGATCCATGTCCAAACTGGCAAATATAGAGTGTTGGAACTGTGGAAAGAAAGGATGTCTGAAGAAAGACTACAGATCTCTAAAGAAGAAAGGAGATGCACAGAAGGAAACTACCCAGGAAGAAAATGTAGCAAGTGATGTGTTACAAGATGCTTTTATTCTTGCATTAGATAATACTAGTGATTATTGGGTAGTAGATTTAGGGGCTTCATGTCATGCTACACCCCATAGGAAATATTTTCATGATTATGTTCCAGGTGATTTTGGACATGTTTTATTGGGTGATGATGAGCCACGTAAATTGTTGGAATGGGTAAGGTGTGGATAAAAGTTAAGAATGGAATTGATTGGTTGTTGAAATATGTAAGGTATATTCCTGCTATGAAAAGAAATTTGATCTCAACAGGGCAGTTGGGAGATGGCGGCTATCTATCTACATTTGGAGAAAAGTGGTGGAAGATCACTAAAAGATCAATGGTGATAGAAAAAGGAGATAAGCTTGGTACATTGTATTTATGTCCTCATAATACTGACCATTCTATCTCTTTAGCTTCCACAGGAATAGATACAGCATTGTGGCATCATAGGCTTGGCCACATGAGTGAGAAAGGGATGCAAATTCTCCACTCAAGGAAGTTGCTACCAGATTTGAAGTAGGTAAGTTTGGAATTCTGTGAGAACTATGTTTATGGAAAACAGAAGAGAGTCAGATTTCTTAGGGTTGGGATATAGAAGAAGAATGAAAAGTTAGAGCTTGTGCATATAGATGTATGGAGACCAGCTCAGGTACAATCTTTTGGTGGCTCTCATTATTATGTTACATTTATTGCTGATACAACTAGGGAAACTTGCGTTTATTGCATTAGACAAAAATCTGATGTGTTTGCTACTTTTAAGAAGTGGAAAGCTTTGGTTGAGAATGAGACAAGAAAAAGGTTGAAGTGTCTCAGATCTGATAATGGAGGTGAGTATTGCGGCAAGGGGTTTGATAGTTATTGTTCATACCATGGGATTCGTAGAGAGAAGATAGTCCCAGGAACACCACAAGAAAATGGTGTGTCTGAAAGGATGAATAGAACAACCATGGAGCATGTGAGGTGTATGAGATTGCATGCAGGGTTGCCCTTACAGTTTTGGGCAGATGTTGTAAATACTGTTGTTTATTTAATAAACAGAGGACCTTCAAGTGCTTTGGATGGTGGTATTCCAGAGGAGGCATGGACAAATAAAAAGGTAAACTACTCATTTCTGAGAACGTTTGGTTGTGAAGCATTTGTCCATATTGATAAAGAAAATCGAACAAAGCTTGAAGCTAAATCCAAGAAATGTACCTTTACTGGATATGGGGTTGATGATTTTGGTTATTGTTTATGAGATTATGAAAATCACAAAATCATTAGAAGTAGAGATGTCATATTCAATGAAAAGATCATGTATAAAGATCAGTTGTAGGGAAAGAAACAGGAAAAGGAAAACATAGAGTACACAGTACTTGATGAAATTCAAGAAAATGAAGTTCCAAAGGTGCCAGAAAATCAAGAACAACAGCAAGCACCTAAAACTCCTGCAACTACAAGAAGATCTACCATGTTAAGTAGACTCCTTGAATGATACTCTCATTCAATGTATTATTTGTTGATGATTGATGCTAGTGAACCAGAATGTTATGAAGAAGCAATGTATGTGGAAACTAGAAAGAAGTGGGAGCAAGGCATGAATGAGGAGATGGACTCATTTGTAGGAAAACAAACTTGGAATTTGGTTCAGTTGCCTGCTGGTAAAAGAGCATTGCAGAACAAATGGATTTACAAGTTGAAGGAAGAAGAAGGAGGTAAGAAGCAGTACAAGGTGAGACTTGTTGTAAAGGGGTTTTCATAGAAGAAAGATATAGATTTTGATGAAATATTTTCTCCTGTTGTTAAGATGACTTCAATTAGGACTATCTTAAGTCTAGTGGTGGTAGAATATTTGCATCTTGAACAGCTAGATGTAAAAACATCCTTTCTCCATGGGGATTTGGAGGAAGAGATATATATGCAGCGGCCACAAGAGTATGAGGTCAAAGGTAAGGAGAACTTGGTATGCAGGTTGAAAAAGAGTTTGTATGGCTTGAAGAAAGCCCCAAGGTAGTGGTATTTAAAATTTGACAGGTTTATGACAGAACAAGGTTATAGTAGATGTCATTCTGACCACTGTGTTTATTTCAAGAAGCTAGACAATGAAAGATATATTATCTTGTTATTGTATGTGGATGGCATGCTTGTTGCAAGGTCTAACATGTAGGATATAAATGTACTCAAAAGGAAGCTATCTAATTCATTTGCGATGAAGGATTTGGGTGCTGCAAAGCAAATCCTTGGTATGAGAATAACAAGAGAGAGGAACAACCACAAATTGACATTGTCTCAGAGTGAGTACATACAAAAGGTGTTGGAGAGGTTTAGAATGTAGAATGCAAAACCAATAAGTACACCATTGGCCAGCCATTTCAATCTAAGTAAGGAAATGTGTCCCAAGACACAGGAAGAGACAAATTACATGTCCAAGATTCCCTATCAATCAACAATTGGAAACTTGATGTATGCCATGGTGTGCACAAGTAGTGGGAGTTGTGAGTAGATATATGAACAAACCATGTAAAGAACATTGGAAGGCAGTATAGTGGATTCTTAGGTATTTGAGAGGTACTACCACTCAGGCATTATGTTTTGGAGGTTCAAACACTGTTCTACAGGGATATGTTGATGTAGATATGGCAGGTGATAAGGATAGCAGGAGGATCACCACATGGTATGTGTTTATTATAGGTGGAATAGTAGTAAATTGGATTTTGAGATTGCAAAAGGTTGTTGCACTTTCAACAACGGAAGCAGGGTATGTTGCTGTTACAGAAGCTAGTAAAGAGATGATTTGGTTGCAGAGGTTTATGGAGGAAGTGGGTAAGAAGCAGAAGGATAGCAGGTTGTATAGTGATAGCCAGAGTGCCATTCATCTTGCAAAGAACTCAGCATTCCATTCCAGGACTAAACATATACAACTCAAGTACCATTTCATACGCTCTATTCTGGAAGATGAACTGTTGAAGCTGAAAAGATACATACTAGCCAGAATCCTGCAGACATGTTCACAAAGGTAGTGACCAGAGAGAAACTGAGTTCCTTATCGGTTTCAGTTGGCCTTCTAGCATGAAGGTGAAGAGGAGAAGGTTGCCAAGTCCAAGTCCAGCAAGTACAGCAGCAGTGGAGTTGTTGTGATCAGTCTCCAAGTGGGATATTGTTGGTTGTGGAGCCAGATCTTCTAGTCTCATAGATGATATTGTCTCAGCTGTGCACCCCAGAGGACTGTACACTCATGTTCCTACCTTGGGGTCCACGGGCAACGCCACCGAGAAAAAAATTTGGGGCTATTTTCGCCAATAGTTTTCGGGCCCATGGTTTTGGGTAACCCATGGTATTTTCCCATTGTATCTCCCTTATAAAAGAAAGACATTGTAATACGGCTAGGGTTGATGTATTAGGTTTTATGCATTGTAAAGATCTTTGAGATCAAGAAGAGAGACACTCAGACAGTGAAGAGGAAGTGCAGCGGTTGTGTTGTAGGTTGTATCCCTTCACTTTGTTGGATGGAATAATAATAAGGATTGGCAACTTCAGTTTTGACGTAGCCCAAGTTGGGTGAACCACGATATATCTGTGTCTCTCTTGTAATGTGTATGTGTGATTATATTTGCATTTCTGTTTATTGTTATTGCTCTGCGATCCTGTTTTTCTAACAATCATTTCCCTCCCGCTTACACATATAACTCCCAACCTTGTCATACACCCTAATATATGAGTTATCATCATGAAAATCCACCAAATCCTCGACTCATCTTTTCATGTCTAATCCACTACATGAAAATGGACATCTCACTATCATTCTACGTATAAATATGGACCCGTATAGTTCTTGGCCATTCGTAGTTTCATTGCCTTACTCACCATAGTGATCATTGTCTTACACTTCACCCCTCAGTAGTCATGAAAATAGTCCCACTAGACCCTACAGTTTTTCCCTTATTGTTATATGATATGTTCTCCCCCATAAGGCTCAGTCTGGTTCCAGTTTATTCTATGCAAAACAAGTCATTGATCATTCCGAACCACAACTCATTTTGAATGAGCATTGTAAAGTTCAAGTCTTCGTTGGACATTCAAATCCCACGTTGAATGAGCATTGCAAGGATTCATGGTGTTCATTAAATGATGACAACTTTTGATACACCTGACACATTTCACTCTATCATGCCCTTGTCTGCTATTGCTACATTTGATGGATTCCCGAGAGAGAAACCATTGGCAGGCTTGAATGAGACTTTCAAATTGATTGACCTTGGAAATATTTCTTTGTCTTTGTTGCTTAGTATCCTTGATGTTTGGAATACTACCTTGGAGGGTTAGATCTCTCGTTAGGAGCACAAATGGAATTATTCCAAATGCATTGTATCCCTAAGGGGGGAAGGTGTCGAAGACCAGGCCTCATTTATTGAGTTTGTTTAATACTACAACATTACAAGGAGGGATGTAGTCCCTTTTGTAGATGAACTTTTGCAGCACTATTGTATTGAAGGTGGGATGTAGTCCCTGATGTATTCACTATTGTATGTATGAAATTAAGATGTTGTTCTTTCAAACTAGGGCCAAGGCGATTTTACACTCGTGTTTGGATTGAAAGCATTGTCTTTTAAGTTGTTCAATGTTTGTTTGAGATACTAGTGTGAAATGTATTTATATGTATACCTTCAATTTTGAGGTTTTCCCTATTATTGGATACTTGTGCCTCCCCCTTATTAAATTCAACATTTAGTTCTTTTCATAGCTGATATATTCTGCATGCACCTCATATTTTAGCCATAAATCCATTAATTTTTTTGCAAAGTATATCTTCATGGTACCTAGGGTGACAGACTAGGATTTATACCTTCCATTTTTCAGGTTTCCTTCCCTTGGTCTAAGGACTGGCTCATTGAACTAAAGTGGCATAGAGATGGTGCTATCTGCACAACCAAAAGGGAGGATTGGGTTTACTAGTACCAAAGGAATTTTGCACTAAATGACGATCAATAAAATTTGTGACAGAACTTGGTTCATTTTCTATGCCATTTGGAAAACATATTTCCCTAGCAATACTTTCAAGGATAATTGTAAAAGCATTTCAACAGTACACATATGAAACAATGTTAATTTATTTTGACGACTAAATGATTTATAGCTTGCTAAAGAATTAGATACAATTGCTTCAACTAATGTTGAAATGTTCTTGACATATTTGAACAGCCCTAATTATTAAAAGTGCATATTCCTCATGCCAATTGGAATCTTGCTTGGTCATGTCGTATTCAAGGAAGGTATTAAAGTCAACCTATAAAAAATGAAAGTGACACTTGATATGAAGCCACCGGCGAATCCTAAACAAATAAGGATATTTCTAGGGCATATAGGATATTATAAAAAATTCATTATATATTTCTCAGATATAACATTCCCTAGAAGAACTAGTCAAATTCGACACATAATTCACATGGAGTGTCTAATGTAATGAATCATTTGAAATTCTTAAGAAGAAATTGGTTGAAGGCCCTATTTTTAGATTCCCAGATTGGTTAAAGAAATTTAATGTGCATGTTCATGCCTCAAGAATTCTATTTGTTGTTGTTCTAGCTCAACCTAGAGATATAGCGGTAGATCCCAGAATTCCTACACCAAATGGAAATTAAACAAAGGAAAAAGAAACTATTCAACTATAGACATATAAGTATTGGGGATGATATTTTCCTTACAAAAGTTCTGACATTATTTACTTGTGTATCCATTTAAATTCTATATAGATCATCAAGTCTTTAAATACGTAGTGAATAATTTAGTTCATCAAGGGAGAGTGTACAGATGGATTTTATTAATCGAATAGTTTGTGTTTGAAGTTGTGGTCATCTTGGGAAAACTAAAATCGGTCTTGACTCTCAACCACTTGTCAAGATCAGTTGAATCCATAGACTAACTAACTAGATTTGATGATGACTTACTTGATGCACACTTATTCAAAATCGAATATGTACCACAAGAGCTAGTTAAAATTCCATAATTTTTGCAAGAAGGGAATGAATACCCCCAATATTTATTAGAGAAGAAAAATAAAATACTCACAATGAAAACTGCCCCATACACATTAATCAATGGGATCTTGTATAACATGGGGCCTTGTGATGTACTTAGTAGATGTGCACTGGACCGTGAGAGAGATAGTATCATTTAAGAAGCACATTATGAACCTACAAGTGGACACTTTAACTCAAATACTATGGCTAGAAATATTGTACAAGCATGTATATGGTGGCCTAACCTACATAGATATTGAAAACACAAAGTAAAATAGTGTAAAGAAATGAGAAAAATTCATTTGGTACCAGTAAACCCACTTAAAATTCATCGATTTTTCCATCCAAAAATATGGCTAAAATTGTTGAAATGGCAGTTTTGGGTTGCTGCAATTGCATAGTCAAGGTGACCCCTCAAGGTTAATCGAGTACACTGAAACCATTCTTGGAATCAAAATTTCAATTCTAGAAACACAAATCGCCAATTTCAGTAGTTTCCTAATCACTGGATTCTGACAAAAAGAAATGGAGAACGTGCAAATTGTCTAGAGTTTAGCATATGCCTAACTAAATCCCTTGGCATTTTTATTTTGACTAAATCTCATGTTTATGCTATTTGAAGTTATAACTAGCATGAAAAATCAATGAAATACCTAATCTAGTGTACGCACCACCTAAGGGACAATAGGGAGGATATTGTTATGCTAGAGGACCAGCTAATCATGATGATATATTGTGTGTGGTAAACAGACGCTTGCAACTCTCAATGAATTGGAAACAAAGGCTTCTATCTATAGCTATGGTATTTAAATAAATTGAAATATGTTGTTTTCTAAATACATTTTAGTTTTGTTTCTTCAAATGGATTATGTTCCATCGTAACTACAAACAATATTAGAACATACCTGAAGAATACATTGTGCAACTACTAATTGCAGTGCTGACTCTATCTACTATGAAATTATGTCCCAAGAACAAAAATTGTATTTTGAAGGTTGTGTGACCATGAAAAAAAATATAATAGAAATTGGTAGATGTGGCATTTAATTGAGCCTTCCAAATTATCGGCATTCAAGGTGCACATGAAAAACCTAATGCGCATTAAAGGATCATGTGTACGTGGACCCGACCTTACAGGTGTCGATCTGTGAATGGTGCACGTGGGAACCATCTCACCTTCTATTTTATCCATGGAATCCTCCTTGGGGCCTTCATTCTCCCTGGTGGAAATTGCTTTTATATTCCATGGTGGTAATAGCTCGGAGCTAGAACAGTTTTAAAGAATGTGTTGGTTGTGGAGCCTAATCTTCCAGATTCAAAGATGTCATTTAGTCGTGTTTGTACCCCAAACTTACTGTACACTCACTCCCCCAATTTGAGGTTCGGGAATAGTTTATGTGCCCATGGTTTTGGGTAACCCGTGGTATTTTCCCATTGTATTTCCCCTATAAAATAAATACATTGTAACATGGCTAGGGTTGATGTATTAGGTATCATGCATTGTAAAGATCTCTAAGATCGTGAAGAGAGACTGTGCGATAGTGAAGAGGAAGTGCAGCGGATGTCCTACAAGTTGTATCTCTTCATTTGATGGATGGTATAATAATAAGGACTGGAAATTTCAATGTGGATGTAGCCCATCTTGGGTGAACCAGGATATATTGGTGTCTCTCCTGTAATGTGTTTGTGTGATTATATTTGCATTTCTGTTTATTGTTATTGCTCTGCGATCCTGTTTTTCTAACAGAATGCTCTAGGAAGCCATTACCAATAAAAAATGCACATGTGTCCTTATTGTTTTTGGGACAACGGCTCCTTAGGACATGCTAAATTCTCTCGCATATCCACAATGCACTATGCCAGTTCATCATTGATCTGTCGGAACTCCTTGTGATCTGCTCGATCCTTTTCATTAACTTCCTCACACATTCATGACGCATTGTTCATACCCACCTCCAATCTATACAACCTTCATCAATATTTGTTTGTTCCTATTGTAGCCCCTTTTTTGTTTAGGCTCTTGGTTCTTACAATGGTCATATGCTCTCTTTTGCTTCCATTCTCGGTTTCCTTTCCTTGAGCTCTTGGTTTTAGCACTCAGTCACCTGCGATATCTCCTTGATTCTCTTGGGAGCCTATGTTACTTATTTAATCTCTTATTAATATCTCGTGGGATTAAAACTAGCTCTGCTTGGCCATCTTCATAATCTTCTGTAACTTTTTTGGGCTTGGAAAATGCTCAGTGACAGCACAATTGTTAATGCTAAAAAGGATGTATTTTTGACATTGGGCTTGGGATTGGATAGAGAGAAACAAAATTATGGGTAATTCTAAAAATATAATACATGTAAAGTATTCACACTGATTCAAAGTTCAGCTATAACAAAACATGAAGGAAGTTAAAGAGTGTGATAGATAAATATGCATAGATAGAGTCAGGAAAAGGGGAATGACTATTTTGGAGAAAGAAGCAATGATTTGATGATGACATTAGAAAATTCAATGAAAAAACATCATATTTTGAATGATTTGATCCATTTGTTAGGGGTGTGTAGGTGAAAATCACACCGTACATAAGCTTTGAGGTTACTATAGGGGGAGTGGGAGAATAGGGGGTCAAGCTAGGGGTAGGGTTGTAGGAGGGGGATTACTGGGACTTAGGGAGAGGTAGGATTTGGGGAAGGGAGGGAGAGAGGGGGGGCTAGGTGGTAGGGGGTTTGAAGAGAGAGAGGGAGAGAGAGAGAGAGAGAGAGAGAGAGAGAGGTGGGGGTTAGGGTTAGGGGAGAGAAATCCTAGAGGGAGAGAGAGGGAGAGAGAGAATAAATGCAATAAAACGTTAAAATAAGAATACTAAACTCTTATTGTGGTCATAGTATGTATGTATAGTGAAAATTTGAAGTGTCCTTGGTGCAAAAATATCATCATATTAGTGCCTACAAACCATGACTCGTGATCGTCCATCCTATCACTTATTCTGATGATGTTCTATACAGTCACTACCAAAGGGTCATATTAATGCCACTTTCAATTTTAATTCTTTGCAATTTACAAATAGTTGTTGGATTCTATAAGAACAGTGCAAGATGATCTGAATATCATGTCTTTGTACTGAAACGTGAATGTACCATGCCCTCAATGCCTAAGTTTTATCAAATATATATTTCAATGTAGTAGTATAGAGGGATCAGGTCTAGGAGCATCAAACCAATGAGTTTTCATGTTTATTATAGCAGCTTTGATCAATAACTCTTCAAAAATTAATGAATTAAAGGATTAATCACATTTTCCATAACCTTGGAGGTTACTATAGGGGGAGGGGGAGAGTAAGGGGTCAGGTTAGGGTTAGGGTTAGGGTTGTAGGAGAGGTATTACTAGGACTTAGGGAAATGGAGTCTTAGGGGTAGGGATAGGGATAGGGGGGATGGGAGGTGTGGGGTCAGTGGAGAGAGAGAGAGAGAGAGAGGTGGGGGTTAGGGGTAGGTGGAGGAGTAGGGGAGAAAAATCCTTGAGAAAGAGAGAGAGAAAAAGAGTAAATATAGGAAAATGTTACAATACAAATACTAAAATCTTATTGTGGTTGCAATATGCTTGTATAGTGCAAATTTGAAGTGTCCTCAGTGCAGCAATCTCATCATGTCCACACCTCCAAACCATGACTCATGATTATCCATCATATCACTGGTCCCAACGACGTTCTATAGAGTCATCACCAAATAGTCATATTAATGTCGATTTCAATTTTAATTCTGTGTAATTTACAAACAGTTGTTCGAGTCTAGAACAACTAGGAAAGAAAATCTTAATATTGTGTCTTGCTACTGTTACATGAATGTCCCTTTCCCTCAATGTCTAAGTTTTCTCAAATATATATTTCAATGTACAAGTATAGATGGATCAAATTGAGGAGCAACAAAACAATTAGTTTGCATGCTTCTTATAGAAGCTCCGAGCAGTAAAGCTTCGCACATTAATAATTTAAAGGATTAAGTGCACCGTACATACGCCTATAGGTTAATATAGGGGGAGGTGGAGAGAAGGTGGTTAGGATAGGGGTAGCATTGTAGGAGGGGGATTATTGGAACTCAAGAAGAGGGAAGCTTAGTGTAGGGACAAACAGATGGGGGGATGGGTGTTAGGAGGTTAGTGGAGAGAGAGAGAGAGAGAGAGAGAGAGAGAGAGAGTGAGAATAACTACAGTGTATTACAATAAGAATGATAAACTCTTTTTGTGGTCATAGTATGTCCAAAGAGTGCAAACTTGAAGTGTCCTTGGTGAAACAATCTCATCATGTCCACGCCTCCAAACCATAACTCATGATGGTCCACCCTATCATTGATTGCGATGACATTCTATACAGTCACCGCCGAAAGGTCATATTAATTTCACTCTCAATTTTAATTCTATGCAATTTATAAACAATTGATGAACACTAGAAAATTGTGAGTGACAATCCTAATCTCATGTGTTTCTACTACAATGTGAATTTATCATGCCCTCAATACCTAAGTTTGCTCACATATATATTTAAATGTAGCAGTATAGAGGAATCATATCGAGAAGCATCAAACAAATTAGGTTGCATGATTCTTATAGTAGCTTTGAGTAGTAACTCTTCACACATTAATAATTTAAAAGCTTAAGCACATCATACATAAGTGTTGAGGTTACTATAGCGGGAGGGGGAGAGTAGGTGGTCAATATAGGGGTACGGATGTAAGAGGCGGATTACAAGGACTCAAGGAGAGGTAGATGTTATCTCTAGGGTTGTTCCTCCTGGTTATTTTTAAATTTTTTGATTATGATTGGTTTTTATTGTTTTTAATTTTACTTTGTTTCATATCTTACATTTGGTTCTTCACCATTAGGGTTCCTGGGTTACCTAAAATCATCAAAGTTTTTATTCATTAATTATGAACCCATGTATGTGCAAAAGAGTATGTGTTACAGGGTGAAATCTTACAAACTGGTGGCGTTTTTCCAAACTGGCAGCATATTGTGAGTTTGCAGCATATTGATTTTCTAGTGGTAGAATGTCCATATGATAATTTATGGAAAGGTTTATGAGTTATTTCATGACATATATCATGTTAATAAGCTTTTATCATAGGCATTCGGCATTTTACATGTTTTAAAATAAAATACATTCCTGACCACGAAATAATGAGTCATACGGTGGTAATTATGGAAGAACACAGGTGTTGTCATTTCAAAATTGAAACCATTCATGTAATGAGTACTTGTGGTCATCGTGGCAAGGACAGCCTAATGCATATTTTCCCTGAAATGTTTTTCATTATTCTACTAAAGAAGGGTATTTGCAGACTGGTTTGGTTCATGGTTTGTCTCCATCTGATCATGAGCAGTGTTATGTGAAGGTTCAGGAAATTTAGGGTTTATTTTCGAACCCTAGGGCTTGTAAGTGCAGAGTTGGAATAATTTTGTGCTTCCTTGCATTTCAGAGCAAACAGTTTTCAGCACTGCTTCTCTTAAGCACATGGCTGTAGAATAAAATGCCCTGTTCAGAACAATACTGCGTGAAGACTTTGGTGAGTTGAATGCTTGACAGAGGTTCCAGGGATGCTGGCACAAACAGAAGGATTACCATAGAGTTATATGCAGCAGAATGTATATGTTTTTACCTGAGATATAAAACATTATTGGTCCATACGACCGAGTTGAAATCCCTTTAGGGTTTCAAATGTCAAAGGTAGCTGAAGAGGAGGAGCCAAAGGTGGTCATGAAGAGAAAGCCTGGAGGTTTCATCTGTAGATTAGAACCTAGTAATACAAATTGGATTAAGCAGTTTCCAAGGTCTGCTAAATTAATACTGAAATCAGGATGGTTCAGTTTTTGTGATAAATTGTAGGGATACCATTCACAATTGACAATGGCTTTCATTGAAAATTATAATGATGATAGGGTTCAGTTACAAAGCTTAACCGTGAGAGTCAATGAAGATTCTATCACTAAAGCCATAAATGTTCCTGCAGAAGGTGAAAAGTGGTTTAAACAAAAAGACTTCAAGGAAGATTTCAGCGAATTCTTGATCCCTGGAAGTGAAAAACTTGACTGGAAAAATGTGAGGCACCTGCAACAATTAATTAACAAGAATATGTGAAATAGCAGAAATGACAGAACTCAGAATCACTTTTGTATTGATCACAGGCCACTTCGAGGGGGCAACCTCCTTTGAGCAAGCTCAATACAAATAACTTCACGGTGTCTTCATAGGTCTCAACACATACTTATATACTAATTCTAGGCACCAATACTATGGGTCGAAACCATGGGCCGTTACAAACTATGGATCAACAAAACTACGGGCGACTTACAAAGCATATGCGCCAACAACAATAACACAAACTATTGCTCAACAAATACTACGGGACGACTTACAAAGAATATGCGTCCAACAACAACATACTAACAAAGTAAAGATATGGGTTCCTAACATCCCCTCCCCCTTAAAAAAAGCTTTGTCCTCAAAGCTTCAGATGTGGAAATTGTTGTTGAATCTGAAGGAGTGGTTCCCATGTAGCATCCTCTGGTTGCATGCCGTGCCACTGAATTAAGACCTCTGTGATAGAGCGAGAGCGAAGCTGACGTGTGCGCCGATTGAGGATGGCCTCTGGTTCCAAAAGGATGGATCCTTCATTATCCAGTTCGGATAAAATCGTTTGGCCGCTGATGTTGGTGCCAAGAACTTTCTTCAAACACGAGACATGAAAGACTGGATGAATGCGTGAAGAAGGAGGAAGTTCCAATTTATAAGCAACGGACCCAATCTTCTGAAGAATCCGATATGGCCCATAGAACTTTGGAGCAAGCTTATGACGCCCTTTGAGTTTCAAGGAGGATTGTTTGTACGGCTGGAGACGAAGAAAAACCATATCACCGACTTGAAAAGTGCGCTCTGAACGGTGCTGATCCGCTTGTTGCTTCATGCGATTTCTTGCCATGTGAAGATTGTCCTGTAAAATGCGAAGAATCTGATCGCGGTTGCGAAGGACCGTGTCAACTTCCTGAACTGGTGAACTGGTGGGGGTGTATGGAAGAAGAGCTGGAGGTGCTTGACCATAGACTGCTTCATATGGGGTCATTTTAGAGGCAGTGTGGTAAGAGGTATTGTACCACCATTCAGCAAGAGGGAGCCACTTTGCCCACTGATGTTGTTGTTCTGAGGTGAAGCAACGAAGATAAGTTTCCAAGCATTTATTGACAATTTCAGTCTGACCATCTGTTTGTGGGTGATACCCTGAACTCATCTTCAGTTTGGTGCCAGTGTGGCGAAATAGTTCTGTCCAAAAATGACTAGTGAAAGTCGCATCACGATCTGAGACAATGGAAGAAGGGATGCCATGAAGACGAAAGATCTGGTCCATAAAAATTTGAGCAACTGAGGAGGCTGTATAGGGATGACTGAGAGCACAAAAATGACTATATTTGGAGAGGCGATCAACCACAACGAGAATCACTGTCTTCCCGCTAGATTTAGGGAGCCCTTCAATGAAATCCATAGAAATATCTGTCCAAATCCGTGTAGGTATGGGTAAGGGTTCAAGCAATCCTGGAACGAGTGTTGTTTCCCCCTTATTGCGCTGGTAGGTATCACATTCGGCCACCATCTGTTGAATTGTCCTTTTCATGCCCTGCCAAAAGAAGTTACGCCGTGCTCGTTCATATGTTTTGAGGAACCCAGAGTGCCCGGTCGATGGAGAAGCATGGAGTTCATAGAAGACAGCCTGTTGAAGATCTATGCTCTGGGGAAGCACCAGACGACCCTTGTATCGCAGAGAAGCACCATCCCAAGAGTAATGTGGTACAGCAGAAGGGTTGTTGGTCAAGCGTTGGATGATCTGAGATAAGGAAGAGTCATTGACATAACCCTGTTGAACAGATTGCAACCAATTTGGAACAGGCATAGAAATAGCTGAAAGAGAACCTTGGGCACCAAATGTGCGAGAAAGAGCATCTGCCACAATATTGTCTTTACCCTTCTTGTAAGTGATCTCATAGTCATAACCCATGAGTTTGCTAACCCATTTCTGTTGTGTCGGGGAGGAGACACGCTGGTCCAAGAAATATTTCAGACTCTGGTGATCAGTCTTGATGCAGAAATGATTCCCTAATAGGTATGGACGCCACTTCTGTACTGCATGCAAAATAGCCATCATTTCCTTCTCATAGGTAGAGGCAGCTAAATTCTTACCTGAAAGGGCTTTGCTGGTGAACGCAATGGGGTGTTCATTTTGAAGGAGAACAGCACCAAGTCCATTGCCGCAAGCATCACTCTCAATAGTGAAGGGCTTGGAAAAGTCGGGCATAGCTAGCACAGGTGTAGTACACATAGCTTGTTTTATTTTGTCAAATGCACACTGAGCAGCAGGTGTCCATGTAAAAGCATCCTTTTTCAATAGAGCAGTTAATGGAGCTGCAATCTTCCCATAATCCTTGACAAACTTGCGGTAGTAGCCAGTCAACCCCAAAAAACCACGAAGGCTCTTGAGTGTCTGAGGACGTGGCCAATTGTTCATGGCGTCGATTTTGGCAGGATCCACGCGAACCCCTTGTGCTGAGATAATGTGCCCGAGATACTCAACTTCCTTTTGTCCAAAAACACATTTAGACTGCTTGGCATGGAGATGATGGTCAGAGAAAAGTTGCATGACAAGATCCAGATGCTGGAGATGTTCATCCCATGTTTTACTATAGATGAGGATATCATCAAAGAATACCAGAATGAATTTCCGCAAGTATGGTCGAAATATTTTATTCATTAAGGCCTGGAATGTGGAAGGAGCATTAGTGAGGCCAAAGGGCATGACCAGAAACTCATAATGGCCATCATGTGTGCGGAAAGCTGTTTTAGGAATATCATCCTCATGAACCCGAATTTGATGATACCCAGAACGAAGATCCAACTTGAAGAAAAAGTGAGCCCCATGAAGCTCGTCAAGAAGTTCATCAACAACAGGAATTGGAAACTTATCCTTGATGGTGAGGTGATTAAGTGCTCGGAAGTCAATGCAGAGGCGCCATGACCCATCTTTTTTGCGGACGAGAATAACGGGAGAAGAAAAGGAACTAGTGCTTGGGCGAATAATACCTTGCTTCAATAAGTCCCGAACGAGCATTTCAATCTCCGTTTTTTGGTGGAATGGGTAGCGATAGGGCCTGATGTTGGGAGGAGCACTGCCAGGGAGGAGCTGAATACGATGGTCTTATGGCCTGGAAGGTGGTAATCCCACTGGTTCAGCAAAGACACCTGTGTATCGATCCAGAATTTGTTGTAGATCCAAAGGAGTAGTGGAGACCGCTGATGGTTGCATCTGGATGGAATGGATCTGAGCGATGACACCATGTGAATTCTTCTTGAGGAGTTTTTCCATGCGATGTGAGCTGATGATGCTGAGAGAACCTGGTTGTAATCCTGTCAATGTGTGTTTGTGTCCATTCTCAGAAAACTGCATCCAAAGTTCGGCAAAATCCCATCAGATAGGGCCGAGTGTGCGTAGCCATTGAGCGCCCAAAACCACATCACATCCGCCTAAGGGCAAGGCAAACATGTCAGAGCACAAGGTATAATCTCCCATAGAGATACGCACATTTCGACACTTCCCTTTGCAAGGTAAGGTGCCCCCATTGGCAATCATGACTTCAAAGTTGGAGCAAGGATGGATAAAACAATCAGCTTGTTTGGCGATCCGAGGGTCAATGAAATTATGCGTGCTACCAGAATCAATGAGGATTGTAAGAGGAAGCTTCTTGAAGTAACCCCTGACCCACATTGTTTGGGGGGTGGTGATTCCAGCTAAAGCATGGAGAGATATCTCTGGCTGGTCATCTTGAGACGGAGGGTCAATAGGCGGTTCCTGAATGTCGACCGGAGCATCCAGTGTTTCTGGATCTTCGTCACCCATTTCAGAGGCAGGCGGAGACTCCACATCCAGGAGATAGAGCTTTTGCTGAACACATCTATGTCCCCGAGTGAACTTCTCATCACAATTATAGCAAAGACCCTTTTCTCTGCGTGCTTGCATCTCTGTTTCCGACAAACGCTTGATAGGAGTCGGTCGAGGAGCTTGCGGTATAGGAGGTCGCTGAGACCCCATATTTCGGAAAGGAACAAAAGTGGGCTTGGAGCGTTGTTGGGCTGCAATCTTGTCTTCTGCCAATTTAGCCAACCCGAGTGCTTCCATCATTGTGTTGGGACAGAACATTTTGACCTCAGAGCGGATGGCATCCTTTAGACCACTGATAAAACAACTCCGGTAAAATTCATCAGACAATCCTTCGGTGTGGTTGGCTAGATTCTCAAATTTGGTTTGATACTCTCTCACAGTGCCAGTTTGGCGCAGTTTAGTGAGGGCTTCTGTGAAGTCATCAAAAGCACTAGGACCAAATCGTTGCAAAAGGAGCTGGCAAAAGTCTGGCCAGTTGGGCTCTGGATGAGCCTTGATGTACCAACGGTACCATTGAAGAGCTTCCTGTTCCAAATGAAAGGATGCCAACGGAACTTTGTTGACATCAAAAGTATTATGCAGACTGAAATACTATTCTGCACGATAGATCCATCCAGTTGGATCGGTACCATTGAAGCGAGGAAAATCAAGCTTCGGACCACGGAAATTGCTGGAAGAAGAGAACCCATTGTCTACTGAAGACTCGGACTGCCGTTTGTTGTTCATAGCTGAATGTTCAAGATGGAGACCAAGAAATTTTTCATCCAGATCCTGGAGTTTGGCTTGGATGGCTGCAAGGGCTTCCTCCATGGTTTTTGCTCCTGCACGGGTGACAACCATAACCAGGGATTTTTTATTTTTTTTTGTGACTGGGTAGGAAAACAAAAATAGGAACTACTTCAGTAAAGGAAAATTTGGATTTGAGAAAAAATCAGAAGGGTAATTGGGGTTTGACTCGTTTTTTGGACACTGTTGGATAGACAGGGAAGCAAAAATGAGGTTTTCAGCAGCGGGGTGAAAGGATGGGAAAATTTGGCAGAGGGAAACAAAGAAGTAGAATTCAGAAAGGAACTCTGTGGTAAAAATTGAAGGTGATTGGGTGAAATCTGAGGAAGTTATGGCAAACCCTAAAAATAGACAAATGTGGGATTTCGGGCTGTAGGAAAGGGAATTGAGGATAGGGTCCTCAGGGATGAAATATGCAGAATGGAATGACAGGGTTTCCCTGAAATTTTCAAGGAAAACAGAGGTAAAACAAGGGAGATATGGAGAAAAAATGAAATTTTATACTCTGAAATTTTTTTTTTTTTTTTTTTTTCCAGATTGGAGCGGCTAGGGCTCGGTTTTTTTTTTTTTTTTTTTTACATACTGGAGCGGCTACGGCTCTGCTTGCAGAATGGGATCTCCGGTTCGAAGGATTCTGGAACAACGCCGAACGGCTAGATCTGGAACGGTTTGCAAAATGAATCTGAAACGGCGCAGCAGTGATCGACAATAGTGCAGCTGAAAGTAGATATGGACCCCAGGTATGTGCGGCTTCCTAACAGTTCAGGGTTTTCACTCGGCCACCAATGTTGTCTGACGGCTTGCGTATTGGGGCAGTACCCCTCACTCCACGGCTCAGGTAAAACTGATAACCGCTTTGCCACAAACGACAGCTCTTGGTTTACCTCACGGGTGGGAACAAGTCAATCAGGTAGGGGTCGTTGCCCTTTTCGCTGGCAGGTCCTCTCAATGGGCCAGCTACTTCGGGGTTCCTGTGGTACTCCTCACAATGAGTTTTAGGGCTTATGCCCAAGTACTTCCCACAGTTAAGCGGATAGGGATTATTCCCAAATCCGAACCTGCAACAGATGTGAAAAAAATTTTGGCAGAAATTTCACCTAGCGAGCCCAAGAAAGTGCTCTGATACCAGATGTGAGGCACCTGCAACAATTAATTAACAAGAATATGCGAAATAGCAGAAATGACAGAACTCAGAATCACTTTTGTATTGATCACAGGCCACTTCGAGGGGGCAACCTCCTTTGAGCAAGCTCAATACAAATAACTTCACGGTGTCTTCATAGGTCTCAACACACACTTATATACTAATTATAGGCGCCAATACTATGGGTCGAAACCATGGGCCGTTACAAACTATGGATCAACAATACTACGGGCGACTTACAAAGCATATGCGCCAACAACAATAACACAAACTATTGCTCAACAAATACTACGGGACGACTTACAAAGCATATGCGTCCAACAACAACATACTAACAAAGTAAAGATATGGGTTCCTAACAAAAAATGGAGTTCATGTCAGCAGAATGAAGCCAGCATGGAGGGTGCCGTTGGAGGTGATTCAGAACTATATCACTTGTGATGGAAGGTATGATAGGGTTTTAAAGTGCCATTTGAAACTTCTAATGCATATTCATGGCAGTACACAGTTAAATCTTCCATTTTACCTGTTTAAAAGCCTCCAAAAAATGATTGCTAAAGTTCAAAACCATCCAGCACATACATCTCGCTCGGTTTATCACCAGGGGCTAATTAAGTTGTTGATTCTAACTCAGCTGCAAAAAGAAGAAAGAACATGGGGTTCTCTGTTGACAGAGTTAGGGTTTAGTGATAACCCTAAAGAGAAAGGTAAGAAGATGATTGATGATGCTAACCAACAGGTAGCAAACCCTACAGAGACAGTTCAAGAGGGTAACAATAAAGAGAAGGATGTTGTTTGTAATCCTGTACAGGGCAGTTTGAGCCCTGAAACACCCTGCACACAAGAAAATCCAGAAAAACTCAGTGACATGTTTAAAAGCATTGCTTCAAAAAAGAAAATTTGCAAACAGTTATTCAAGGAAGGCAAGCCAAGAACTAGACTGAGAGAGAAAATGCAGATGGAGGAAAGAATAGTACAGGAAGGTTATAAGGAGGTTGTAGTTATAGAAGATGCTGCAAGTGAAGGAACAGTACACACAGCAGAGGACAAGTATTGTGAGGATATGGAAGAGTTTATTGACATGCAGGGTGTAGCAGGTTCCACACCAGAAACGTTTTGTACAGACAAACAAAACAATCTTGATGAAGGTTCAATATCAAGGAATCTTCCTGAAGAAAGAGGTTGCATAAGAGAGTAAGATTTGGATATCTCCCCAGAACTTGGTCAATGTAAAAGATCTCTTCAAACTTGTAAAGAACAGACAATATACCTGCAGGACATAAATGAGAAGTTAATGGTGGCAAACAAAAGATTCCGAGAGGACATGGAAGATAAGGAAGCAGAGTTCCAAAAATTACTGATGATTTCCAAGAACATCCTCAAGGAGAAGCGAGCTATGCAAAGACAACTGGAGTAGCTCAGAGCCCAGAACAAGGAAAGTGATAAAGATGTTGAATTGGTGAGGCTTCAAAAGTGCTCACAGGTGCTTAGTGACTTAGCTGCCTTAGCTGAGGCTTCTAGAAGCCTTTAGGTGTTTAAAAGTTATTTGATTTTGAACTCATGTTGTTATGTCTGACATTTGTATGACACTTGTAGTCTAAAACTTTGTAAGGGATTAACTTCCCATTTTTGAAGGAAGTTCGATCCAAAAATTTAGGATCTATGGTTAGTTTCTAGATAGAAGATTTTTGTACAAAAGCAAGTCTCGACTAGAGAACTACAGGTTGGCAGTTTTGGGAGTAATGCATGATCAATTGTAAGCACATCTGTGTAACATGAGCATTTTGCAGCTTCAATGACAGGTTCTGTTTATGAATGAAACATATTGATGATTTGCTTTTGTACCTCATAAATTGTTTTTCTGATAATTTTGTTATGCACATGGTCGTTTATATTCCATTGCAATAATTCTTATCGTGAGAGACAATTATATTATATTTTTATAGACAATGGCAGCTTCACTTATTGTTTTCAGGATCACAGTAACCCTACTATTGAATTCTATATTTTATAATCCATGTTATACAGCATCTGTTGAATTCTCTTACTGCTCTGATTCATACCAGCCTATCACTTCAATGCTTTGATCTTTGTATAAATACTTGTATTTACCAATCTGTGACATATACCAGTTTTCTTTATTGTAAATTGTGTGATGTTTTTCAAAGCTTTTGATTTCATACCAGAATTGTGTAATCTATACAAATAGTTATACTAGCCTAGTTCCTTCTAGTGTTGGGAAGTTCCATTAACCCTAGTTTGATACCAGCCTGTGTTTTCAATTTGATTTCATTTGATTTATGCATTTTTGAACAAAGATTTCCTTAAGCTTGAATCCCGTAGTCTAGGTTCAACTTTAGGGATAACAGTAGGATTAGGGGAAATGATGGAGAGGGGGGGTTGGGTGGTAGTGGGTTAGTGGAGAGAGAGAGAGAGAGAGAGATGGGGGTTAGAGGTAGGTGGAGGGGTAGAGGAGAGAGATCTTTGAGGGAGAGATAGAAAAATAATAACTACAATAAAAAATTACAATAAGAATCCAAAACTCTTATTGTGGTCACAATATGTCTAGATAGTGCAAATTTGAAGTGTCCTTGGTGAAATAATCTCATCTTGTCCGCGCCTCCAAACCATGAATCATGATAATCCATCCTATCACTAGTTCCGATGAATTTCTATACAATCATATCCAAAGGGTCATATTAATATTTCCTTCAGATTTAATTCTTTGCAATTTACAAATAGTTGCTGGAGTCTAGAACAACTGTGCAAGATGATCTTAATCTCGTGTCTTTCTACTACAAAGTGAATGCACCATGCCCTCAATGCCTAATTTTGCTCAAATATATATTTCAATATAGCAATATAGAGGGATCAGATCGAGGAGAACCAAAGGAATTAGGTTGCATGGTTTTTATAGTGGCTTCAAGCAGTAACTCTTCACACATTAAAGATTTAAGGTCTTAATCACACCGTACATAAGCCATGAGGTTAGTGTCACATCCCCTCCCATCATACCAGTTAGATGGAGAGGATCATGATGCTAAACCGGGTATCTAGCCCCATGAACTCTTACATTAGCATTCACATAATATAAAAAGACATATACATGTGCATGTTATAGAAACACAGCGGAATTTAAAAATCATGTTTAATATCTAACATACATTCAACATTTCTGTGACAACCATTAAATAAAGACATTGCAGAATTTATAACAGAGAATACTTATCTTATAACAAAGTAGTCCCAACCAACTGGCTATGCAACTGCAACATTCCACCCCACCATAGGCCAATTGTGCTTATCAACCTCTTGATACAACTGCCACCCCCGAGCTGGGCATGATTCCTACAAGGAACCAGGGAACAACAGACTCACACATAGCCAAGCATACGCCAAGATGAGCCAAGCCAATCTAAAATTGGGTTTATCAGGCTGCTAGGAAATGGAGAGGAAGAATTGCTAAGCTAGTGAGCTCAAGCACAGAGCTAGGGATAACCTCACAAGATCTATCTAGATTGGCACCCACAATACCTACACACCCAACACAAGGAAGTATTCTTTTCACTGTTGTATAGTCCCTCAAGCCATACCTTCCCCATCTAGTGCTCTCAAGGTGTGTATAGAAGAGTAGCCAAAGCCCTCTTGATCTTCTTGAGAGGTTGTCTCCCCCACTAGGTTTATCAAGCCAATTCTATCCACTACCACTCCAAATCTCTTGCTCATAGATTCAAACCAAAACAGGGATGCACATAACAGCAAAACCACAATTGTTGGGCATGAGGAAAAATGTTTCTTCAGTGGGATGCCCAAAGAGGAGGTTTCTACCAATTTAGAAAAATGAGGGAAAGCCCAAAAACGAAATGGCAATTGGGGAACAACCCTGGAGAGCAGAAAATCATTTTCAGAAAAATGCCCATGGGTATTTTGGGGCAAAAATGACCTCCATCACAGTCCCAAATCGTGGCCCTTCTCTCCCAGCTGCTGTACAATGCAAAAACAAGCTCCCAGGCATGGAAAATGCAGGAAGAATGGTGAAAAACATGATGGGGAAAGACCCAGTAGTTCAGACTGCGTGAGAGAGGAAAGACTGTGGGTTCAGAATGGCTTTGGGCACCATTTCGTGGGTGTTTTCTTGACCAAGAAGCAAAAATATGAATTCCCAGGTTGATGGCTTTCCCATGCACGAAATTGGCTGCCATACCTAGTCATTCCCAAGGCATTAACTACCTCAACCAATTTCTGGAAGAATTAAATGATTGGGTCCATAACCGAAAATGGGTAGTTGGTGGTTTATGGGTTTTCTCATTGACACATGGATTAACACCATTTGCTCAAGGGTTTGAATAATTTCCCTCCCTATTCCTTACAGAATCATGCCCCCATCTCTTTGTTGCATTGCATAGCTAGTTGTGGGTTTTTCATTAAAATTTGTATTTACACGATGTCTTAATTTACATTGTTCCTATCTAGCATAATAACCATAGGCATCTATTTTTAATTGCCGATACATAAAACGCTAAATCAATGGTGGGGCCTTGGCCTTGAGCTCGTCACCATGATTAAATAACAATATTTACATCATTTACGATTTAAATGCGAAGGGGGTCAAAATGGGGACGTGACATTCCCCTCCCCTTACATTAGCACTGTCCTTAGTGCTCATCAAAACTGAACAAAAATGGATATGCAACTCTAATGGCATCCTCCAGCTCCCATGTAGCCTCATCGGGGCCGTAGTGCTTCCATTGCACCTTTACCTGTCCGATGGCTTGGTTCCGGAGTAATGTTACCTTCTTGTCTAGGATGCGCAATGGGTCGGTTTGGATCTCTCCTTCGGGTTCCACCTGGATCACGTCCCAATTAATCACATGGTTAGGATCATGTACATATTTCTTAAGCAAAGAGACATGAAAAACATTATGAGCTTTAGTGCTAGCAGGCAGTGCAATTTTATATGCAACTGGCCCTATTCTTTCAAGCACTTCAAATGACCCACAATATCTATGTGATAGCTTGGCACAACTCCCAAGCTTCAAGGAACTCTTCCTTGATCTCACTCTAAGATACACATGATCCCCAACATTGAATTCCCTATGCATCCTATGTTTATCTACATAGCTTTTGTGTCTGTCCTGGGCTACTTTTAAATTTTTCCGGATCTTTGCAACCTCTTATTCCATTTCCTTAAGCAATTCTGGCCCAAGTACAGTTCTGTTCACTAGATTGTCCCAAGTCACTAGTGTCCTACACCTTCTGCCGTACAAAGCCTCATATGGACTCATTCCCAATGATTCTTGCTATCCATTATTATATGCAAACTCTACCAGGTGTAGATAATCCTCCCACTTGGATGGCTTGTCCATTACATACATGCAGAGCATGTCTTCAAGTACCCAATTTACTCTTTCTATTTGCCCGTCTGTTTGAGGATGGTACGTGGTACTAAAGTTCAACTGTGTACCCAAATCTGCAAAGAGACCTTTCCAAAAATTGGAAGTGAACTTGGTATCCCTGTCAAAAATTATTGCCTTAGGCAACCCATGTAATCTGAAAATTTCCTTCATGAAAATATTTGCAATGGCATCGGCTTTATGTGTGGACTTAACCAGTATAAAATGTGCTGCCTTTGTTAACTTGTCCACCACAACCATGATGGAATCATGTTGTCTCACAGTCATTGGCAATCCTGTAATAAAGTCCATGGATATTACTTCCCATTTCCATTATGGAATTGGCACTGGGAGCAATAAACCTACTAGATGTTGGTGTTCACTCTTCACCTACTGACATTCCATGCACTTAGAAATGTATTCAGCGATGTCCTTCTTCATGCCTGGCCAGAAATAATATTTTCTTGCTGTAGCAATTGCTTTCTGATATCTTGGGTGACTAGAGTATGGAGCTTTATGGATTTCATCCATAACAATTCTCCTCAAATCTGCCGCATTTGGAACATAGACTCTATTCTTATAAGTAAGAAGTCTGCCTTCTTCCAAATGATAGCCTTCATACTTCTTGCCAAGGTCTTGCTGCTGCAATTTGTCCTTTATCTACACATACACTTCACCCTCAACAATATGGTTAACAATCTGCTACCTCAAATCTGGTTGGCAAGTACTAAGTGCTGCCACATACATTTCATGTACCTTCCTGCTGAGTGCATCAGCCACCTTGTTTTCTTTCCCTTTTATGTGTTTGATTTCAAAATCAAATTCACACAAAGATTCCAACCATCTAGCTTGCCTAGCATTTAAAGTTGGCTGATCAAACAAGTATTTCAGACCACAATGGTCTGTCCTTAATTCAAATTTTCTTCCCATTAAGTAATGCCTCCACATCTTTAAAGCATGTACTATGGCTGCAAGTTCTATATCATGAGTAGCATAGTTCTTCTCATGCTCCTTCAACTTTCTTGACTCATAGCATATCATGTGGTTGCCCTGCATAAGAACTCCTCCTAGTCCTTGATTGCATGCATCGGTACACACCACAAAGTCTTTTTCAGGGTCTGCAATTTTCAAAATTGGTGCACTTGTGAGAAGATTCTTCAACTGTTGAAAACTTTCCTCACATCTTGGTGACCATTCAAACTTTATCCCCTTCTTTTGCAAAGAAGTGATCGGGTTTGCAACCTTAGAGAATCCTTCGATAAACCTCCTGCAGTAACCAGCAAGGCCCATAAAAGATCTCACATCAGTCACATTCTTTGGAGTTGGCCAATTCATAATGGCTTCAATCTTCTCAGGGTCTACAGATATTCCTTCGTTGGAGATGATGTGACCCAAATAATGAATTCTATCTTTATAAAAGTCACATTTACTCAACTTTGCATACAGCTTATGCTCCCTTAGTAATTGCATTCTCATTCTCAAATGTTCTTCATGCTCTTCTTCATTCTTGGAATAGATGAGAATGTTGTCTTGGAATACAAGAACAAACTTGTCCAAATACTTACTAAAAACATTATTCATGAGACACATGAATGTAGTTGGTGCATTTGTGAGACTGAATGGTACCACTACAAACTCATAGTGTCCATACCTCGTTCTAAAGGCTGTATTATGAATATCTTCTTCTTTGATTCTTACCTGATGGTAACCAGACCTCAAGTCAATCTTTGAAAATACCTTTGCTCCTCTCATTTGGTCAAAAAGGTCATCAATTCGGGGCAATGGGTATTTGTTCTTCGCAGTGACTTTGTTCAACTGCTTGTAGTCAATACATAACCTGAGTGTTCCATCTTTCTTTTTCACAAATAGAACAGGTGCTCCCCACAGGGACACACTTGGCCTAATATATTTCTTTTCCAGCAACTCTTCTAATTGCATCTTCAATTCTAGCAATTCCGGTGTACTCATCTTGTAGGGTGTCTTAGACACTGGTGCTGCTCCTAGCACAAGTTCAATTGTAAAGTTAATGTCTCTCTTTGGAGGAAGTCTTAGAATCTCATCAGGAAAAACATCCCGGAATTCTTGCAATACATGATAGTCCTCCAATTTAAGAGTTTCATTCTCTGTTGCCTCTAAAATGTGGGCTACATATAATTGACATCCCTTCCTACATAACCTCTTCAGTTGCATGGCTAAAACCTGTCTAACAAAAGTCACCTTTGGAATGCCTTTTACAACCCTCGGGTTTCCTTCTTCGTCCATGCATTCAAATGTCTTATTGTAGCAGTCAAGTTTAACCCTGTGTGCTTCTAACCAATCCATTCCAATGAGAATATCATAGGAACCCAGTGGTAAAATATTCAGATTTGCATAAGTGAATAGCCCATCCATCTCTAATGGACATTTCTCTACTATTTCACTAACTTTTCTCTTGATTCCAGTGGCTAGTTGAACTAACCATGATTTACTATGCTTTAATTTCTTGAAAGCACAAATCTCAACAATTCTAGGAGTGACATAACTATGAGTAGATCCAGGATCAATCAAAATAGAAACAGATTGCTTAGCAATCTTACCTTCAACTTCAACCACAGTTGACTAATGATCTGTCTGGCGGTCATCTAGAGCTGCATAGATTCTAGGGATTGTCCTTGCCACTTGACCCACAGTTTCAGCTCCTTGGATGTTGTGAACTTGATTTGGATTCCCATTCCGATGTGGACAGTTCCTAAGCATGTGCTCCCGTCCACAACCCCAACATTGAAGTGGTTCTCTTGGCTTGTCTCCCATCATCCTAGTTGGCTTAGTCACGACCTGTGATGGTTTCCTTTGCTGATTCTGGAATTGAAGAGGCTTGAATCCCTTCCTCCTTTGATCAAACTTTTCATTTTTCTTATCCTTCCATGCCTTATGGACTTCTGGTTTGCTTTTGTTTTGATCAAAGCAATACTTTGCCTTTCTTATGGCCTCCTCTAGTGTTCAAGGTTCATCAAACTCAATTCTATCTTTATATGATTGGGGCAGTCCACTTAGGAAACGCTGAATTTTCACCTTATCATCTTGAATATACCTAACATGCCTCAACAGCTCTAAGAACTTGTTTGCATATTCTTCCATGGTCAATTGTCCCAATTTCAGCTCATGGAACTCTTTGATCTTATCATCATAGTACCTATCAGAGAGTTACTTCTGCTTGAAGTATTTCTTGAACTACTTCCACACAATCTTCCTTTCATTGATCTTCTTCACTTGCTTGATGTGTTCCCACCATATAGATGCTCTTCCATTCATGTTGAAGATGGCTACCCTTGCTTTCATATTTCCCAAGTAGTCTTGGACTTGGAAATACTTTCTCATCCCAAGAAGCCAAGCTTTAGCTTCTTGACTAGACTTTATCTCTCCATCAAATGTAGCAGGTTTCGTCTTCTTAAATTCCCCATGTGAATTGTTCTTGTAGTGCTTCCTCCTCTTACTCCTGCGAGATAAAGAGCTTGAACCCTCAATGGATTCTTCAGAGTCAGATGATTCATTAGAAGAGTTTTCTGGAGTATATGTTCGGTCTGTAGAAACTCTTCTTGAGCTACTAGCCCTCTTACGGGAATTCCTTCTAGAAATACTCCCACCCCTTTCTAGATTTGATGTATGATGCCCAGAGTTTATTTTCCTTTGGATGTCTGTCAAACTCTGCAGCATGGCTGCATTCAACTGATTTTGTTCTTCCTGAGCTTTAATCATCCTTTCATTGTCTTCTCTATAGCTTTGCAACTCCACCCTTAGGATTCTCATGGTGGCTGCAATACCTGGAGGAGTCTCTTGATTTCTTCTCCCATTAGATTATGTTTCAGCATTCTCAACATGTATGTTCTCCCCCATGGCATCTGTCTCAGGCTCATAGGGATCCTATGCATCATCCATGATGTTGATTTTCTTGGCCCAACCAAGATCCAAAACTTTCCAACTATACTATCTAGAGTGCTGCCCTGATGTAACTATGATTCTGTAAAATGTGTTCATCAACACAATTGTTAGCTGCATTATATTCTTAGAAATTCATAAAAAACTTTCATGCAGGTGGGAAAATATTATATTGACAATTTGTCAAATCATAGAATTTTCTCCCAATCAACGACATATGAGGGGGATGACAGGGGTCAACGGCGGTCAACGGGGCTTGCCCTTGACTACAGGACGGGTCGAGGGCAGCGCCCTCATTTTTTTTTTTGTTGTAAATATTTTATTTCGCGCAATCTGGCACATAAGTTCCATGGCAATTTTTCCATTTTTGGCACCTGAAAATCTCCTTGAAAAATGGCTGAAATTCCTTATTTCGGAGCAACTCATGGAGTTCTTCCGCAATTTCGGAAGACATTCCGTAATTCTTTCCGCAGTTTTTGAAGACATTCCGGAATTCTTTCAGCAGTTTCGGAAGACTTTCCGGAATTCTTTCCGCAGTTTCAGAAGACATTCAGGAATTCTTTCCGCAGTTTCGGAAGACATTCCAGAATTCTTTCCATAGTTTCGGAAGACATTCTAGAATTCTTTCTGCAGTTTCGGAAGACATTGTCGAACTCTTCCGCAATTTGTGGGACGATTTGCGGAACTCTTCCGCAATTTTGGAACAATTTTCTAAACTCTTCCGCAACTGTGGGGCGGTTTGCCGAACGCTTCCGCAATTGTGGGACAATTCTTCGAACGCTTCTGCAATTGCGGGGCGATTTGCCGAAGGCTTCCGCAATTACGGGGCGGTTTTCCAAACGCTTCCACAATTGCGGGGCGATTTTCCAAATGCTTCCACAATTGCAGGGAGATTTTCCAAACTCTTCTGCAATTGCGGGGTGGTTTGCCAAACTCTTCTGCAATTGCGGGACGATTTGCGGAATCCTTCCGCAGTTGCGGAACGATTTGCCGAACTATTCCGCAATTACGGGAAGATTCGCGGAATCCTTTCGCAGTTTCAGAAGAGAATTCCTTCCCCAGATTCGGAAGAGAATTCCTTCCACAGTTTCGGAGCAATTCGCCGAATTCTCCCCTGGTTTCGGAGCAATTCGTCAAATTCTCCCACTATTTTGGCGAATATTTTTGAGTTCTTCCCGAAACAGACTTAAACAAAAATTTTCAAAACACTTAAAACAATTTCCGAGTTCCTTCTTTTCTTCTTCCTGTGATGACTGCTTACTCAGCAGGACATGATCTTACCTCTGTAATCTATCCAACTTAGCCATTTTAGGCCTGATGCTGGTACCTGTGGTGATCAGGAAGGGACCTTCCCATGTGACTGTAATTGGATTTGGCCCATAGAAGTCTAATGCTACAACCAACAGATCTAATACCATTCTATCACGTCCCCTCCCATCATACAAGTTAGATGGAGAGGATCATGATGCTAAACCAGGCATCTAGCCCCGTGAACTCTTACATTAGCATTCACATAATATAAAAAGACATATACATGTGCATGTTATAGAAACACAGCGGAATTTAAAAATCATGTTTAATATCTAACATACATTCAACATTTTTGTGATAGCTATTAAATAAAGACATTGCAGAATTTATAACAGAGAATACTTATCTTATAACAAAGTAGTCCCAACCAACTGGCTATGCAACTGCAACATTCCACCCAACCATAGGCCAGTTGTACTTATCAACCTCTTGATACAACTGCCACCCCCGAGCTGGGCATGATTCCTACAAGGAACCAGGGAACAGCAGACTCACACATAGCCAAACATACGCCAAGATGAGCCAAGCCAATCTACAATTGGGTTTATCAGGCTGCTAGGAAACGGAGAGGAAGAATTGCTAAGCTAGTGAGCTCAAGCACAGAGCCAGGTATAACCTTACAAGATCTATCTAGCTTGGCACCCACAATACCTACACACCCAGCACAAGGAAGTATTCTTTTCACTGTTGTACAGTCCCTCAAGCCATACCTTCCCCATCTAGTGCTCTCAGGGTGTGTATAGAAGAGTAGCCAAATCCCTCTTGATCTTCTCGAGAGGTTGTCTCCCCCACTAGGTTTATCAAGCCAATTCTGTCGACTACCACTCCAAATCTCTTGTTTACAGATTCAAACAAAAATAGGGATGCACATAACAGCAAAGCCACAATTGCTGGGCATGAGGAAAAACTTTTCTTTAGTGGGATGCCCAAAGAGGTGGTTTCTACCAATTCAGAAAAATGAGGGAAAGCCCAAAAACGAAATCGCAATTGGGGAACAACCCTGGAGAGTTGAAAATCGTTTTCAGAAAAACGCCCATGGGTATTTTGGGGCAAGGAAGACCTCCATCACAGTCCCAAATCATGGCCCTTCTCTCCCAGCTGTTGTACAATGCAAAAACGAGCTCCCAGGCATGGAAAATGTAGGGAAAATGGTGAAAAACATGATGGGGAAAGATCCAGTAGTTTAGGCTGCATGAGAGAGGAAAGACTATGGGCTCAGAATGGCTTTGGGAACCATTTCGTCGGTGTTTTCTTTCCCAAGAAGCAAAAATATGAATTGCTAGGTTGATGGCTTTTCCATGCACGAAATTGGCTGCCATACCTCGTCATTCCCAAGGCATTAACTGCCTCAACCAATTTCTGGAAGAATTAAATGATTGGGTCCATAACCCAAAATGGGTAGTTGGTGGTTTATGGGTTTTCTCATTGACACATGGATTAGCACTATTGGCTCAAGGGTTTGAATAATTTCCCTCCCTATTCCTTATAGAATCATGCCCCCATCTCTTTGTTGCATTGCATAGCTAGGTTTGGGTTTTTCATTAAAATTCGTATTTACATGATGTCTTAATTTACATCGTGCCTATCTAGCACAAGAACCATCGGCATCTATTTTTAATTGCCGATACATAAAATGCTAAATCAATGGTGGGGCCTTGGCCTTGATCTCCTCACCATGATTAAATGACAATATTTACATCATTTACAATGTAAATGTGAAGGGGGTCAAAATGGGGACGTGACAGTTAGTATAGGGGGAGGGGGAGAGAAAGGGGTCAGGCTAGGGGTAGGGTTGTAAGAGAGGGATTACTAGGACTTGGGGAGAAGTAGGCATAAGGGTAGGGTTGTAAGAGGGGGGATACTAGGACTTGGGGAAAAGTAGGAATAGGGGTAGGGAGAGAGAGAAGGGGGAGTCTGGGTGGTACGGGGTCAATGGAGAGATAGAGAGAGAGAGAGATAATAACTAAAGTAAAAAATTACAATAAGAATACTAAATTCTTATTGTGGTCAAAATATGTCTGGACAGTGTAAACTTGAAGTGTCCTTGGTGCAACAATCTCATCATGACCATACCTCCAAACCATGACTCATGATCATGCATACTCTCACTAATTTCGATGACATTCTATACAGTCACTGCTAAAAAGTCATATTAATTCCACCTTCAATGTTAATTCTGTGCAATTTACAAATAGTTGTTGGATATAGAACAACAATGCAAGACAATATTAATCTCATGTCTTTCTACTGTAATGTGAATGTACCATGCCCTTAATTGCTAAGTTTGCTCAAATATATATTTCAATGTAGCAATATAGATGGATTATATTGAGGAGCATCAAACCAATTAGTTTGAATGATTCTTATAGCATCTTCGAGTAATAACTCTTTAAACATTAATAATTTAAAGGCTTAAGAACACCATACATAATCCTGTAGGTTACCATAGGGGGATGGGGAAATAACAGGGTCATGCTATGGGTAGGGTTGTAGGATAGGATTGAAAGAGAGGGATTACTGGTACTTAGGAAGAGGGAGGCTTAGGGGTAGGGAGAGAGAGAGGGGGTTGTTGGGTGGTAGGGGCTTATCAAAGAGAGAGAGGGGGGGGTGGGGTTTAGGGGTAGGCAGAGGGGTAGGGGAGAGAGATCCTTCAGAGAGAGAGAGAGAGAGAAAGAATAATTGAAGTAAAACATTACAATAAGAGTACTAAACTCTTATTTTCATAACAATATGTCTGGACAATGTAAAATTGAAGTGTCCTTGGTGCAACAATATCATCATGTCCACGCCTCCAAACTATGACTCGTGATCGTCCATCCTACCACCAATTCCGAAAACGTTCTATATAATCGTTGCCAAAGGGTCATATTAATGTCGCTTTCAATTTTTTTTTTGTGCAATTTACAAATAATTGTTGGACTCCAGAACAACTATGCAAGAAAATCTTAATATCGTGCCTTGCTACTACAATGTGAATGTACCATTCCCTCAATGCCTAAGTTTGCTCAAATATATATTTCAATGTAGCAATATAGATGGATCAGATCAAGGAGCATCAAACCAATTAGGTTGCATGCTTCTTATAGCAACTTCAAGAAGTAACTCTTCACACATTAATAATTTATAGGATTAAGCACACCATGCATAATCTTGGAGGTTACTATAGAGGGAGGGGAGAATAGGGGGTCAAGCTAGGGGTAGGGTTGAAGGAGGCAAATTACTAGAACTTAGGGAGAGGGAGGTGTTGGCATACTTTTACTTCGACGAGGGTTCAAACATTCAACTATCACCAACAAACACTACCACCACAGATACTAGATCGAAAGGGAGTTTACCCCCTTTCAACAACAGCTGCAAAGTAGATGAACTATCACTCGAAGTATCTATGGAAACTATAAAAACTAGGTTTATGCAACACATAAGGGGAAAAATGTGACAAACTATCCATTCATCAAATAACCAAATATATTAATTTTTCTATAACATCGACAACTCTGGATATTCGACACATCAATCACTTCGACAAAACCATAACACTGCCATATTCACATACTTATAGTATATTTCATCTCCATTCCATTCCTAATTATTATAAGCATGCATTCATCTATGTAATGAACAGAGGAAAGAAACACATATCACATTACATGAGAACACCATGTTTAATGTGGAAACCCATCCTGGGAAAAACCATGGAAGTGCTTTCCTTTCATTATGCGTCGCATCCAAATAAGCACTTCAGTTATGAATTACAGGTTTCTTCTTGACTTACAAAAGATAATTGCACACAGCCTGCAGATCAGCGACTTGACTTCTTCAAAATGCCTCCAACATACATAGCATAAGACTTCATTACAGACTCAATACATGCTCCAACAACATAATTTCTACATCGAATGACAATAGAAATAATAGAAACCAACCCAAAAATACCCTCTTATTACATATTTATAGGGAACACTTAGATTTCCCTGCTCCCACTAACCCACTAACTACTTAACCAACTCATTAATGTAAGTGGAAAAAAACAAACAAACTACTCAACTCCGCCCATTTGACTTGATCAACATAACACTTTTTTTCTAATTTCTCAGTTGCTTCATCGTAGTTGACTACTTCATCAAACCACTTTTGCTTCATCCATATCCACACCAAAACTATTTCCTCAAAAATGGTACCTCAAAAAGATTTTCCCAACAGGACCCCAACACTCACATGTGGCTTGTCCCGAGCCACTTCAAGTTTCTGATACAGATTCTTTTAGCTTTGATGGAAACTCCTTGTAAACATTCCTGGTCACTTCGACCAATTGTTGGACTTCATCTTTCTTCTAATTGACAGCTTCGACCAGCTTGCCTATAATGTGTGTATTACTTTCCTCGATATCCTGAGTGACTAACAAGTGGATGGAAACATTCTTACTCCTGATAAATTATGATACCTGCTCTGCCTCGGACTGGATTTCCTGCACTCTTTCCGTCTATTGCATGTGCTATATTCTCAACTGATTGATTTCATGCCGCAGTTCTTTATTCTCGACAACTCTCCTCATCCTCTAGGACGGTGGTAGAGTCTTCAACTACCCACGTAGAATATACTCATCTTTTATTTAGTAGCCCCAATCTTGGTGGTGACCTCATCTAACTCAACATCTTCAAATAATTCATCCCAATACTATGACACTCCCTCATACATTTTCATGCATTGGGTATCTGCTTCTCGAATACTCTGGAAAACTTCTCAAACCACCACGTGTCACATCTCAGTAGCTTCGGGTGGAGTTATAGGAATTATTTTAGCCTCCAGATCTTTCACTTTCTATCAATATCCCTAATATAACAGATTCCAAGCACTGTAGCTTCTCCTCGGATGTCATTTCTTCAATAATATCCACTTTAGGTACTACGCAACATGTGACTTCAACAGCCTCCTGAAATCTATCCTTCTCTTGTTGAAGAAGGTCCTTGTTCTGCTGAAGCTCAGTAGTCAATTCCTTTAATGCAACTGCCTAATTCTTATAGCCCTTCATCAAATCCATGCGGGAGATCTCCCTCGACTTCACTTCTGTTGCAATACTATCTTGTAACTTATGCAACATGTAGAGTGGTAATGCAGATAACATCATGTCCACATACCCTATCTTCGGAATCTGTACGCTTGTTCCCCGCTCATCAAAATTTAATGATGTAGGAATTATTTTAACCACTCCTTCGGTCGCAAGAGGTGGTGATGTTTGGTATTGACCTTCTTCCTCCTACACGGCTTCAACCCATGGTGGTGTGACCTACGATGGAGATGAAATGTGTATATTCTTAAATTCTTGGAACAACGTATCCAGGACATATGTGATGCTACTAAATAAATGCACCATCTTATCTTTTGCGATCTTCCAATTTTATTCAGTTACCATTTGTTGATGCACTTTTACTTCGACCAAGCTAGGGTTCAAACATTCAACTATCACCAACAAACAATACCACCATAGGTACCGAAACAAAAGGGAGTTTACCCCCTTTCAACAACACCTGCAAAGCAGATGAAGTCTCACCTGAAGTAACTATGGAAACTGTAGGAACCATGTTTCTAAAGTGCAAGAGGGGAATAATGCAACAGACTATCCATTCATCAAACAACCAAAGCTATTAACTTTTCTATAACATCGACAACCCTAGATCTTGGACACATCAATCACTTCGACAAAACCATAACATCACCATATTCACATACTTATATTATATTTCATCTCCATTCCATTCCTAATCATTATAATCATCCATTCATCTACGTAATCAATAAAGGAAAGAAAAACATATCAAATCACATAAGAACGTCATATTTAACGTGGAAATCCATCCTGGGGAAATCCATAGAAGCACTTGTATTTTATTATGAGTCGTAGCCAAATAAGCACTTCAATTTATTTCTTACAAGTTTCTTCTTGACTTACAAAGGATATGCGCACACAACTTGCAAATCAACGACTCGGCTTCTTCAAAATATCTCCAATATACATAGCATAAGACTTCATTATAGACTCAAACCATGCTTCGACAACATACTTTCTACCCCAACTGACAATAGCAATAATAGCAACCAACCTAAAAATTCCCTCTTATTACATATTTATAGGGCACACTTAGCTTTCCCCGCTCCAACTAACCCACTAACTACTTAACGGAATCATTAATGTAAGTGGACAAAAAACATACTAACTACTCAACTCCACCCATTTGACTTGATCAACATAACTATTTTTCCTAATTTCTCAGTCGCTTTGTCAGAGTTGATTACTTTGTCGAACCAATTTTGCTTCGTCATTGTCCACAACAAAACTATTTCCGCAAAAATGGTACATAAAAAAGCTAGGCCCAATAAGAGGCTTAGGGGTAGAGGGAGAGAGAGAGAGAGAGAGAGAGAGGGGCAGGGCTAGGTTGTAGGGGGGTGGCAAAGAGAGAGAAAGCGCACACGCGAGAGAGAGAGAGAGAGAGAGAGAGAGAGAGAGAGAGAGAGAGATGTGGGGATAGGGGTTAGGGGTATGTGGAGGGGTAGGAGAGAGTGATCCTTGAGAGAGAGAGAGAGAGAGAGAGAACAAGAATAACTACAAAAAAATGTTACAATAAGAATACGGAACTCTTATTGTGATCACAGTATGTCTGGATAGTGCAAACTTGAAGTGTCCTTGGTGCAGCAGTCTCATCATGTCTCCACCTCCAAATTGTGACTGATGATCATGCATCCTATCACTGATTTCAATGACGTTCTATACAGTCACCACCAAAGGGTCATATTAATGCTACTTTCAATTTTAGTTCTTTGCAATTTACAAATAGTTGCTGGAGTCTAGAACAATCATGCAAGGCGATATTAATCTCATTTCTTTCTATTGCAACATGAATGTACCATGCCCTCAATGCCTGAGTTTTCTCAAATATATATTTCAATGTACCAATATAGAGGGATCAGATCGAGAAGCATGAAACGAATTAAGTTGCATGATTCTTATATCAGCTTTGAGCAGGAACACTTCACAAATTAATAATTTAAAGTCTTAAGCACACCGTACATAACCTTGGAGGTTACTATAGTGGAGGGGCAGAGAAGGGGTTCGGTATGGGGGTAGTGTTGTAGGAGGGGGATTACTATGACTTAGGGATAGGGAGGCTTATGGGTAGTGAGAGACAGAGGACGGACTTGGTGGAAGGGGGTCAATGGAGAGAGAGAGAGGTGGGGGTTAGCGTAGGTGGATGGGTAGGGGAGAGGGATCCTTGAGTGAGTGAGAGAGAGAGAGAATAACTATAGTAAAAAATTACAATAACAATACTAAACTCTTATTGTGGTCATAGTATGTATGAATTGTGCAAACTTTAAGTGTCCTTGGTACATCAATATCATCATGTTTGTGCCTCCAAACGATGAATTATGACCATCCATCCTATTACTGATTCTGAAAACGTTCTATATAGTCATTTCCAAAGGGTCATATTAATCTTACTTTCATTTCTAGTTCTCTGCAATTTACAAGTAGTTGATGGAGTCTAGATTCCAATAGACTAGTATTTAAATATGTACTAATATAAAATCTGTAATGGATTTAGAGGAATAAGGATGAATAAGAGATTGGGGCTATGATTCCACAAGTGGATAAGTGATAGTGGGCTAAGGGAAAGGAACACAAGTGGGGATGTAATATTGGGCTAAGGGAAATGGGATTACCTTATATCGTTAGCCTTATTAATTTAACCCATAAGTTCCTAAACCTTGATTAAAATTCATACTTTAAAGAAAGCATTTTTTAATTAGATTTAAGAGGGGATTAATTGGTGAAAAATGGTTCCATATGGAGAGGCCACATGGAAATCTAAACTAGGTTTATAAACTTAATAAATCAAGATTCGGAGGATTTTGTTCCTCACCGTATTCCAACCATTCGAATCTCATTCCTTTTCATTTCCATAATCTTGGAATTCCATAGTTTTCTACCTGTGACAGAGGCCCAAGATGCCATTCTTGAATATAAAATATACATTCTAGTAACACACTACCCTTCATGGATTCATTGAGTAATGGATTAGGAAATATTGGAGGGAGTATGGTTAAAATTTAATAGTTTGAGAGAGGTTCTTGTGCAATTTGGGGAAAAATTATTGTTGGATTTCAAATTGTTCAAAGAAAAAACCCCATAGAATTGTGGTTTCAAGAGCACGACTTTAATTTGATAAATGGAAGAGTATCTCATATAAATTTGACGGTAAGATTTCATATCAAAAACCATTATCTAGGGTCCCTGAAACCAATCATCTGCCCCTTTGCTACTGTCACACCGACAGGGGTCAACCAGGGCCCTGAAAAGACATGTAAGCACCTTGGGGACCAATCAAGAGCTTCCATGTGGCCATGGGATCACTATGATTTCATCTTAATTTCTCAAAAATTTCGTCAACATATTGGAATCAATAAAGCAATGTAATTTGGTGCCCAAAATTAGTATGGTATTATACCACTCAAAATTGATAATATACTAAAATTGAAAAAATAGAACCCTGGGATTGGACCTACACACTCTAAAATCAACTTCTATTTGGCATCTCCAACAATGCTTCGATAGTTTTGAATCCTCATGGAGGACTCTGTGTTTAATAGAGGTTGGTTGCTTGTGTTGCTTGTGTATCTTATTGAGGGATACAATAGACCTAGGGTGCTTTGCATCGGAAACCATGTACAATATCTCTTATTCATATTTGGAATTGAAGAAAGTGAAATTGTTGAGATGATTTGACATATCCACTTCCAAGTGCTTCTCTTGTCTCTCTCTCCTTTATCCTACTGAAATTTAAAATGGAAATTTAAATTGTCATGTTTTGGAATTCTTAAAATAGGTAGTATGGGTAAAGAAAAACTATGTCTGTGTTAGATTGGCTAGTTGATGTCTGATGTTAATGGATAAGCATTGCGATATAGAAATGATAAATCTTCAAATAATCATGTTTGTTGAACTTGGTCTTACCAATCTCAGTAAATTATAGTCATATCTCCTCGGAACCATAATTTTTCTAACAAATCTCTTACAGTCAAATGATGGCAGAAATATACTGAGATTTTATTTAAAATAATTTAGTAGTTTATTACAAGTTACATATCATCTTTCCTGAGGCATACTAGGCCAAAGATAATATATTCCAAGGCATGATGAGGCTCAACTTTTATAGTTCTAGAGATAAATCTATGGGGAATTGAGATATGAATTTAAATGCTTCTTTGGATCTATCTTACAGGTAAAGATTATGCACTAATTTGAACATACAAAATCATTTCCATAGGAATTTTCAGAGTATGATAGTACTTTGAATTTAAATTATTATGAATTTCAGCAGATGGAACAAGATGATATGTAAGAAGTGTTTGCAGGAAAAATTTCTACTTTCAATGGAAGTATAAATGTTTGAGCTTTGTGAAAAAATAATTCAATAGTTTGGAACAAAATGTAAACATATCATCAGTTTTTTAGGAACTTATAGAAAACATAACATCCATATTAAAAATAATAAAGGAATACTTCAAATACTGTTGCAACATATACATATCCTAAAACTAGACCATAGATCAAGGAGTTGAAATATCTACTATCAATTTCACATTCAACCTAACATTTACATCAATGACACAAAAATCAGGTTGAATATATTTCTCAGAGATTTATTAACATCTCATGAAAGGCTTACATTGACAGGAAAAGTTATGGAAAAACAAAAGAGGTACAAATTACAGGAGAAAACATCTCTGTAACACTCTATAATCTTAATCTTAGAAAACTCTCATTACATGCAAATACAATCCATCGATTCAAGAATCCTAGAGAGGCTCTAAAAATTTCCAGCCTTGAGTTATGAACTCAATTTACATTATATAGTCCTTTTCCAATAATAACTACCATTTGTTCTTTTGAACTAATTTACAACAAACTTGTAGACTTGTCACTTTCACCTTAGCTCTTATAATTGCCTAAGCAGTCTTCTTTTGTATTATTTACTTCATTTTACTCGAGACTTTTTTCCTTGTTGTTGATAAGTCTTCCCCCTCATGTAAACATTTGGTCTCAAAGGTAGTTTTCCACTTGGCTGAACTCCTCGATGATTCATTGGTTTGACAACTACTTTCCCCAGCATTTGTTGCATCATTTGAACATTTTATTGCCCCCTGGGTGGCATAAAGTCTTGAGGAGTAGGATGACTTATAGACTGTCTTGACCCTTGTCCTAATGACTATCTTTCTATTTTACCTTGAGGTGGAAAATCTAACTTATGGTATTTGACCACATATTGCCATTATTTACCTATGTGATATCTATGAGATTTTAAATCATCCAACGATATTTCTGCATTTGTGGTATTTTCATATGAAATAGGACCCAACCTACTTAAAATATTCTTCATTAATATCCAAATTTTGAACTCACCCTTGAGCCTTTCAGTAACTTGTTCTCCACTTTTAACTCCTAATACACAAAATTGGACTACCTCGTCTCTCTTCCAAGTCAACTTGTTCTTATACTCCAACTTAGGATACATTTCCTGATTTCCATCCCATGGAGATGGTTTTCGTAAATTGATTACTTCTTAAACGAGGCTTTTGAAAGTTGATTTCATCAGTCAATGTCTTTGTGTTATGTTGAATTCTTCTTAACAGGATCTTCTTCATTATCATTTGTCTAACAGTTTTGGTTATCTAAGTCATATTCTCAATCTGCAACTCATCAAGTTTCCTTTTAGTTCTACTGTTTAGGTAATCAATGATTTGTTTGGCTTGTTGTGGCATATCACCAAACATTTTTTCCGCTGTTTTTTCCTCCTTCTAGGCTAATTTTTCCTGATTCCGAACTCATCCTGAATCACCTCACAATAGTCCCATTTATTTATGAATAGTTGGGCTATTTTATTTCATAGAGTTTGAATTACTCTTCTCAGCAGTGTTTCTCCTTCAATATCTATCTACAATTTAGAACTTGACTTTTGAGCTCAATAATCTAAGTCTCCAGATCTTCAATTTCATCCTCCTTTTTGCTAAATTCAGTCTTCAATTCTATAATTTTGTTGTCCCTTTGATTGACCTCCACTTCTAACTCTCTTATTCTTCCCTCACTATCTTTTGACTGCTATACCAAGGTATGTTCTTCTTCCATCAAATCTATCATATCCTGATATGTTACTAGTTTTTCAAGCTCTTTTTCAATGTTGTCTATTTCTATTGCATGTTGACTTACCCCTTGATTTGTAGCAGAGGATGGTTGTAAAACTTATGCAGGACCCAAGGAGGTCTTTTTCAACTTCCAAGAAGACATCTACATTTCCAAATCAATTATCTTGCTTGCATGTTCTTCAACCATATTTTTATATTTTAGCATGCTAGCATAGAGCTGTTCATTATCTTTTTTATCCTTCCTCATCTCAGGAGTTTGTACAGGTTGAGGCCCGAGCATATTCAATTGTTTCCTTCACTGTGTAATTTCATTGTCTTTTTGTTTTATCAATGATTTGACATGAGAGCCATCTATTGGATCAAATCCTAAAGCTAGGAAATAGTTTTCTATCTCACTGATAGTGACTTGTTTAGCTTCCACAAACACTTTCTCTGCTTTAAAAAGCTACTTGAACTTTTCTAGGGATGTCTTCAATTTATTTTCTTCTTTGCCTGACTTAACCACTTCTATGCAAATCATATCAATTTCCTTCCTATGTTGACTCAAACCTAGTCGATAGGGGTTCCACTCACTGTCGACACCCAAACCACAGCAATCTCCCTGAGCATTGGCCCACACAGGTTTTACCCTGTCTAGCAACACCTGTGGAGTAGATGAGGTCTCACCCGAGATGTTCAAGGGAGAGTTGACAGAACCATGTTTCCGCCGAATGAATGAGGATATTTGCAGCTCAATTACTTAATGTGTTGCAACATTTCAGAAATAGATCTATGCATTTAACTTATAGATCATTTATATTCATAGGATCATTCAACATTCATCATCACATCAAATATAACAGTAAAGCATTAATTGTAGCAAGAAAACATAGCATCATTCACATATCGCAAAATGCATTACCACAGGTGAATAGAAGAGACACAAGGATTCCGCAAAACAACTCTGTCATATCATATTAACTCCATAGAAACCCAGATACAACGTCTTCGCAAAATAAAGATCTCATAGATATCTCTCGATCTCAGATACACAATCAAAGACGCATGATCCCAGATGCATAATCCAAGATGATTCAACACTTACAAATCTATGACTATTCATAGGCTTTCGCCTTTACATTGCTTGTCCACTTACTAACAACTTCCTAACCGACACTTTGAGCAAATGACCCAAAATCTAACTATCATGGTCCAAATGACCCAAAAACCTGCATATTGCAGTACAATTGACCCAAAAATACAAAAAATAACATCATCTGCGCTCCATATTCCACCTTTCGTGGTATCACAACACTCGTGGTGCTGCGATAATGACCCATCTAACCACTTGCCAATAGGCCCCCAACACAATCTTGTAGCTCACCCTCGAGCCACGTTAGTAGGACATGGTGTACTCGGTGGTCTTGACACTGAAATCCTCGTACTATTGATCGACTACCGTCACCTGCTCCTTCACTGCCATAGCCACCGCCTGACTTCCAATCACATCCTGGGCAGATGGATGCTCAGTTAGCTTTGCCGTAACCTTTTGGTGACCTTCCTATACAGGCTGGAGTACTTTACCAGCTTTCGTCATAAAATGACTGCTAACTTCCTAGAACTCCTCCAGCTATGCAGCACGCTTCTTCTGATGCTCATCGGCCTTGGTGACGCGCTGCTGCAACTCATTTAAATCCGCGGACTTGGAAACTTGCTCCATTGGTGGGATTGTATGCATCACCTTCTTTAGTTTCACCAACTTCCCCTCCGCCTCCTGCCGAAGCTTGGTCAATTGTTCAATCTACTCGCCGTGAACAATTCAGCACCAAAACAGTACAGTGTTGGCTATGAGTTTGGTCACTATTGTTTCCAGCTCCTCCATCTATGTTTCTACCTCCTCAATAGCATGTTTGTAATCGTCCACCTACGCTTAGGGTGTACCAAGGTCCACCAGGGATGTTAACTCCTAATTTTCGTGCTACAACTGGACAATGACAACATCAAGTCACTGCACGCATTGAATCACATCCAACTCTGCGATGGGCTCTGGCACATGGTGATAGGCCTCAACAACGACCGTCTCTAGCCACACATTTTCATCCCACAAGGTAGCCTTCTCGACAATGAGGTGATCTTGTGCCTGCTTCAGCTCTTCAATCACTCGAGCCTTCTCGGCCCATTCTTTTTTGATGTCCTCTTCCAACTCGTCCACATCCTTTCACATTGTAGTAGCGCTCCCTATTAACTCTTCGATCACTTCCTTTGGGGCTACCTCACTCTCCTGCAAGCATAGGCACTTACCACTGATCTCATGCATCATGTTAGCCATCTCCCAGCTAGAAACTGCCTGCATAGTTGTGAATGCCTTCGTGGGAAACACATTGACATTGATGGTCACTTTCTCTAACAGCTGCAGCGAGGCTTTCAAAGCCTCATTATCTGTCACAATCGCAGTCGGGGGAATATCGACATTCCTGACCTATGACTCAGTGCTGATTGTGTCGATTTCCTGCACTGGTACTCCATCTGGTGCCTTCTTCAAAATAATGTCACATAAGGAGTCCAGGCAAGTAGTGATCTCATGGAAACCTTCATCATCCTTAACTGTCATTGTGTGAGCCTCTACATTGGTTAGACTATTTAGGGCATGGATTAGTCATTGTGATCTCATGGAAACCTTCATCAGCCTTAACTGTCATTGTGTGAGCCTCTACATTGGTTACACTATTTAGGGCATGGATTAGTCAACCAAGCTGTGCCTCCGATGTCAGGGGGATCCCACTGATTGTCGCATGGTCCTAGTGTCCTTTCGTTCTGCCTTCTTCAACATGAAACACATCATCTGCAGGAGTCTGCAATGATTCCTCATCGGACATATGATGCGGTTCTTCCATGGCTAGCACATCGAATGGTATCCCCGTAGACTCATCCTCTTGAATCACTAGTACATGGCATTTGACCGGCCAGTCGTCAATGATCGGATCCAAGTCTTCATCTATTAACTTATAGGGAGTCTGCAACCACTGCCTATGAGTATCGTGGCATGCTTGTACATAGATAGTGTGTGGACCGATCATGAACCGGGAAATCCCCTTGTACTTCTCGACAGTGGCCTAAGTCAACCGCGGAATCTGCTCAGCGGCTTCCTATAGCGCTTCCCAATAAAACAAGAACTGCGTGGTACAATCCCTGAGCTGCTCTGGTTCCTATACCCACCACAAGTTTTGGTAGCGCGCTCCCTTGCATTCTTCAACCATATCCACCTCCATGCCTTGATAATCATCGGGTTCCATCTAGGTGACCAACGGGACTAAGATTAGCAACCAGCTATAAGTGAATGACCGCTATCCTACTTGGGCCACCAGCATGTCCTCCGTCAACTGATTAAGCAAAAACAGGGATGAGTTCATCTGCATGCCTGCTGCACATAGCTCTACACAGGCAACAACCCCCTAGTTTCCTTGATTGGGTCGAGTGTTCCATAGGATTTTAGTATCCAAGATTTGCGCCCCAATCTTGATTGTGGGCTTATTGATAGTGTCCAAGTGGTAAGCCCATCCATATTTCTACATTCTGTACTACTTCCACAACCTTTCCATAAGCTTTTTGTCGTTGTTCTTCCCTTGAAAGTACTACAACAGGTCGACCCCATCCTTTGGCAAGCCGGTGATCTTGGAGATCAGGTCCATCATCATGGTGACCTGCCTATCCAACAATAACACCCCACCATGAAACCAAACCAGCAACTGCTTGACACAGGCATTGGCTTCTGTCAACCACCCAAAATGTGGCATGTAGATCAACTCCAACAGCCCAGACTTCACCAAACCGCATGCCCAGTCATGTGGAATGCATGACGTCGGTCCAGTATGCCCTTCCTCTCATGGCTTAAACAGCTTCGTCATAACATCTTCCAGTTCCAGCAAGTTGTGATCATCATACCGTAGCTGCATCAATGTTGGTACGATTTCGGTGGTACAACTCATGCTTGGCAGAATTGACGGCATCGGTTGTTTGTGACCTTCCTCGGCTGCACCCCAGCTCGACATGGCAATTGGTAGCCTAGGATATCCATGGAAAAAACACTTGCATGGACTACGGATTCCACAACCCTCGAGCTCGATGGGCTCTCCGCAGGAATGCCTTCTGGAACTTGAGCAGTGGAATGGGTGTGCCGCTTCTCAGGCTGCTTGGAGCTAAGCGGTGTCCCCTGCCTCTTTTGGTGCACTACGGAGGACAATCCCACCGACATGCGAGCAACTTAGTCCATGATTTTAACCTTGTCCACAATAGGAGCAGGGATGAGGGGTGACTCAGCTTCACTTCAAATCTCCACCGTCTCCAGCTCACTCGGCATGCTGCACTCAATTCCCACAATTCCAACAAATGGCTCAACCTTGCTCAACCTAGAACTTGCCCAACACACTCCAACTGCACTCTGTAGCACAATCTCAACCTTGCACAATTCCTTAACTAGAAACTGAACTCACTTGTCAAAAATGGTGCCTTCCGACCAACTTCGGCCTGTTCTTATACCACCCAACTGAATCCCTCATAATCATAACTAAATTTAGCATTAACTTGGACCAAATCCTGTATTAATGACCCAAATCCGTCGTCGATTTTATCATCCGATTAGCCAGATCCGCCATTAATTCCCATCATTCTAACAAGCGTCGTTAATTAATTGTCTTAACTTTCAGCATTTATTGCTGATTTGACCCAGTCGCGACCCTGCAATTGTCGTAGACCGCTCCTAACTTGCGGCACAAGCCTCACTTCCTGCGCATTCTTGTCCCTGTCGGTGTGCCATCTTGCCACCGAGAAAATTGTATTTTTTTTCCCAATGCGACTCAGGCATCGCACTACTCCAAGCCCAACCTATAGGGATTCAACCTGCTACCATTAATCAACTTGGGGAGCATCGCTCCGTTTAAATGTTGCAACTGTACTGCTCCTCCTAAAGTTATGTGACTGATGCGATATGGACCAAGCCAATGCATCTACAACTTCCCTGGGTGTTTCATAAACTTGCTGTCATAAAACAACACCAAGTTACCCTACTGAAACTGCTTGTTTTTTATGTCGCGATCAAGCCAGGCCTTCTGGTGATCCTTCTCCACACTCTGGTGGAATCCTACAATAAAATGATCTTCTTCTAGTTGTACTAACTGTGGTAGGTGTTCTTCTAATGCTGCTGCAGCATCCATACCTATTGCTGGTGCTATGCGCAGACTCGGAACGATGTACTCCATAGGCATAATCACTTCTTATCCATACACCAGCTTGAGTGGTGTCTGTCCCATAACCTTTTACACGTGGTGTGATACTCCCACAAGACTACTGGGATTTTCAGATCCCAGTCATCATAGTTCGCGTTGCACACCTTTGTCAGTGCATGTTCCAATATCTTGTTGAAAGCTTCCACCATGCCATTTTCCTGCAGATGATACAACATGCTCTTCTTGTACGGTATCTGCAGTTCCTCCATCAATGCGCTGATGGTGTGATTGAGAAAGTGGCTGCCTTGATCACTCAGGAATATCTTGGTGCAGCCGAAGTGAATGACAATTTTGTCGAACAAGAACCATGCGGTTGTGGCCACAGAACAATCAACAACTAGTGCAGCCTGCACCCATATTGTCAAATAATCTATTGTCGTGATGATGTATCCTGCACCAGTGTGCTTCCCAAGTGGGTTGATTGGTCCCACGATATCCACTGCCCATTTTTCAAATGGCTGCAGTGTCCATTGAGGTATCAGTGGCATCTCGTCCCTCCTAGATGGCTTCCAAGTTCTCTGACAAACATTGCAGAAACCACATAGTCGGTCGAAACATTGTGCAGTATGGGCCATTAGAGCCCCGCTCGAACCACCTTCCTGGTAGTTGCATGACTGCCATAATTCCCCCCAGGCACTCCTGCATGCACTTCCGACAAGATCTGTCCTTGATCATGAGGCAAAACACAATGCCACAATATGTCATCGAAACCCAATTTGTATAACTCGCCTACAATGAGCTGGAAATCTGCAGCCTTGACCACTAACTGCTTCTTTTGACTAGTTGCGAAGTCTTTGGGTGTGGTACCTGTCTCTAGAAATTGAATGATTTCTTCGTAATAGCCATCGGCCACTTCAACCTTAAAAAGTTGCACATCAGGAAACCCATCTTCAATGTTAGTTGGCTCTTCTCCTGTCTCAATCCGCAACAGATGATCAGGTCCAGCATTTAATCCTCCTGGCTTCACAATCACTTCAAAATCGAACTCCTGAAAAAGAAGTAGCCAGCGACATATCTTCCCCCCTAACATAGGCTTATTAACGAGGTATTTCAAGGTAGAGTGGTCTGTAAACATCTTAAAGTGTCCTCCCAATAAGTAATGTTGAAACTTATGCAGCACATAAACCATTGCCAGGCCTTCCTACTCTGTAGTTGTATAGTTCCTTTTTGCTGAGGACAACTTCTCTTCTTGCGAAAGTAATGGGGTGATCTAGATCCCCCTCTCCTAGTTACGCCAACACCACTCCCAATCCGATCAATGAGGCATCAATGTGGACATGGAATTCCTTACTCCAGTCCGGAAATGTCAGTATCAGCGCTGAAGCCATCTTATCCTTCAGTGTCTCAAAACTATCTTGACATTCATGGCTTCACTGGAATACTGCATCTTTCTTTAATAACTTCTCCATAGAGGTGGTGATTGTTGCGTAACCCTTGATGAACTTGCGATAATACCCAGTGTGTCCAAATGTCGCTCTCATCTGCTTAATGTTAGTCGGTGGTGTTAACCTTAGGATTAGCGCAATCTTTGCTGGATCAACGAACAACCCTTGCTTGCACAAAATGTGACCTAGCAGTATGCCAAATGGTGCACAAAAGATGCACTTCTTCAAGTTCAACGATTTCTGATGTTGTTGACAGTGCTCCAACATCAACCGTATGTTTTCCAGATGATCGCTGATCAAACCATAGATGGTCCAGTCATATTCCATGTATACCTGCAAAAATGTCTGAATGAAATCCATGAATGTGGCAAAAACAACCTGTGAGAATATCGCAGGTGCATTCTTCAACCCAAACAGCATCACCGTGTACTGAAAACAACCCCATTCTGTCACAAAAGTTGTCTTGTGGCGGTCTTCCTTTGCAATTCAGATCTGATGATAGCCCGAAAACCCATCCGTGAAAGAATACATATCTTGGCCACCCACTCCTTCGAGCACCTCATCAGTAAACGGGGTTGGAAATGGATCATGCAAACAAGCATCATTCAACTTCTGCAAATTGACACAAATGCGTACTTCACCAGTCTTCTTGTCTTGCACCACCATAGGGCTGATCCATTCTGACTCTTCAACTAGTTTAATGATACTAGCATCCAACATGCGATCAAATTCTACCTTGACCCTTTCGTTATGGCACGGATTCAGTCGGTACAGTTGTTACCTGATTGGTTTAACATCTGGTTTCAATGGGATCTTCATCTCCCCTAAATCGCCCAAAATACCTTTCATCTCAGAAAACTTCATAGGAAATAGGTCTTGGAATTCATGCAATAAATTGGTGACCTTTCCCATCATCTCATCATCCCAATACTCCGCAATGTTTGCAAACTTGGGACTGGCCTCTGTCCCAATATTGATATTACAGAGATTCAATGGTTGGCTGATTGGATCACTTGGTGCATCAGGTGCTACAACATCACGACTTCCTTCAGACTCCGAAATATTGACATTCTGCAGATCATCACCATCCTCTAGCCCACCAGTGATATTGTAACATTCCATCATGGATTGCATCTGGCAGTATGTATGCGGATCTGCAAGATATCTCACTGGAACAACCTTCAAAACCACATCGCGAATGAGCTGCAAAGCATTACGGACATCTAGGTTGGCATCTGCGAAGTTGAATGTATGAGTAAAGCATACCATCAACTCGAACCAAGTAGTAATTTCTCCTCGCAATTCAGCTGCAGTATACCATGATCGCGGCATCTCACCCAAAGCATGGATAAAGGCATGGACCTACTCATCTCTTGGTCGCGATGCCCACAATGTCTGACACTCCATCAAATGATTGCCAGGGTTATTGCTACCATCATATTTCCCTGTGTGGTAAACCTCGGTATCATCGAAACGAACCATCATCAATCTCCTGCATTGCTACCATTCATCAATGGATTTCTTATGTGTCGCCCATCAGCGTGCTGGTGAAGCCTTTAGTGGTTCCTCCAATGCTAGCAGTCCCTATGGTTTTGAAACATTTTCCTCAAACGTCGCCAGAAAGTCGGACAAGCCAGGCAGTCCTTCATACACTGGTAGTGTGACCATTTTAGTCGCAACATGGCACAATCACTGCATGATTAACCCACACTTGCGGAGCGACACCTCATCCAAGTGACTTTGCCAATGTTCTAAAGCATTGTCAGAGTCAGAAGACGCAAAACTGTCACTCTGCCATCCAAGCTCACCATTGGTAGTCAGATGAATGTAATCCTTTGAAATATTAAATGCATGGTCCCATCTGCTGGGATCTTTGTCCTTCATTAGTTCAATGTATTTGAGTCCTTCAGTCAGATCCAACAAGGTGATAAATATGAGATTGCGGTTTTCAAAAGTCATCATCCACCTCTTAAAGTTGATTATTGCACACTATCGTTAGCCCATCCAATCCCCAGCAATGCGGGATAAGAGCTCCCCCCTTCAACCACTTCGATGACATTGAAGTCAGCATAAGTTTACATTCCGTCAATGTCCACCACCAGGCGTGGAACTCTCCCAATTGGTGTCACCTTGGCATGATTAGCTATCCGGAGCTGTACCAGAGACTAGCTCAATTGGGGGCTCCCCATTTTCTACCATGCCTACTTGGTTAAGATGTTGACATCCAAAACAAGATCCAGAATAACTGAATCAAACTCATATTCCCTAATTTGGATGTTCATGCGCATCTTGTTACCTGTCTTCCGTAGATGTAAGGAGTTTACCACAGACTCTTTCCGTCCCCTAGCTAGTCGCTACAACAATCCCTCAATATCAACAAGAGCAGCAGGATCCCTTGCCAACAATAAACAGCTCCCAAAAAATTTCTGTAATGTTCCATATTGTTCCGATGGACCTGGCTCTGAAGTAGCATAAAAAACAGGGGGCATGTCGTAAATAATAGCCTTACCATGATCTTGGTCCATTGCACGACGCGCCTGAAAGAATGCATCACACTCGGACTCAATGTCAAATGACACCTTCTTATGCCCTGCCAATCGAATGAGCAGGTGTGAGCTATCCCCTCTGGTTGTTGCACCCCCATGAGTTATAACTACAACAGCCACATCTTGTGGCCTTGGCTCCGTAGAAATTGTTGCAGCACTCGCACCTTGATTTTGGTTTGGCGGCAGATTCCTTGGTTGGTTCATGTTCTGATTAGAATTCTGATTCGAGCGTTGGTTCTGGTTCTACTCTAGTTGCTACACTTGATTCTGTACCAGCTGCTGCACCGGATTCTGATTCTACAATTGTGGAACGTTCCCTACTTGCCATCGTGAAATCAACTACGGGTAGTTTTCCACTATGTGATCTGTAACAAAACAAAACGTACACTGCGTCTGTAATAGTGGGCAATCGCTCTGGTAGTGTCCCCATACCGTGCAGTGATAGCACTAAACAGGTCCATGACCTCCTCATCCTTGTCCGTGACCAAATCCTCCATCGTGTCCACCCCAGAATCCTCCACAGAACCTACCCTACTGTTGGTACTGCTTTTTATTGAACTATTGCTGCATAGGATTCAGTTGCATGCCTTTCCATTGCTGCGCATACTGTGGTTGATGAACATACTATGGCTGTTGTGGATCCATTTGCATCAAAGCATATTGTGGCATAAACTATTGTGGTTGTTGCTGCGGTACAAACTGTACCTACGGTTGAGCTAGCGGCTGGGCTACCTGCAGTTGTGGTTGCGATTGTTGTACAACACGATGGTCATCCTTAACATAGAATGCATCGTACGTTCTCTTGTGTAGCAACCCATATACACAACAATCTTTGTCTTCATGTCCCACATATTTATAGAATGTACAATACAGATTCATTGATTTTGTGACCATCTTCTACATGTATTGGCATTCCTCATGATGGTTCCCATATACCTGACAGATGAGACACCATGGCATGCCACCACCACTTAATGGGTTTGGCGCTCCCAAAACCAGATAATTGCGAAAGTTTGGGCAGTTATCCTTTGTATGCCCTTTTCCTCGACATCGCATACACCATACTTCTTCATGCTGCTCCTTGCCCTTCTTAAGATCTTGTAGCTGTATGGTCAGGTTAGCCAGCTGTGTCTGAATCTGTGACATCCCAGCTACATTTTCACCAATTGACGATGCTTCCAACCGCATTGCAATCTCTAGAGCTTCACTGGTCATTGTAATGTTCTATTGCATCAGCAGTAGTTGAATGTGCATAAGCAGTGCCGCGATCAACCATTCCTTGAGTTGGACAGTGCTCATTTCAAAACTAACCCTCACCATCAGTGTTTTAAATCGCTTGTCAAAGTCCCACATCGTTTCATTTGGATACTGCTTAATTTCTTTTAGTTCTTTAATATACTGTGATTCAGACTTGGGCTTTTTGAATTCTGCAGTCAATCCTTTCTTGATATCATCTAACGTCTTCTCAAGAGTTCCTATAGGGGCTAGAACAAACTTCATAAACCAGTCTAATCCGCGACCTCGCAGAGTTGTCGCTAACTGTCCTTTCTTAGCATCATCATGTTGATGCCCTAAAGATCGCAGCATCAAGCAGAAAGGGATTCTCCCTGATAGACTATCCCAATTAGATTGTTCACCGTTTAGTATGGGGAATTCGTCCGGTTAACGGTTCCGGCAACCGTTAGATTTGGAGATTTGCTTCAATTACACCGGTTATGGCCCAATCCACCATTTTATTTTTATTTTATGGTTTAAAATTATATGCAAGTGCCTAAGCTAATTTAATCTAAATGCATAACTTGAAACAAATCTGTATCTAAAAATGAAATAAACCTAAACTATCCCTGCAAGGAGCAAAATTATAAGTATGAGTAATGTGCTGGAAGAAGTATTTGAAGATCAATAGGCAACCATTAAATCATAAAGATATATCTACAGCAAAAAGGAAAAAGATATAAAAGATAGCTTCCAATTCACATATAACGCATTCCATTACTCATGTAGGAGAAAATTCATTTGCACAAGAAATAGTAAGATCATTCAATACAGAGAAATAATTCAAGACAGCAAAGAAAGATCTCACTGTAGAATATGAAAGTCACAAGAATAATCCAGCCTGCATCGAACATCCATTTCCATGCAAAATAGGTCCTTTCCAGGCTCTTATTAGGAAAATTTCATTTTCTTGAAGCAAGTACAAGATAGCTCATACAAGTTAAGAATAATCTTTTCCCTGCAAAAAGTCCCCTAGCCTATTCCCTAAGATTCTATTTATATCTTTACAAAATGCCTCTTGGGATGCCACCTGGCTCTTTACACTTGTCCTCTCTAGGATTTTTTCTCTAAATAAACAAATCGCGGTCCTTTTCTTAAAACAAAAAATTTCTCAAAATAGAAAAGGGACAGCTGTCTAGTGACTTTACGCTCTAAACATAGGGAGAACAAAAAAAGGAACAACGCCTCAGGATCAGCGTGTTTGCCCTTGGGGAGGCGTTTCTACTGGGAGGGAGGTGCTTGGACTAGCTGCTACTGCTGCTGCTGCTTTCTTTTCCTCCTCTGTAATGTAACTGAACCAGATGCCAGTCTCTGATAACCACATTTGCTGGTGAAGGGAGCAAGAACTTCTGAGAAGTTATATGCTTACCAATCTCTTCTTCAATACTATGAATTTTTGCAATTACTGCTTGGTGGATTTCTTTCAGCAAATGCCTGTATACTGACGACCACCCAATATAGTGATGCAGATCATCAGTGGCTAGGATGTCAATCTTCTTTACATATTCTATTTGAATTTCTAGCTCTTCCTTCAAGTCTGATAGACGTTGCTCCTTGCTTGAAAAATCATCGAGGGACTGAGGGAAACTCAGCTTACACTTATCATGCACTTCATGAATCTTTTGATATAGGTTGTTACTCTTATCAATTGTTCCCTGGATCTTAGCCATTAACTTTAGGCCACAGTTCATGCAGAATTCCATGAGGGCCACATCTTCTTTGAAACCATCTACCGACTTGAATGGGAGATGTTTGGAGAAATCAACCTTTCCTTCTCTCCATTCCATTTCGCTCAGAATGTTTGCTTTAACTTGAGTGTACTTGCCTTTAAGCCTATTGGCCTCTGCATTGACTTCCTTCAATCTAACCATCACGACTTTGAGCCTACACACTTCCTCAGAAATCAGCTCCTGTGTGGCGTGCATTTGTCTCAGAATGTCACAAGACAGCTCATGAAAGGGAGACATATCTATTGCTTTTCTTTTTGCATGCTCTAGTTGTTCAACCATTGCCTGCTTATTTGCTTCCAGAGGAAAAAATATAGCTTCAGAATCATTCTTTTCTGCTTCTAGAACCATCATTTGGATTGCCAGGTGTTCCTTTTCTTCTTCTAAATGGCGGTACTTATCTGACAACTCCTTGTGATCAACAGACAGACTATTATATTTATTCACTACAAGATCCCTATAATCCTGCTCATTAGCCACAGTATGTTGCAACATTCGAGCTCTCCTCTTTGTTGACTCAAATTCTCTGACCATATCGACCACATTTTGCTTTGTTGCTTTTGCTGTTGACACAGTGGCAGATGCCATGGCTATGGGAGCCTTATTTGTATTTTGCATCACCATGGTCTCCCGCTGGGTAACAACATCTTCTTGGAAGAGTCTCTTTATCCTCTCTTCCGACTTCAAGACCACTGCCTTCCTCTTCTTATAATACACAAATTCATCCCATCGGGACATAGTATGATCTTCTGATGGGGTGTAAGGGATGATCAGGAGGTCTATCACATGCACTTTTGCCTCTATGGGTGGGGTCGGTACTGCTTGAGATGTGTCTGTTTCCATATATTAGGTGCTGGAGCCACCTTCCTGGGAATCTTCATTGGTCTTAATTTCTTCCTCCGTCTTTTGCTCCTCTTCTGTTTTACGCCTTCTTTCTTCTTCTTTAGCTTACTGCTTATTTTCACTTTCCTCCCTCTGCTCTCGATCTTCTGCTTCCTTCTCCTATCTTGCTTCCTCAGCTTCTTTCTGTATCCTTGCTTCTTCAGCTTCTTTTTGTATCCTTGCTTCTTCAGCTTCTTTCTGTATCCTTGCTTCTTCAGCTTCTTGTAGCAGTCTTGCTTCTTCTTTTAATCTTTGTTCTTCAAGGGCTAGGGCCTCAGCTGCTTCTCTCTCTTTCTGCAGACTGGCTTCTCGGGTTGGCACAGAGCTAGAGCTAGCTCCATTGCCCTAACGACAAATCTGCAACTCAGTCATGTTGCTGATGCCTCTGAACACTTCTTCCTCTACGTCATAGTAATGAGCATATACTTCCTTGCAATGATCGGCAACCTTACTCCACCTATCATTTCTATGGAAGATGATTTCACCGAAGTGGAAAACTTTCATCTCTTGAATGTATTCCTCGGCTGTTGCAACCCGTGAGAATTTGTAGGCTCCTATGCAAAAGGGTAAAGGAGGGAAGGAAGCCTTATGTTGCTTGTTAAGCACCCCTCCTATTCCATCAAGGAAAACTTGCCTGACTGCTTCCTTAAGGACTACATAATCAGTAGCATATTTTGAAAAAATGTGTGGCGCTTTGGTACCTCCAAACTTCCTGATGTAGGTGTCTTGCTCTGAGAAATAAAAATCGCCATAGTTTTCCAAGACCTCCATGGCATTTTCTGATAGAAAATTGGGCTCTTCCTTGAACATCTGCTCATACAGAGGCATGATGAACTCTTTGCAAATGAGCTTATACTTCACTTTGTAATTTTGAGCCCACATTATTTTATAGGCAGTGTAGACCAAGGTGTTGGCTTTATCCCATGTGCAACCTAGCCTAGGGAAAGAGAGCTTGGCTAAAATGCAGTCAATGAGATAGGAAGACATGTAAAATTCTGACTTTTTTAAGGCTAGACCTTGTCTTGCAGCGGCCACTATGGATGCCAAATTGTCCGAAAGGATAGTAGCCCAATCAAACACAGTTCCTTTGACTACTATGAAGAGGATGATGGGAGCCCACTGTATCCTATATATAGTGCCATCGGGCATGCCGAAAATTCTGCATAACATCAGGGCGATTAATCTAAAAGGAGGTCTTACGCTCTGAACATCATATTCATCATTATCTCTCTTCCTCAGCTGCTTTCCTATGACCAATAATGTTTTGGCCATTTAAGTATTATTCATCTTATTCAACCATTCATCACTTAGAGCTTGCTGTGGACATGAGAATTTGTAGGCTACGCTGGATGGAATGAAGCGAAAGGCTCTCCCTTGTTGTCATGCAACACTCTTGTTTACGGATTGGCATGTTCCAGTATCCATCGGATCACTTCAGAGCATGGGAACAATTCAGGGTGAGTGGAAGCCCTGGCTATGCCGGAAGTTTTGATGTTGAGGTAGATTTGTTCTTCTTCCAATAATACATCTGGGATATCCTAGTTCCTAATCATCCAATAAACATCTTCCCAACAAACCTCGGGAGGAACGTCGGTGGTACACTTAGTGTCTTGGAAAACAGTTTCAGTTCTTAGTCGCACTGGCTCTAGTTCCATCACTTTAGCTTTCTTTCTACCACCTTTTGGCATCGTGGCTTATCCATGCCAGCAACCAAATGTGAATCATTACAAAATTTTAATGATAAATATAGACAAAATTATAAAATTGCATGCTGGGGAAGCGAACTAAACATAGATCATTCCAGAAAACAAAATATGGTCCTCAAACTTGATCGTTCTAGGGAGACAATGCCTAGTTAGGAACTTTTGGAATGCTTCCGAAAAGGTAAGCATATGACGTGGAAAAACCTACTTCCTTCCTAGTCCTTGGAGACAGGATGCTCTTCATCATAGCACTTCTAAGGGTCAATGGTGGGTTGGCCTAGGGTGGAAAATCCTATGAGTAAACAATGAAAACAAGGAACCGTTTTCCACAGTCATTAACTTAGCCGAATAGGTGAGCGGTTGAGTATCTCAACCGGCTACTACTGTTATTGATAATACCTGCGAAATGGTATGCAACTTGTAGGAAGTTTGAGTCTAGGTAGGAAAACAACCGAAACGTGACCTCTGAAAGAAAAATAAGCTCGGATGGCTCGGAGACAAATGGCCAACTAGGACTGACTTGGTCATGGCTATGACTCCTAGTTGGCATTATTGAGAAATTTATGGGGGCACGGGGACCGTAAGTTCTTTTAAAAAAATACATACTACCAATGCCTACCGGCCACGTTATTAAATAGGAAAGCCCAAGAAATAACTCAACGTGAAGATAAGACAAAGATTATGGTTTAAAAGCCTACATGGAGATGAAACAGTGGTGGAATGAGGTGGACATGGTGATGGATGCACTGAGCTGGAGCGAGCCGACGCGGTCTTCCCAACGACGTTCTTTGAATAACAAACTAACAATGGGACCAATGCAGCCCCACCACCCTTATATAATGTTAGACACGTGCGGGCATTTAAACGGGTAGGTGACGATTTAAAATGGGGTTTAATGCTCGTATGGCACGGTCTTTTCAAGTCGACTTGGAATTTAAGCACGACCGTCGGTTGCGGAGCATACTCACAAGTTTCATCTGTAGTTGCGGCCAGAATTCATGAGTTCCTCCCGAAAGGCGGGAGATCTTGGCGATGCATTTGCTTGTTGCGGGAGAGATGGAAAAGATGCTTCGCAGTGGCGGAAAATTTTGGTGAGTCATTCTGATGTTTTGGGAGCACTTTGTGAGTTCTTCCGAAATTCACTTTCCTGTAAGTTTATCGCAGTCGGTTTTGCTAAGTTGTTCTGAAGTTTCGGAAAGACTCAGTAAGTCCTTCCGAAATTCACTAATGACTTTGTTAAGCCTTTATCGAAAATATGAACGGTCGAGTAATGTGGGGAAAAGACCAACTTACTACGGCAACAGTTGGCAAAAGCTTCCACAATTTCAAGAGATAATCCCAAGTTCCTCCATAGTTTTGGGTGAGTTCGCTGAGTTGATCCGTAGTTTTGGTAGAGAATTTTAAGTTTCTTCCGAAGCTTCAGAAACGCTAAGTATTTTTCGCAGTTTCGGGGAGCAACTTCAAGTTTTTTCTGTAGTTTCGGAAGAGAATTTTGAGTTCTTCCGCAGTTTCGGGGAAAAGTTGTGAGTTTTGACTTAGAAGAAAAACTTCAATTTCTTTAAAGGAGATTCCTCAGTTGAAACAAAACCAAGTCCAAAAGCTTTCAAAGGAGACTTAACTTTTAGGCAGTCTTTCTAGGAAAAAATAAAAGAGGGGCCCCAATATCTACAAAAAATTTGGGGGGGATGTTGCTACAACAACAATTGGCGAGTTGCTGGTGAACACAGATCTCTAAAAATATCCCTCTTGTTGATATGAAACCTTCTTAAAAGATATCCATCTTATATGCAATATTTAGCTAAGCACTTGAATCTCGGCGAAGGAAGAAGTCATTTTGTCTGCTGGCCATTTGGGAAAGGGGAGGTTTGATAGAGACATCTTTAAAACTTTCAAAGGGCCAACATATGGGGTTCATTTTAGAAGATTCATCTTTCAGATGGCTACTGTTATCAGACTCAATAGGATTTGCAACACCTTCTCATGGACATTATTGTTCTTGTTCCTCATTCCCATGCTGCTTGCATCCTTTTTTGGATGTTTATACTTTTGATAGCTTTGTTGTTTGGACCTTCCAGAAATATTTTCTTTTAGATATGATCTTTGATTTTGGCTCCTCCATCCATAATGTCCTTTTGTGTGAGTAAGAGATTTTATTGATTTGATCAAGTCTCACGGATGGAGAGGAGCCTAGCCTAAGCTGAGTCTCTTGGTCAGCCTTCTTGACTTACATGCTTTGCTTTTGTCTTAGCCATACTTTAATTGAAGCGAGAATCTCTGGAAAACAGACCCTTGATTATAAGCCCTTTTGGCTGTTAGATTTGCATCATGGAGTCATTTCAATACCCTATGCCCTCGAGATGTGCTACTCTTCGTGGGTCCAACTTCAGTGACCTTCTTGAGATGCCTTTAAGTGTGAGAGTGGATGGAGCCTGAAGATAGTAATAAAGATAGTCATAGATCTCTGCTATTTAAACAGGGTTAGTGTGACTAACAGAAAAGGCTTCCTTCCTTTTGGAGAATGTTCAGCAAGAGCAAAATACGTAGATAAACTTTCATTTGAGGGTAGTTTCGGCTTCATAAGTTGTGAGATTTCTTCGAGAGATCTATGTTGATGAGAAACTCAACCACAGGTGTTTTCAGAAAACAAACTTTGTACAAAAGATTCAAATGACGAGAAAAGAAACAACATAGCTGAAAACAATGAAAACAAAGGGCTAAAGCAACATAAAAGAATTTTTTTTATTTATGTACAGAAAGGCTCAGTGAGACTATGCAAAGTATTGTTTCAGGGTGAGGCCATTGAGAAGAAGGGCTACTCCCTCTCCCTGGAGTTCTGTCAACTTATAAGTGGATGGGCCGAGCTTTACCGAAATTTGGTAAGGACCTATCCATAAATGTTGGAATTTCGTGTGCATCCCTTTGCCTTCATGATTATGATCCCATTTTAGGACTAAATACCCAACTGCAAAACTTCTTTTACCGGACTTCCTCTTATCGAACCATCTCTTGACTATGTCTTGGTGCTGATGGAATCGATCTTTAGCTTTCTGTCGGGCTTCTTCAAGTTGAAGCAGGGTATTGATCCTGGATTGTAAGACTTGGCTACTAGACCCTCGAGAGGCTTGGGACAACTGTAAGGATGGAAGAAAGATGTTGGGGAGGAGGGTGGCTTCCTTTCCATAGACAAGAGTGAAAGGGGAAAACCCTAATGCGTTCTTTGGAGTCATCCTATTTGCCCATAAGGCATTTGGGAGAGCTATATGCCAACTTCGCTGATTTTCTATCACAGTTTTCTTCAGAATTCGAATGAGGTTTTTGTTTGAAGATTCAGCTAATCCGTTTCCTTGAGGGTAATAACTGGCTGAATAATGCAATTTAATCTCCCATTCATAAACAAATTCATTTATCTTAAAAGATGAAAAATAGGGAGCATTATCAAAAACAAGGGAAATTGGAACCCGAAACCTGGTTATGATGTTTTCCTTCAAGAAACTGATGATTGTATCTTCATTGATCTTGCGCAATGGGATAGCCTCCATCCATCTAGTGAAGTAGTTGGTAGCCATCGGGATGTATCGATGTTGTAAAGAAGAATTTGGATTTATCTCTCCAATAACATCTATACCCCACTATTCAAAAGGTTTAGAGATAATAACCGGCTGCAAGGGTCCTGCTACCTTGGGTAATTTCTCGGCACTTCTTTGGCATATATCACAGTTTCGTGCATACGCATACGCATCTAAGAATATAGTGGGTCAATAATATCCAGCTCTAAGTATCTTGTGAGTTGTTGTCTCCCCTGAATAATGTCCACCAGCAGGGCCATCGTGTAATTCTTTAACAACTTTACTTGCATCTTCCTTTTCTAGACATCTAAGAAAAATTCCATCATAATTCTTTCTGAAAAGTATCCCATCAATGATTTGATAAGCTGCTGATTTCAAATGGAGCACCCTTCTTTGCTTAGAGCTCCAGTGCTCAGGTAGGTATCCTTGCTGCAAATAATGCATCAGATCTCTATACCATGATTGAGGAGTTGTGAAGGTAGGACATACTTCAACTGAGTTTAGCTCAGCTTCATTCTTCCAATGTTGCTCTTCATCAGTCGAATTTCCTTTAAGCAATTTGCATAGGACTTGTCCTTTGATGATAGTGGTCGGTTTAAATTCTAAATCATATTCTTGAAGAGCTGTGACCCAGTTTCCCTTCCTTTCTCCTAGTTCCTTTTGAACGAAGAGGGATCTAATAGCTGGGTGGGGAACTATAACTTTAGTTCTGTTCTTAACAATATATGGTCTGAACTATTTGACTGCTTTGAAGACAGCATATGCATGCTTGTCAACCATGGGATAGTTTAGCTCAGTCCCTTGCAGACCAGTGCTCATAAACGAGATTGGGTATTTGTCCCCTAGCTCCACCTTTTGCGTGAGTACAACCACAAGGGAGTCATCCAAAGAAAAGTTATATAGAATAAAATCCTTATCAAAATCGGGGCCTTTTAAGGAAGGAGCTTTAGCTATGGCTGCCTTAATGTCTCTAAATGCATCCTTTTCTAAATCTGTCTACTTGAACTGTATGTTTTGTTTGACCATTTGTTGTAAAGGTTTAACAATTTGTGCGAAATCTGGAACAAATCTTCGGACGAAATTGATAGTTCCCATAAAAGACTACATGCATTTTTTGCTATGAGGCATTGGAATTCTATTGATAGCTTGTACTCTTTCCTGATCTATTGACACTCCTCTTTTGGAAATGATATGGCCCAAGAGTTTACCTTCGGGAATAGTGAACACACTCTTCTTGGGATTCAATGAGATACCATATTTCCGACAATGATAAAAAATGTGCTTCAAATGGACAACATGATCTTCCCTTTTCTTTGAAAAAACTGTCACATCATCTAGATAAGCAACAACACATTGACCACCCAATCCTCAGAAGGCGATATCCATTGCTCACTAGAATGTAGCTCCTGCGTTTATCAGGACGAATGGCATCCTTCTATATGTGAAATTTCCCCACTTAGTGCGAAAAGTAGTCTTAAGACGATCTTCTTCGGCTACTAATACTTGATTGTAGCCAGAGAAACCATTGAGAAGAGAAAATAGCTTAGATCCCAACACCATTTGAAGAATTTGTTCCATTGAAGGGATGGGATAGTTGTCTTTATCTAAAGCTCTGTTTAAATTTCTGAAGTCCACACATAGTCTTATCTCTCTTGACTTATTTCTTATGGGAACTAAGTTAGCAACCCACTCAAAATGTCAGACCTTAAAGATTATTTTAACATCTAGGAGTTTCTTCAATTCCTTTTGAATAAGAGGTTCCAAAGTAGGATGAATCCTTCTTAATTGCTGCTGAAATGGATTGACACATGCTTGCATTGGTATAATATGCTGAATAATGCGGACATCATATGTTTTTAGATCCTCATAAGTCCATGCAAAAACATCCTTATATTGTCTAAATAGTTTGATGAACCTATCTCTTTCTCCCTGTGAACAACATTTGCCAAGGTTGACAAATTTTGGTTCAGCCTTAGTACCCAAATTAACTAACTCATGTTGCATTGATGAACTGTTAGTTTTGGTATTCGTTGGCCTCTTGAACTTATTTTGAAGATCAAACAGCATTTCGAGTGACCTTACCCCTTTGGGGATGAAATTTCCTTTATTTGCTTCCTTCTTTAGCAAATCAGAATCGTGTTCTTCTTCATCTATCATAGCTCCTTGGAAAATGTCTTCGTTCATTAGAAAACTGATAATCTGTTCATCATCATCGAAGACCCTGAAGTTTGTGACGTTGTCAGGGATGGAGGGCCTGAAAATTAATTCAATTGGGCATTTGTTATTAGATGGCACCAATCTAGAAGCAGATGTTGCTGACAAATCAGTTGCAGAATTTTGCAATCTAGGAATAGACTTTATATTGAAAGCATCAAAATGCATAATTAAATCCCATACCTCAGCCTGATAACCTTTCAAATGAGGTGAGAGACAGTGAATGGTATCTCTTACCTATCTCATAACTATTTCTGAGTCACCAAAAACCTTTAGGTATTTAACATTTAAATCGATGGCCTTCTTTAATCCATGTACCAAAGCTTCATATTCCGCAGTGTTGTTAGTACAATCAAATTCTAACCTACAGGACAAAAAATTATTATTTCTTTCCGGATCGATCATAACACAACCGGATTCGGATCCTTCCCGAGTTTTAGAACCGTCAAAGTATAATGTCCAAAACATATCTTTTGATTCAACTAAGTTAGTATCTCTATGATCTAAGTCAGTGACTAAAGTAACTATATTACAGTCAATGTCATCATTTCGAGAAAAATGAAGGAGATCAGACTGTTCATCTGATTCATGGCTGATAGTTTCAGACTGATAATTACCCGGATCAATTTCTAAGAAATAATTCCCCAAAACCGAGGATGAGAAGGTTACAGCCTCATTATTTCCCTCTAGTTGAGTTACATTTTGTTTCATGTGCGGTTCTCTTAGGACTTTGATCTGATTCTATCTATTTTGATAAGGAAACCATAGATGAGACCAATTAGTTGCAAAGTAACCATTTAGCTTTGTGGACCAGTCCCTACTTAAGATCAAACCATAGGCCTTAAGAATATCAACTACCATTATGTCAATAAACTGACGGAAGTCGGCTGATAATCTAATGAGGACATCTTTCGTTTCCCCAATTACTTTGACAGCAGTTCTATCTAACTGAATAATTTGGGCCGGAGATGGAATAGGTTACCCATTAACTTTTTTACAAATTGACAGTGGCATGACATTTGAAGATGCTATGGAATCTACCAGAAAATTGTGAACATTATGATTGAAAATTTCAATGGTCAACAGGAATGGCAACATTTGAGATTTAGATTTCCCGCCGATACTATCCTCATTAATTTTGGGATCTTTTTGAGTATTTGTTAATGGAGTGCTGGGATGGGATTGCAGAGCATGCAGCAGCTTATCTCGTTGCTGAGGCAAACTGCACATATCTAATATTGATACATTTGCTTTGAATTTCTTTATATCCTCAATAATGTCATATCCTATATCAGATTCTTTCCCAATTCTGGTCGGATGGTCTGTTTTATTCATTGTGACCTTCGGTTCTTGAACTATGATGTCAATGTTTGGCTGTTTGGTCGTTGTTTGGTTAGCTTTAGGTTGCGGTGGAATGATTGCTATATGTCTTCTAGGTAGTTCTTTCGAAACTTTAGGCTTGGGAGGAGTCGAGTTTGGCACAGGATCCGTAATATGACCTTTACTACGAGTATTAATGTTCACAGCAGAGACTGAGCTTTCTACGGGATCTTCTTCTACTAATTCAGTTATAGGTACCCAATCCCATAGCACAATAGTGGTGTCTGGAGGTGGTTCTTTTAATTCAAGGCTCAATTCCTCTGGAGGATCGTCTTGATATGGAATCTGTGAATCCAGCATTTGGTTCATGACTAAACTCATAGAGTTAATCCATTGTGGGTAGCTCTTTTCCTTGTGCGGTTTTTGATGAAAGGTGTCGAAGTTTTCCATCCCTATTTTATTGAGATTTAAAACAGGGGAAGTGTTCATGGGTGGATGAGGTTGATCGTTGTCTTCCCTCTTCTTGTAAAATGGCTTGAAAGGTTTCCTAAATGTACTAGTAGCTTTATCTTTCTCGAGATCTACAATTTTATTGGACAACTTCTGCATCACCTTAACTACGTTCTCCATGTCTGTTGATGACTCTTCTTTACTTCTGGTGAGTAGCAAGGTTTTTTTACTGACTGTTGGTTTTGTTTATGCATCTAAGGCATGTTTAGCAATGTTATCCACTTCTTCTTCCACCTTTCTAGCTTCTTCGAAATTCTCTATCGGGGTGGTTTTCTTAGATCTTTTAACGAACATTGCTATGGGTCCTTCAAGAGTTGTTGTATAATATTCAACCAGAGATTCCTCTGCTGGTTTATTTGCTTCGCTGAAATTATTTAAGAGTGTTGTGAACCTTTCGTTGATGTCTTGAACCTTTTCTTTCTTTTCCATTCTCATGGACAATAATTCTTTCATAAGCATAGCTACAGTTTTTTGGTTTCCATATTTCTTTAAGAAACATTTTTCAAATTCATCCCAGCTTGAGATCGAGCTAAGTTGTAAGCTAAAATACCAGGATGAGACTTTCGTCTCAAATCTATATGGAAAAAGCCTACATACTACATCTTCATGTTGCACATTTAAAAGATTCAGAGCTAAATAAAAACTCTTGAGATGATCTTCGGCGGAAATGGCTTTCCGTGGGTCGAATTTAGGCAAGACTTTCTCTGTATTTTTTGGAAGATTGTGAAATGGCCCAACTAGATTCAATGCTTCCCTCACTCTCCAAGCAGGTACAACCATGTCTCTATGTGGAGAATCAGGTGGATAATTGTGTGGTGAATTCAATGGAGTGTTCTTTGGAGTAATAAGTTCTCCAAGACTTTCTTGATCTGAAATATTTTATGGGCTTTCAAGATCAACTTTGTTCAGGGGTTCTACAATTTCTTCCAAGGTTAAATTCACAAGTTCTTCAAAATTCTGCACAAGAAACGAATCATGGGTGTACTGTCGTTCTTTTCTAGGAGAACTTTTCCTACGAAGGAAATTTACTGCGTTTAAACCACCTAGTTGTCTAACACAAGATTGTGTATGTCTCCTTAAATATTCTATTTCTGCAAACGGCACAGCATACAATACCTCTTGAGGTTCAGAATCAGAGATGAGGTTTTCTTGATTTGCCACTTACAGACATGGGTTGTCTCAAACTCCCCTTTTAAGTGGGTTTTCAGTAACATTTTTTACAGTGGGAGATTTTCCTTTATCATCCATGCACTTTCAGGCCCTCCTAGCACTAAAAACTGTTGGTGCCCCGAAGATCACAGCATCAAGCAGAAAGGGATTCTCCCCGATAGACTATCCCAATTAGATTGTCCACCGTTTGGTATGGGAAATCCTTCCGGTTAATGGTTCCAGCAACCGTTAGATTTGGAGATTTGCTTCAATTACACTAGTTATGGCCCAATCCACCATTCTTTTTTGATTTTATGGTTTAAAATGATATGCAAGTGCCTAAGTTAATTTAATCTAAATGCAGAACTTGAAACAAATCTGTATCTAAAACTGAAATAAACCTAAGCTATCCCTACAAGGAGAAAAATTATAAGTTTGAGTAATGTGCTGGAAGAAGTATCTGAAGATCAATAGACAGCCATTAAATCATAAAGATATATCTATAGCAAGAAGGAAAAAGACATAAAAGATAGCTTCCAATTCACATATAACGCATTCCGTTACTCATGTAGGAGAAAATTCATTTGCACAAGAAACAATAAGATCATTCAATACAGATAAATAATTCAAGACAACAAAGAAAGATCTCACTGTAGAATATGAAAGTCACAAGAATAATCCAACATGCATCCAACATCCATTTCCATGCAAAAGACGTCCTCTCCAGGCTCTTATTAGGCAAATTTCATTTTCTTGAAGCAAGTGCAAGATAGCTCGTACAAGTTAAGAAATGTCTTTTCCCTGCAAAAATTCCCCTAGCCTATTCCCTAAGCTTCTATTTATATCTTTACAAAATGCCTCTTAGGTTGCCACCTGGATATTTACACTTGTCCTCTCTAGGATTCTTCTCTAAATAAACAAATCGTGGCCCTTTTCTTAAAACAGAAAATTTCTCAAAATAGAAAAGGGACAGCTGTCTAGTGATTTTACGCTCTAAACATAGGGAGAACAAAAAAAGCAACAACGCCTCAGGATTAGCATGTTCACCCTTGGGGAGGCGTTTCTGCTGGGAGGGAGGTGCTTGGACTGGCTACTACTGCTGTTGATGCTTTCTTTTACTCCTCTGCAATGTAACTGAACCAGATCCCAGTGTCTCTGATAACCACATTTGCTGGTGAAGGGACCAAGATCTTCTGAGAAGTTATATGCTTACCAAGCTCTTCTTCAATACTGTGAATTTTTGCAATTACTGCTTGGTGGATTTCTTTCAGCAAATGGCTGTATACTGATGACCACCCAATATAGTGATGGAGATCATCAGTGGCTAAGACGTCAATCTTCTTTACATATTCTATTTGAATTTCTAGCTCTTCCTTCAAGTCTGATAGATGTTGTTCCTTGCTTTGAAACTCATCGAGGGATTGAGGGAAACTCAGCTTGCACTTATCATGCACTTCATGAATCTTTTGATATAGGTTGTTACTCTTATCAGTTGTTCCCTGGATCTTAGTCATTAGGTTCAGGCAACAGTTCCTGCAGAATTCCATGAGGGCCACATCGTCTTTAAAACCATCTACCGACTTGAATGGGAGATGTTTGGGGAAATCAACCTTTCCTTCTCTCCATTTCACTTGGCTGAGAATGTTTTCTTTAACCCGAGTGTACTTGCCTTTAATCCTATTGGCCTCTGCATTGACTTCCTTCAATCTAACCATCATGGCTTTGAGCCTGCACACTTACTCAGAAATCAGCTCCTGTGTGGCATGCATTTGTCTCAGAATGTCACAGGACAGCTCATGAAAGGGAGACATATCTATTGCTCTGCTTTCTGCTTGCTCTAGTTGTTCAACCATTGCCTGCTTATTTGCTTCCAGATGAAAAACTCTAGCTTTAGAATCGTTATTTTATTCTTCTAGAACCATCATCTGGATTGCCAGATGTTCCTTTTCTTCTTCTAAATGGTGGTACTTATCTGAAAACTCCTTGTGATCAACAGACAGGCGATTATATTTATTCACTACAAGATCCTTGTAAGCCTATTCATTAGCCATAGTATGTTGCAACATGCAAGCTCTCCTCTTTGTTGACTCAAATTCTCTGACCATATCGACCACATTCTCCTTTGTTGCTTTTGCTGCTGACACAGCAGTGGATGCCATGGCTATGGGAGCCTTATTTGTATTTTGCATCACCATGGTCTCCCGCTGGGTAAAAATATATTCTTGGAAGAGTCTCTTTATCCTCTCTTCCGACTTCAAGACCATCGCCTTCCTCTTCTTATAATACAGAAATTCATCCTATCGGGACACAGTATGATCTTCTAATGGGGTGTAAGGGATTATCGGGATGTCTATCACATGCACTTCTGCCTCTATGGGTGGGGTCTGTACTACTTGAGATGTGTCTGTTTCCATATCTTGGGTGCCGAAGCCACCTTCCTGGGCATCTTCATTGGTCTTAAGTTCTTCCTCTGTCTTTTGCTCCTCTTCTGTTTTACGCCTTCTTTCTTCTTCTTCAGCTTGCTGCTAATTTTCACTTTCCTCCCTCTACTTTCGATCTTCTGCTTCCTTCTATTGTCTTGCTTCCTCAACTTCTTTCTGTATCCTTTCTTCTTCAGCTTCTTTCTGTATCCTTGCTTCTTCAGCTTCTTTCTGTATCCTTGCTTCTTTAGCTTCTTGTTGCAGTCTTGCTTCTTCTTTCAATCTTTGATCTTCAAGGGCTAGGGCCTCAGCTGCTTCTCTCTCTTTCTGCAGACTGGCTTCTCGGGCTGGGGTAGAGCTAGAGCTAGCTCCACTGCCTTGACAGCAAATCTGTAACTCATTCATGTTGTTGATGCCTCTGAACACTTCTTCCCCTACGTCATATTAATGAGCATATTCAAAATGAGCATATACTTCCTTGCAATGCTCGGAAACCTTGCTCCACTTATCATTTCTATGGAAGATCATTTCAACGAAGTGGAAAACTTTCAGCTCTTGAACATATTCCTCGGTTGTTGCAACCCCTGAGAATTTCTGGCTCCTATGCAAAAGGGAAAAGGAGGGAACGAAGCCTTATGTTGCTTGTTGAGCACCCCTCCTATTCCATCAAGGAAAACTTGTCTGACTGCTTCCTTGAGGACTACATAATCAGTAGCGTATTTTGGAAAATTGTATGGGGCTTTGGTACCTCCAAACATCCTGATGTAGGTGCCTTGCTCTGATAAATAAAAATCACCATAGTTTTCCAGGACTTCCATGGCATTTTCTGATAGACAATTGGGCTCTTGCTTAAACATCTGCTCATACAGAGGCATGATGAACTCTTCGTAGATGAGCTTATAGTTCGCTCTGTAATTTTGAGCCCACATTATTTTATAGGCAGTGTAGACTAGGGTATTGGCTTTATCCCATGTGCAACCTAGCCTGGCGAAAGAGAGCTTGGCTAAAATGCAGTCAATGAGATAGGAAGACATGTAAAATTATGACTTTTTTAAGGCCAGAACTTCTCTTGTAGTGGCCACTGTGGATTCCAAACTGTCTAAAAGGATAGTATCCCAATCAAACATAGTTCCTTTGAATGCTATGAAGTGGATGATGGGAGCCCACTGTATCCTATATATAGTGCCATCGGGCATGTCGAAAATTCTGCATAACATCTGGGCGATTAATCTAAAAGGAGGTCTTTGACTCTGAACATCATATTCATCATTATCTCTCTTCCTCAGCTACTTGCCTGTGACCAATAATTTTTTGTCCATCTCCATATTATTTATCTTATTCAACCATTCATCACTTAGAGCTTGCTGGGGACGTGAGAATTTGTAGGCTGCTACAATATACGATGGATGGAATGAAGTTAAAGGCTCTCCCTTGCTATCATGGAACACTCTTATTTGCAGGTTGGCATGTTCTAGTATCCATCCAATCACTTCAGAGCATGGGAACAATTCAGGGTGAGTAGAAGCCCTGGCTATGCCGGAAGTTCTGATGTTGAGGTAGATTTGTTCTTCTTCCAATAATACATCTAGGATATCCTGGTTCCTAATCATCCGGTAAACATCTCCCCAACGGACCTTGGGAGGAACGCCGATGGTAAACTTAGTGTCTTGGAAAATAGTTTTAGTTCTTAGTTGCACTGGCTCTGGTTCCATCACTTTAGCTTTCTTTCTACCACCTTTTGGCATCGTGGCTTATCCCTTCCAGCAACCAAATGTGAATCATTACAAAATTTGCAACACGTTATGAGAGTATAACATAGAGTAGGACAATTTTAGCATGTTAATGATAAATATAGACAAAATTATAAAGTTGCATGCTGGGGAAGCAAACTAAACATAGATCATTCCAGAAAGCAAAATATGGTCCTCAAACTTGATTGTTCTAGGGAGACAATGCCTAGTTAGGAACTTTTGGAATGCTTCCGAAAAGGTAAGCATATGATGCAGAAAAACCTACTTCCTTCCTAGTCCTTGGAGACAGGATGCTCTTCATCATAGCACTTCTAAGGGTCAATGGTGGGTTGGCCTGGGGTGGAAAATCATATGAGTAAACAATGAAAACAAGGAACCATTTTCCACAGTCATTAACTGAGCCGAATAGGTGAGTGGTTGAGTATCTCAACCGACCACTACCGTTATTGATAATACCTACGAAACGGTATGTAGCTGGTAGGAAGTTTGAGTCTGGGTAGAAAAACAACCGGAACGCGACCATTGAAAGAAAAATAAGCTCGGATGGCTCAGAGACAAATGGCCAATTGAGACCAACTTGGTCATGGCTATGACTCCTAGTTGGCAGTATTGAGAAATTTATGGGGGCATGGGGACCATAAGTTCTTTTAAAACAATACATACTACCAATGCCTACCAGCCACGTTATTAAACGAGAAAGCCCAAGAAATAACTCAACGTGAAGAGAAGACAAAGATGATGGTTTAAAAGACTACCTGGAGATGAAACAGCAATGGAATGAGGTGGACACAATGGTGGATGTGCTGAACTGGAGCGAGCCGATGCGATCTTCCCAATGTCCTTCTTTGAATAACAAACTAACAATGGGACCAATGCAGCCCCACCGCCCTTATATAAAGTTAGACACGTGCGGGCATTTAAACTGGTAGGTGACGATTTAAAATGGGGTTTAATGCCCGTACGGTGTGGTCTTTTCGAGCCGACTTGTCATTTAAGCGCGACCGTCGGTTGTGGAGCGGACTCACAAGTTTCGTCTAAAGTTGTCGCTAGAATTCATGAGTTCCTCCCGAAAGGCGGGAGACCTTGGCGAGGCATTTTCTTATTGCTAGAGAGATGGAGAAGATGCTTCGCAGTGGCAGAAAATTTTGGCGAGTCGTTCCGACGTTTTGGGAGCACTTTGTGAGTTCTTCCGAAATTCACTTTCCCATAAGTTTATCACGGTCGGTTTTGCCGAGTTGTTTTGAAGTTTCGGAAAGATGCAATAAGTCCTTCCGAAATTCATGAATGACTTTGTTAAGTCTTTATCGAAAATATGAATGGTCAAGTAACCTGGGGAAAAGACCAACTTACTGCGGGCACAGTTGGCGAAAGATTCCACAATTTCGGGAGATAATCCCAAGTTCCTCCACATTTTTCGGTGAGTTTGCTGAGTTGATCCATAGTTTCGGGAGAGAATTTTAAGTTTCTTCTGAAGCTTCAGAAACGCTAAGTATTTTTCGCAATTTTGAGGAGCAACTTCAAGTTTTTTCCACAATTTCGGAAGAGGATTTTGAGTTCTTCCGCAGTTTCGGAAGATAATTTTGAGTTCTTCCGTAGTTTCAGGGAAAAGTTGTGAGTTTTGACTTAGAAGAAAAACATCAATTTCTTTAAAGGAGATTCCTTAGTTGAAACAAAACCATGTCCAAAATTTTTCAAAGGAGACTTAACTTTTAGGCAGTCTTTCTAGGAAAAAATAAAAGAGGGGCCCCAATATCTACAAAAAATTTGGGGGGGATGTTGCTGCAACAACACATCATCAGTAATCGCTTTTACAGTCCATACTGATTCACATAAAAAAAATACTGCTCAGGGTTATCTGTTCCATTTCCATGGAGCAGCGGTAACTTAGTATCCTCGCCTGCCATCCTAGGCTTCCTTCCTCTAGTCGCTAAGCTACTAGTAACTAACTTCTGTTGACTTGATGAGCATGGTGGTGTTGTAGTTGTATTTCTTACTGGTTTTGAGATAGTGAGCAGAGGTGTGGATACGCTTCGGCTGGGGCTTGGTCCTGCCTCTATCGTGGGTGAAGCCTGGTTGTCCTTGTATGGACTGTGAGGCCACTTCGTCCCGTGTGGTCTTCCTTTGCAGCCTTGCAGTTCGATCATAGCAGGGCCTTCTCCTATCCTCTACCTCTTTTCCTGTCGAAACCTTGCTCCTCTTGTAAGACCACTCTCTTCCCCAGCTTCACTCACAGACTCATCATGACCTACAACCATCTACCCCTTATCATTCCATGTACCACCCCCTACTGTCGTGATAACCATGACCTCCGCCCACCAGAGTTCCTACTGAACAAGATGCATCTTCAATATGCACTTCTCGCAAATAAGCATCATAATGGACAGTTGGAGCGACAGCAGAAACCTTCCTCGGGGTCTGCAGAATAAATATCTTTCAGCTTCACTATAGGACTTGTTTGTATCAACCGAAAATTCAGTGATATAGACTTCCAATATGCTTTCAAGCCAAACTTCGACAGCTCGCGATGCTTTGTTGTCAACTTCCTCTAGTTCTTGGATCATCTCTAGGGTCCAGGTTGTTGGTTCACTACCTTGGAATTTCCTCTCCTGAAAGGTCAACTTTGCTAACTACTCGAACAAGATGACTAGGAATTCAAAGAAAAAGTATTCGTACGGACCGTCGTGAATATATCTTTCCACCCACTGATCTACCGTTAGTTGAGTGTTCCGAATTTCTTCTTCAGCAAATTAATGCAACTTTTAATCATACCAGTTTTGAATCTCTGGTTGCATTGGATGCCACAACATATCCTCCTTTCCCTTTGCATTAGGTCCCCGCAACGAAACCATTTGTTGACTCAAACCCAGTCGACAGGGGTTCCACTCACTGTCAACACCCAAACCATCGCGATCTCCATGAGCATCAACCCAGATAGGTTATACCCCATCCAGCAACACCTGTGGAGCATATGAGGTTTCACCTAAGATGTTAAAGGGAGAGTTTCCATAACCATGTTTCCGCCTAATGAAGGAGGATGTTTGTAGCTCAGTTACTTAACTTGCTACAAAATTTCATAAATAGATCCATCCATTTAACTCAGACATCATTTATATTCATAGCATCATTCAACATTCATCACCGCATCAAATATAACAGTAAAGCATTAATTGCAGCAAGAAAACATAGCATCATTCACATATCGCAAGATGCATTACCGCAGGTGAATAGAAGAGACACAGGGATTCTATAAAATAGCTCTGTCATAACATATTAACTCCACAAAAACCAAGATACAACATCTCCGCAAAATATAGATCTCACAGATATTTCTCAATCTCAGAAACACAATCAAAGACGCATGATCCCAGATGCATAATCCAAGATGATTCAAAACTTACAAATCTATGTCTATTTATAATCTTTCACCTTTACATTGCTTGTCCACTTACTAATAACTTCCTAATCGACACTTCGAGCAAATGACCCAAAATCTAACTATAATGGTCCAAATGACCCAAAAACCCACATATCCTAGTACAATTGACCCAAAAATACAAAAAATAACATCATCTGCGCTCCATCTTCTGCCTTTCACGGTATCGCAGCACTCATGGTGCTGCAATAATGACCCATCTAACCGGCTTCCAAAAGGCCCTCAACACAATCGTGTGGCTCTCCCTCAAGCCACGTTAGCGGGACATAGTGTACTCGATGGTCTTGAACCTGAAATCCTCATACTGTTGATCGATTGCCGTCACCTACTCCTTCACTGCCATAGCCATCGCCTCACTGTCAATCACATCCTACGCAGATGGATGCTCAGTTAGCTTCACCACAACTTGTTGGTGAACTTCCTGTACATCCTAGAGTACTTCACCAGCTTTCATCATAAACTAACCACCATCTTTCTGAAGCTCGTCGGCCTTAGTGACGCATTGCTGCAACTCTTTTAAATCCATGGACTTGGCAACCTGCTCCATTAGTGATATCGTGCACATCACTGTATTTAGTGTCACCAACTGCCCCTCCACCTCCTGCCGAAGCTTGGTCAATTGTTCAATCTGCTCGTCCTAAACAATTCGACACCAAAATTGTACAGTGTCGACTGTGAGTTTGGTCTTTGTCATTTCCATCTCCTCCATCTGTGTTTCTACCTCTTCAATAGCACGTTTGTGGTCGTCCACCTACACTTGGGGTGTACTAGGGTCCACCACATCTCTTAACTCCTGATTGTTGTGCTGCAACTGGTCAATGATAGTGCCAAGTCGCTGCACTCATTGAATCATGTCCAAATCTATGGTGGGATTTGGCACATGGTGACAGGACTCAACAACAGTCTTCTCTTCCCATACATTTTGATCCGACAAGGTAGCCTTCTCCACAATGAGGCGATCATGTGCCTGCTTCAACTCTTCAATCACTCAAGCCTTTTCAGCTCGTTCTTACTTAATGTCCTCTTCCAACTCGTCCACAACCTTTCTCATTGTATTAGCCCTCCCTGTTAACTCTTCGACCGCTTCCTTTGTAGCTGCCTCGCTCTCCTACAAGCGTAGGCACTTACCGCTGATCTCGTGCATTCTGTCGGCCATCTCTCGACTAGAAACCACCTACGTAGTTGTCAATGTCTTCGCGGGCAAGGCATTGACATTGGTGGTCACTTTCTCTAATGGCTATAGCAAGGCTTTCAAAGCCTTATTATCTATCACAATCATAGTCAGGGGAATATCGACATTCCTAACCCATGGCTCAATGTTGATTGTGCCAATTGCCTGCACCAGTGCTCTGTCTGGTGCCTTCTTCAAAATAATGTCGCATAAGGAGTCCAAGCGGGTAGTGATCGCATGGAAACCTTCATCTGCATTAACTATCATTGTGTGAGCTGCTACATTAGTTACACTATTTAGACTGTGGATTAGTCAGCCAAGCTTTGCCTTTGACGTCAGGGGTATCCCACTGATTGTTGCATGCTCCTAGTGTCCTCTCATTCTGCCTTCTTCAACCTGATGCTCATCATCCGTAGGGGTCTGCGATGATTCCTCATCCGACATATGATGCAGTTCTTCCATGGATGGCACATCGGATGGTATCCCCGTAGACTCCTCCTGAATCACTGGTACACGCCATTCGACCGACCAATCGTCGATGATCAGATCCAAGTCTTCATCTGTTAACTTATAAGGAGTCTGCAACCATTGCCTATCTGTATCGCGGTGCACTTGTATGTAGATCCTGTGTGGACCAATCGTGATCCAGGAAATCCCCTTGTACTTCTCGACAATGGCCTAATTCAACGACGGAATCCACTCAACGGTTGCCTGCAGTGCTTCGCAATAAAACCAGAACTGCATGGCACAATCCCTGAGCCGCTCTGGTTCCTGTACCAACCACAAGTTTTGGTAGCGCGCTTCCTTGCGTTCTTCAACTGTATCCACCTCCATGCCTTGATAATCATCGGGTTGCATCCAGGCGACCAATGCGACTAAGATCAGCAGCCAGCTATAAGTGAATCATCGTTGTCTTGCATGGGCCGCCAGCACATCCTCCGTCAACTGATTAAGCAAAAACAAGGACCAGTTCATTTGCACACCTGCTGGACATAGTTCCATGCAGACGACAACCCCCGAGTTTCCTTGATTGGGTTGAGTGTTCCGTAGGATTTTGGTATCCAAGATTCACGTCCCAATCTTGACTGCAGGATTGTTGATAGTGTCCGAACAGTAAACCTGTCCGTCTTTCTGCATTTTGTACCACTTCCGCAACCTTGCCGCAATATTTTGTCATTGTTCTTCCCCTGAAAGTACTGTGACGGGTTGACCCCATCCTTTGGCATACTGGTGATATCGGAGATCAGGTCCACTTTCATGGTGACCTGCTAGTCCAACCATAACACCCCACCATGAACACTAGATAGCAACTGCTTGACAAAGGCATTGGCTTCCATCAACCACCCGAAATGTGGCATGTAAATCAACCCCAATAGCCCAGACTTCACCAAACTGCTTGCCCAGTCATGTAGAAGCATGGCATCACTCGAGTCTGTCCTTCCTCTCATGGATTAAATGGATATGTCATAACATCTTCCAGTTCCAGCAAGTCGTGATCATCATACTGCAGCTGCATCAATGCCGGTACGATGTCGGTGGTACAACTCATTCCTCGCAGGATTACCGACATCCGTATTTGATATCACTGATTCTTTATGACCTTCCTTAGCTACACCCCAGCTCAACATGGTGGTCTGTAGCCTTAGATATCCATGGAAAAAACATATGCACGAACTGCGGATTCCCCAACCCCCAAGCTCTATGGGCTCTCCGCAGGGACACCTTCTAGCAGTTGAGTAGTGGAACGATTGTGTTGCTTCTCGGGATGCTTAGAGCTAAGCTGCATCCCCTGCCTCTTCTGGCACACTATGGAGGATGATCCCACCGTCATGTGAGCAACTTCGTCCATGAGATTAACCTCTTTTACAATAGGAGCAGGGATGAGGGGTGACTCGGTTTCACTTGAAATCTCCACTGTATCAGGCTCACTCGGCATGCCGCACTCAATTCCCACAATGCCAACAAATGGTTCAACCTTGCTCAACCCAGAAATTTCCCAACACACTCCAACTGCATAGTGCAACACAATCTCAACCTTACACAATTCCTCAACTAGCAACTGAACTCACTTGTCATAAATGGTGCCTTCCAACCAACTTTGGCCCATTCTTATACCGCCCAATCAAATCCCTTGTAATCATAACTAAATCCGGCATTAACTCAGACCAAATCCTGTATTAATGACCCAAATCCATCGTCGATCCTATCATCCAATCGGCCGAATCCACCATTAATTCTGATCATTCGAATAAGCATCATTAATTAACTGTCTTAACTTTTAGCATTTATTGTTGATTTGACCCAGTCGTGACCCTACCACTGTAGCAGACTGCTCCTAACTTACGGCACAAGCCTCCTTACCTGAGCATTCTTGTCCCCGTCAGTGTGCCATCCTGCCACCGAGCAAACTGCATTTTTTTTGGTTTTTTCCCGATGCGACTCAGGCATCCTGCTGCTCCAAGCCCAACTTGTAGGGCTTCAACCGACTACCATTAATCAACTTGGTGAGCATCACCCTGTCTAATTGTTGCAACTGTACTGCTCCTCCCGAAGTTATGTGACTGATGTGATATGGACCAAGCTAATGCATCTACAACTTCAGTAGATGTTTCATAAACTTGCTATCATACAACAACACCAAGTTACCCTGCTGAAACTGCTTGTTTTTGATGTGGTGATCACGCCAAGCCTTCTAGCGATCCTTCTCCACACTTTGGTGGAATCCTGCAATAAAGCGATCTTCTTCCAGTTGTACTAACTGTGCTAGACGTTGTTCTAATGCCACTGCAGCATCCATACCTGTTGTTGCCGCTATGCGCAAACTCGGAACGATGTACTCCATAGGCATAATCACTTCTTTTCCATACACCAACTTGAATGGTGTTTGTCCCATCAACCTTTTACACATGGTGCGATACGCCCACAAGACTGCTGGGATTTTTAGATCCCAGTCATTATGGTTCATGTTGCACGCCTTTTTCAGTGCATGTTCCAATATCTTGTTGAAAGCTTCCCCGTGCCATTTTCCTACGGATGATATGGCATACTCTTTTTGTGTTGTATCTGCAGTTCCTCCGTCAATGCGTTGATGGTGCGATTGAGAAAGTGGTTGCTTAATCACTCAACAATATCTTGGGGTAGCCGAAGCAAGTGACGATGTTGTCGAACAAGAACCGCGTGGCTATGGCCACGTAACAATCAACGACTGGTGTAGCCTCCACCCATCTTGTCAAATAATTTGTTGTCGTGATGATGTATCTTGCACTAGTGTGCTTCCCAAGTGGGTTGATTGGTCACACGAAATCCACTGCCCATTTTTCAAATGGCTACAGTGTCGGTTGAGGTATTAGTGGCATCTCATCCCTCCAGGATGGCTTCCCGGTTCACTGATAAACATCACAAGACCGCGGATAGTTGGTCACATCATTGTGCAGTGTGGGCCACTAGAGCCCTGCCCGAAGCACCTTCCTGGTAGTCGCACAATGGCCATAATGCCCCCAGCCACTCCTGTGTGCACTTCCGACAAGATTTGTCCTTGCTCATGAGGCAAAAAACAATGTCGCAATATGTCATCGGAACCCAATTTGTATAACTCGCCTGCAATGAGCTGGAAATCTGCAACCTTGACCACTAAGTGCTTATTTTGACTAGTGGTGAAGTCTTCAAGTGTTGCACCTATCGCCAGAAACTAAATGATTTCTTTAGGGTAGCCATCCGCCACTTCAACCCTAAAAAGTTGCGCATGAGGCAACCCATCTTCAATGTTAGTTGGCTCCTCTCCTATCTCAATCCGCGACAGATGATTAGGTCCAGCATTCAATCATCCTGGCTTCACAATCACTTCAAAATCGAACTCCTGAAAAAGAAATAGCCAGCGACATATCTTCCCCCCCAACATAGGCTTATTAAATAGGTATTTCAATGTAGAGTGGTTTGTAAACATCTTAAAGTGTCCTTCCAATAAGTAATGTCGAAACTTCTATAGTGCATAAACCATCGCTAGGCCTTCCCACTGTGTAGTTTTATAGTTCCTTTCTGCGGAGGACAAATTCCAACTTGCGAAATCAATGGGGTGATCTAGATCCCCCTCTCCTAGTTGTGCCAACACCACTCCTAGTGTGGTCGATGAGGCATCAACGTGGACATGGAATTCCTTACTCTAGTCCGGAAATACCAGTATCGGTGCTGAAGCCATCTTAGCCTTCAACGTCGCAAAACTATATTGACATTCAGGGATCCACTGGAATACTACATCCTTCTTCAATAACTTCTCCATAGGGGTGGTGATCGCTGCGTACCCCTTGATGAACTTTCGATAATACCCGATGTGTCCCAACATCACTCTCAGCTGCTTAATGTTAGTCGATGGTGTTAAGCTCAGGATTAGTGCAATCTTTGCTGGATCGATTAACAACCCCTGCTTGCACACAATGTGACCCAGCAGTATGCCAAATGGTGCACAAAAGATGCACTTCTTCAAGTTCAACGATATTTGATGTTGTCGATAGTGCTCCAACATCAACTGCAGGTTTTCCAGATGATCATTGATCAAGCCATAGATGGTCCAGTCATCCATGTATACCTGCAAAAAATTCTAAATGAAATCCCTGAATGCGGCAATGATAACCCGCGAGAATATCGCAGGTGCATTCTTCAACCCAAACGGCATCACTGTGTACTGAAAACAGCCCCATTCTGTCACAAAAGTTGTCTTGTGGTGGTCTTCCTTTGCAATCCGGATCTGATGATAGCCCGAGAACCCATCCGTGAAAGAATACATCTCTTGGCCACCCATGCCTTCGAGCACCTCATCAGTAAACGGGGTTGGAAATGGATCATGCAAACAGGTGTCATTCAACTTCCTCAAATCAACACAAATGCATACTTCACCAGTCTTCTTGTCCTACACTGCCATAGGCCTGATCCATTCTGACTCTTCAACTGGTTCAATGATACCAGCATCCAACATGTGCTCAAGTTCTACCTTGACCCTTTCCTTATGGCATGGATTCAGTCGGCAGGGTCGTTTCCTGATTGGTTTAGCATCTAGTTTCAACGGGATCTTCATCTCCCCTAGATCGCCCAAAATACCTTTCATCTCAGAAAACTTCATAGGAAATAGGTCTTGGAATTCATGCAATAACTCGGTGACCTTTCCCATCATCTCATCATCCCAATAGTCCCCAATGTTCGCGAACTTAGGACTAGCCTCTGTCCCAATATTGATCTTACGGAGCTTCAATGGCTGGCTGATTGGATCACTTGAAGTATCAAGTGCTACAACATCGCGACTTCCTTCAGATTCTGGAATATTGACATTCCGCAGATCATCACCATCCTTTGGCCCACCAGTGATATTGTAACATTCCATCATGGATTACATTTGGTAGTATGTATGCGGATCCGCGGGATATGCCACTAGAACAACCTTTAGAACCACATCGTGGATGAGCTGCAAATTAGTATGGACATTTGGGTTGGCATCTGCGAAGCTGAATGAATGAGTAAAGCATACCGTCAACTCCAACCAAGTAGTAATTTCTCCTCGCAATTCAGTTGTAGTATACCATGATCACGGCATCTCATCCAAAGTATGGATAAAGGCATGGACCCACTCAACTCTTGGTCGCAATGCCCACAATGTCTGACACTCCATCAAATGACTGCCAGGGCTATTCCGACCATCATATTTCCCTTTGTGGTAAACCTCAGTATCATCAAAATGAACTGTCATCAATCTCCTGCATTGCGATCACCCATCAATGGATTTCTTTCATGTCTCCCACCAGCATGCTGAAGCAGCCTTCAATGCTTCCTCCAATGCTAGCAGTTGTTGTGGTTCTGAAACCTTTTCTTCCAACGCTTCTAGAAAGTCGGACAAGCCAGGCAGTCCTTCATACACTGGTAGTGTGATTGTTTCAGGCGCAACGTGACACAATGACTGGGTGATTAACCCACACTTGCGGAGTGACAACTCATGCAAGTGATTTTTCCAATGTTCTAAAGCGTCGTCAGAGTCGGAAGACGTAGAACTGTCACTGTTCCATCCAAGCTCACCCTTGGCATTCAGATGAATGTAATCCTCTAAAATATTAAATGCATGGTCCCATCCACTGGGATCTTCGTACTTCACTGGTTCAATGTATCTACATCCTTCAGCCAAATCCAGTGGGGCGATAACTATGAGATCGTGATTTTCAAAAGTCATCATCCACCTCTTAAAGTTGATTAATGTGCCACTGTCATTATCCCATCCAATCCCCAGCAATGCGGGATAAGAGCTTCCCCCTTCAACCACTTCGATTACGTCGAAGTTAGAATAAGTCTTCATTCCCTCAATGTCCACTACCAGGCATGGAACTCTCCCAATTGGTGTCACCTTGGCATGATTAGGTAGCCGAAGCTATACCGGAGACTAGCTCAATGGGGGGCTCCACACTTTCTTCCATGCCTACTTGATTAAGATGTTGACATTTGAAACAAGATCTAGAATAACTGAATCAACCTCATGGTCCCCAATTTGGATGTTCATGCGCATCTCCTTACCTGTCTTCTATTGCTGTAAGGAGTTTACTATGGACTCTTTCCATCCCCTAGATGGTCGTTGCAACAATCCCTCAATCTCAACAAGAGCAGATGGATCCCTTGCCAACAATAAATAGCTCTCAAGTAGCATAAAAAATAGGGGGCATGTCACAAATAATAGCCTTACCGTGACCTTGGTCCATCGTACGACGTGCCTGAAAGAATGCATCACGCTCGGACTCAATGTTGAATGACACCTTCTTCTTCCCTCCCAATTGAATGATCGGGTGTGAGCTATCCCCTCCGGTCATCGCACCTCCACAAGTGATAACTGCAATAGCCGCATCTTGTGGCCTTGGCTCCACAAAAATTGTTGCAACACTCGCACCCTCATTCTGGTTCGGTGGTGGATTCCCCTGTTGGTTCACGTTCTAATTACCATTCTTATTCAGGCATTGGTTCTGGTTCTGTGTCAGTTGATGCACTTGATTCTATACCGGCTACTGCATCGGATTCTGATTCTACAATTGTGGAACATTCCCTGCTTGCCATCGTGCAATCAACTGTGAGCAGTTTTCCACTGTGTGATCTGTAACAAAACAAAACGTACACTACGTCTGTAATAGTGGGAAATCATGCTGGTAGTGTCTCCATACCACGCAGTGATAGCACTGAATAGGTCCACGACCTCCTCGTCCTCCTTTGCGACCAAATCCTCCGCTGCGTTCACCCCAGAATCCTCCATGGAACCTGCCCTACTGTTGGTACTATGGTTGATTGAATTGTTGCTGCATAGGATTCGATTGCATGCCTTGCCCTTGCTTTGCATACTATTGTTGTTGAACATATTATGGCTGCTATGGAGCCATTTGCATCGGATCATATTGTGGCATAAACTGTTGTGGTTGCTACTGCAGTACAAACTGTACCTGTGGTTGAGGTAGCAGTTGGGCTACCTGCGGTTGCAGTTGTGGTTGTTGTACGTCATGCTAGTCATCCTTCACATAGAATGCATCATACGTTCTCTCATGTAGCAACCCATATGCACGACAATCTTTGTCTTCATGTCCCACATATTTATAGAATGTACAATATAGATTCATCGGTTTTGTGACCATCTTCTGCATATATTGGCATTCCTCGTGATGGTGCCCATATACCTGACAGATGTGACACCATGGCATGCCACCGCCACTTAATGGGTTCAGTGCTCCCAAAACCAGATAATTGCGGAAGTCTGGAAAATTATCCTTAGTATGCTCTTCTCCTCGACATCGCATACACCATATTTCTTCATGCTACTCCTTTCCCTTCTTAAGATCTTGCAGCTGTATGGTCAGGTTAGCCAGCTGTGTCTAAATCTGCGACATCCCAGCTACATTTTCACCAATTGGCAACGCTTCCAACTGCATTGCAATCTCCAGAGCTTCACTGGGCATTGTAATGTTATGTTGCATCAGCAGTAGTCGAATGTGCAGAAGCAATGCCATGATGAACCATTCCTTGTGTTGGATAGTGCTCATTTCAAAACTAACCCTCGCCATCAGCGTTTTAAATCGCTTGTCAAAGTCCCACACCGTTTCATTGTGATACTGCTTAATTTCTATCAGTTCTATAATGTACTGTGCTTCAGACTTGGGTTTTTTGAATTCTGCAATCAATCATTTCCTGATATCGTCTAACGTCTTCTCTGGAGTTCCTGTAGGGGCTAGAACAAACTTCATAAACCAATCTAATGCGCGACCTCGCAAAGTTGTCGCTAACTGTCCTTTCTTAGCATCATCATTAGTAATATGTTTTACGGTCCATACTGCTTCACATAAAAACCAGTACTACTCAGGGTTATCTGTTCCATTTCCATGGAATAGCGGTAACTTAGTACCCTCACCCGCCATCCTAGGCTTCCTTCCTCTAGTCAATGAGCTACCAGTGACTAACTTCTATTGACTTGATGAAGAGAACGGTGGTGTTGTATTTGTATTTCTTACTGGTTGAGAGATAGTGAGCGAAGGTGTGGGTGTGTTGCTGCTGGGGTTTGGTCCTGCCTCTATCCTGGGCATAGCCTGGTTGTCCTTGTCTGGACTGTGAGGTCGCTTCGTCTCATGTGGTATTCCTTTGTGGCCTTGCGGTTCAATCGCAGTATGACCTTCCCCTATCCTCTTCCTCTTTTCCTGTTGAAACCTAGCTCCTCCCCTTGTAAGACCACTCTCCTCCCCGGCTTCACTCACAGTCTCGTCATGACCTGCACCCATCTACCCCTTATCATTCCATGTACTACTCCCTTGCTGTCGCGATACCGACGGCCTCCACCCACTAGGGTTCCTATTGATCAAGATGCATCTTCAATATGCCCTTCTCACAAATAAGCATCTTAATGGATAGTTGGAGCGATAGCAGAAACCTTCACCAGGGTCCGTGGAAGAAATATCATTTAGCTTCACTATAGGACTTGTTCGTATCAACCGCAAATTCAGTGATATAGCCTTCCGATATGTTGTCAAGTCAAACTTCGACAGCCCGCAACACTTTGTTGTTGACTTCCTGTAGTTCTTGGATCAGCTTTGGGGTCCAGGTTGTTGGTTCACCACCTTGGAAGTTCCTTTTCTGAAAGGTCAACTTTGCCAACCACCCGAACAAGATGATTGAGAATTCACAGAAAAATTATTCGTGTGGACCGTCATGAATATATCTTTCCACCCACTGATGTACCATCAGTCGAGTGTTCTGACTTTCTTCTTCATCAAATTCCTACGACTTCTGATCAAACCAGTTTTGTATCTCCAGTTGCGTCGGATGCCATAGCATATCCTCCTTTCACCTCGCGCTAGGTCCCGGCAACAGAACCATTTGTTGACTCAAACCCAGTAGACATGGGTGCCACTCACTGTCGACACCCAAACCACCGCGATCTCCCTAAGCATCGGCCCAGATAGGTTTTACCGCATCCAGCAACACCTACGGAGTAGATGAGGTCTCACTTGAGATGTTCAAGGGAGAGTTGACAGAACCATGTTTCCACCGAATGAAGGAGGATGTTTGCGGCTCAGTTACTTAACTTGTTGCAACATTTTAGAAATAGATCTATGCATTTAACTCAGACATCATTTATATTCATAGCATCATTCAACATTCATCACCGCATCAAATATAATAGTAAAGCATTAATTGCAGCAAGAAAACATAGCATCATTCACATATCGCAACATGCATTACCACAGGTGAATAGAAGAGACATAGGGATTCCGCAAAATAGCTCTGTCATATCATATTAACTCTGCAAAAACCCAGATGCAACATCTCCGCAAAATACATATCTCGCAGATATCTCTCGATCTCAGATACACAATTAAAGATGCATAATCCCAGATGCATAATCCAAGATGATTCAACACTTACAAATCTATGTATATTTATAGGCTTTCGCCTTTACATTGCTTGTCCACTTACTAACAACTTCCTAATCGACACTTCGAGGAAATGACCCAAAAACCCACATATCGCAGTACAATTGACCCAAAAATACAAAAAAATAACATCATCTGCGCTCCATCTTCCGCCTTTTGCAGTATCACAGCACTCGTGGTGCTATGATAATGACCCATCTAACCGCCTGCCAACAGCCTATAAAATTACAACTTGTCCATCTTTCCAAATTATTTAACATTCACTTCATAATCATTTTCTCTCTAGTCAACTAGCATAGGATGGATAGGTACTATAGGATCTAACATAGAGAACCCTAATGTGTCATTCTGCAGGTTTGCCACTGTGAGGAAATTTCTTCCCAATGTTCCCACCTTCTACATGGTTTCATTTACTAACTTCAAACCCCTTTATATTATGCCTATGTACCTAGCCTGTAAATCTGTTGTCAAATATATAGGCCTTGCTAAAGCTGAATTTTGTAGTACTTGAGGAACTATAAATTTGAGAGAGGGGTACTGAGTGAATTTAAGAACTGGGCCTCCTTTTGTGACAGATGGTTTCTAGAATATTTCAACCAAATATTTGGGAACCTCCTTAGTTTCATCTTTCTCTTTTAATGCTATCTAAGATTCCTCTTATTTTTTCTTTCCTTATTTGTTGGAGGACCTTGGCTTGTCTTATCAATATCCCTATCTATGTTGATTTATTCTTCTCCTCCCTTCTTCCATGCTTCTTGTTCTAAAACAATTTGCTCCTCCATGCCATTAAAAATTACTTGAAATTCCTCCCATATTTCTCTGTTAGCAATCTTCTCCCAGTGTGTATTAGGGATATATTCATAACGGGAATTTCTATTAGCCACCCTCTACTTGGAGATGACCCGGTGAGGGTCATAGGATCTTTTCTCAACTTTCTCCATATTTAATTGAGATAGAAACCCTTCCATGTATCTCATGGAATGAAATCCCTTATCTGAAAGGGTCCTATTTCTTTTGGTAGCAGAAAGGTTCTTTGGTAGTTGAAATGAGCACAATGCACGTGATTTGATATGAACCTCTTCTTTGCATATTCCAGGGAAAAAATTCTTAGAGTGAGAAATATTGGGATCTTGTATGAATCCTCTTCAAATCCATATACCATTATTACTGTTTAATTTTCATACATAAACCAATCTCCAAAACTCATGTCAGGAAAGAATTGTAGATGCCTTTTATTTTTAGGAAATAATCTAGGAGGTATGGAATAAAAAATCACGGTGTATGTGACATTCATCAAATCATTTGTGAATTCCCTATAATTTAAATTATTTTCTCTTCTCTTGAGTAGATCACTCCATTCATATAAAGGTGTTTGAGTCCCATGTTCATCTAATATCTTCAAATTCAAGTGCTTGTAATGTTCAAAATTTTTGTACAGGAACATGTAGAAAAGGAAAGAAGGGTATCTATACCACTGTATAGCTACAATTTCTTCTAATTTTCCATGAATGGCTTCATCTAGGAAACTACATATGTCAATTTTAGGAGGACCAAGTCCATGTGTGGGGGTTACACTAAGGAGAAATCCCAGAAGGACATCATCCATTATATTGTCGTTTTCAAGTCCTAAAATGCTTCATATAATTGAGATAGCTTTCTTTGTACTTCTAGAGAAAACTAATTTATTATATGGTGGTGAAGTTGTGGGGATGGCCATTCCCTTCTCTAGATGTTGGTAAAAGAAATGGTGTCGGTAAAAAGGTTTCATATTTTGATAGGAACTGGCCAGTCTTTTCTCATTTAGGGTCTAAAGGGATAAGACATCTGGAATACAAAACATATGTTGTAGGGTTTCAACACTTATGAGACATAGGTGCATAATGTGCAAAGCACCATGCTACAAACTCATGGAAATATACAGTCCTAAGACAAACAGATATAACCAAGTTTGAGTCCCATAAATGGCATGGGTCCTGGTTTGAAATGGACAAGGAGAGGGATTCTTTAATGGTGGAATTTAGGCCTGAGTTGGTGATAATTATATCAAAAATATCAGCATGATGGTCGTAGATGTTTTCATCTCTAGAAAATCTAGGGTAAGGTAGTTTATCTTTATATTTAGGGGCCATCTGGAACAAATTTATGTTTAATTGGTAGGTTAAAAATGGTTTTGCAAGGTAACTAGGGCACAAATTTTACTTCTTTATACTATGGTATAACCAAAATCACTGAGTTTTTAGAAATAGTAAAATACTTAGGAAAGAGATTGGAAATGTACTTGGACTGTTGGTCGCTAAGGTTTACTAGATAAGTTCGTTGGCTATTGAGTACTAGAGCCCTTTCTCCGCATGCATAGGATAAGCTTTGAAAATTTAGAATTACCCTTTTAATGTTTTTATCACATAAAAAAATTGAACAATTGGAAAGATTTGATTTGGTGCATTTGACGACGTTGGATGGGGTCAGTGGACCCACTTGACATGTTTTCTTTGGAGTGGGTGACATGGATTCCACCTTGCCACCTCTCGGCATGCGTGGGAACCTTGTACATCTGCACTTTTGGGTAAAAACCTCCCTGGTTTCAAATGAGTGGTAATGGCTCATGACCTTGGTGGTTTTGCAGATGATCTCCACAAGCCATTACCAATAAGGTAGCTCCACGTGTCCCTAGTGTTTTTTCTCCAACGGCTCGTCGGGAGCAAATTGAAGGGTGCAACTTTCAGGCATGCTGTTGGTAATATATGTTGATCTCCATCACTTTTCTTTTATTAACTTGCCTCTGTTATTTATCTCCCTTGTACTTTTCCAACGTGTTATTGATGATGATGGTTAGATGACTTCATATTTGATGGCGATCCTTGCTAGGTGAAATTTTACTGTTTTATCCTCTATTCTTTGGTCTCCATCCCACCAATCATGTGCTTTCTCTTTGTCTCTTCATTTTAAGATCTCAAGCTACTCAATAGCTTTGATTTTAAGCTCATGTGAGATTAATACTGTTTTTTTTTAACATTCTATGCACTTTACAAGTGTTTGAAGATCTTGGAAAAATATCAATACTAATAGTACTTATCTTAGTGTTCTCCAACTGGATGTAGAGGGGGGTGAACCAGTGTAATACACATTTATCAAATTTTACTTCATTAACCATGTACCATTATTAATCATGAACATTCATCTACATCAAAGAATAGTACAGAGAATTTTTATATGTAAACTCAATTTAATAAAATTTAATGATAAACCGTAGATAGATTACAATTAACTGTAGGAATCAAACACCAATCTCCAATGATGGGGTGAGGAAAATAGTTACGTTCTGTTGATCTGTGAAAAAACATTTGCAAATTGAACCACCTACCCTCTTATAATGTTGTCGTATGAAACAAATGCATCAAATGAATCTATGTCCACGAGGACTCCAGTTGAGGGGAAAAAATGCTACATGCTAGTCCAAATGGGGACAAGACTCTCCAAGGTAGTCCTCCAAGTAGAAATGGAAACAAGAAACCAAGACAAGATGAGCGCTCATATATTGACAATTCTAGCAGGCTTGTTCAAGTTTGCAAATGATTTCTCTCTCATGCCTCCATAACATGTAGCATTGCCTCCATAAAAAGTAGCAATAATAGAATGGGGTGTGAGAGAGAAAGATGTGGTAGGAAAAATATAGGTCATGTTCGTTGAACAAGTATCTTGATTCCTTGCGATGTTCATTGATCGCAGGATTTGAATCTGTTAACACCTAAATTTCATACACATGTAGCATTTGGGCTAATCTTGTAGTAAGGTGTCATCAGCATATAGCATGCATACCATTCAAGACATCCTCATCAGATCCAGAAAACAACGTGAGTCCAAAAATGCCCAAAGACAACAAAAAACAGGAGGAGTGCGCTTACACCTATGATAGATAGCGCTACAACGCGTATCATTTTTTTTGTCTCTACACTGTATCAGCGCGGGATTTCCTTCGAAATCCATGTGATTGTAAAAAATAGTGGGACCATAACCACCTGCAGTGCATTGAAGGCTCATCAAGGTTCCATCACCTCCAAGAATTCAAATTTGGTATCCTTATGTACTTGAGTTCATTGAAAGGCCCCCCTTTGTGTAATTTAGAGCCAAACATGGAGTTAATGAGTCCACATTGGGATCTAGTTGTTTTTTTGCCACTTCTTGGACTATAAAGGGAGGCCATGGGTATGCATCTAAAAAGGATAATTTAGAGCAAGGTTATGCTACTAAAATTGTGTTGGAACTTCTTCCACCTCTTCCCATACCTACAAGCATTCTTCAAAATCCGTTTCCACCTTCCTCTAAGGGACAAGTGTTTCTCCCATTGGTCCCTCTCAAGTTATTTAGCATTTATTGATGACAAAAATGACCTCCCTAAGGGATATCATTGGATTCCCTTTGAATCCCACATATCCAAGGTGAAACTTCTTGTAACAAGCTTGACCATTGGGAAATCTAAATTGGTTTTTGAATTTGCTCTCTCTTTGTGGTGGTTTGCATCCTCTCACCCTTCTTTGTTTTATTTCAATTTTTTGTTTTTATTTTGCATTGGATCACTAACAAGAGATTGTAGGATCAATTTGGGGGCAATCAAATTTTATTTCTATACTACAATACTAGGCCTAGTGACAACCTCATAGGCTTCCACCAAAGTGGGAATTATTTCACTCCTCTTGTGCATATTTTTCCACATCACTATTTATGGCGAATGCACTCTATTTTTGTTCATTTCTCTTTAACTAGGTTGTTATTTGTTAGATAGCTAATTCAAGGTGCTTGTTGTGTGCAGGTGAAGAGGTCCATCCCCTTCCTTCCTAGAGTTCGACCTCCTTTGGGTTGTAATTTCTATTTACCTAGTCGTGTGGATCTCAACGCCTTGAGCGCACTACCCATGGATATTTTCCTTAGACAGCCACACTGTCCATGCACATTAACTGGCTCTCACTTCCGTAGTAATCTACTCTCTATATGTGCAAGATTTCTGTGTTGTAATCATGCTATTGCGCGCTAGTGACTATATTTTCCACGCTATTGAGCATCTATTTTTTATTTTTCCATGCTACTATCATTTTATTTTCTTTTTATCAGTTCCGCATAAAATATTACAGTACCAATGGCTGGTCACTAATGAACTAGATTACAATTAACCTTCAATAGTTAGTTTTTGTTTAGTAATTAGCCCACTTGGACAAATATTAGGGAGTAAAATGTATCTCTCTCTTGAAATCTACTTAGGTAACAAACTTTAGGGATTTCAACAAGCCTCATTGTTGTTGCTAATATTCAAGGCATATCATGCTATTTGTTTACTTTTCATCTTTTTAGGCTAAGTAGTGTAAATCCACTTTTTCACACAAGCAAGGACTTAATACTCTCCTCTCCAAAAGTATGCTTTTCACCTTGCACTTCTTGTGAGCTTGGTGAATAAAATAAAAATGTGACAAGTGTGAAATAACTTCATTGCACACTTTTACTTTATGAGCATTTTGTTAGAAATCACCATTAGAATCTTTAGATTTGAAGTAGAATATCCATTTGCTTTAATATCTTTAGTTAATTGCAACAATCAATTTTCTTATCTCACGTTTTTACATCACTAGCATACGCTAAGGGAGCTAAAATCTATTTCATTCCAAGTATTCTCTTCACCTCACACTTCTTGTGAGCTTGGTGAATAAAAAAGGAAGGGAATTGTGAAATACCTCCCTTACACTCCTTAAAAGTGAACTTGGACCCTTAAAATCAACATTTGTAAATTACCAACCAATTAAAATCCTCCACAAGAGGTCACAAAATAACATTTTAGTTAGGTAGGATTGATTGGGAGAGGCATCAATTAATGCCCACCAATCTAGTTTCATTAAGTTTTTGAAACACAACATTGTTGACTTATAAGGTACTATTAAATCTTGCTATCAACAACTATTAAAATAAAACCCAAATAAAAAGTGCACCATTCCCAAGAATATAAAATATGATGTATAGTTTCCTTACACTCTCCAAAGAGCTACTCATCTTTTTGTGGTGGTAACACTATACCTCCGAGGCTGAACCACTTATCCACACTTGACATGGGTATCATAGTGTCCAAACTTAGAATATCACCAAGGAGAAATTGTAAGTGCAATTGACTCCTGAAATCAGGTATTTCCATTGGGAAGTGTTTCCAGTCCTTTTAGAACATAGAACCAGCATCGGTATAACTGACTCTTTGTTACCTTCACTAGCCTATTGGTGTGTGAATTCCATTGTCACCATCAATTGTTCTTTTGGAAGGCCCCATTACATTTGAGAGGAAGGATGTTAGGTATTTAGGGAATTTAAACTTATTTTTCTTTTTGAATACAAGTTCACTAAATCATAATTAAAAAGAATCTAGATGTCAGAACCCTTGCACTAAATCGACATAGCACATATCACTCACTTTTGCACCATTTTGCATCTATTGTGGTTCTCATATTTTTGCATTTGTTCAAATTGTGTTTATTTCCACCATTTATGTCACTTATAACTAAGCTTTCACCATTGAGGAACATAAATCCCTAAGGCTATCTCATAGACTGCAAGGCCTTTCCCCTCTCTTGAGGGGTGTTTTTCCACTTTCTCCATGTGGCTCACATGAGAGATACTCTAGCGAGGGCCATTCCTCATCCATATTGATAGGGTCATCAGTGCGAGGCCGCTCCTTGCTTAATTCATTTTCTCCCCTTGGAGAAGGTGTAGATCATTTTTCTTCATCCTCTCTTGGAAGAGGCACCCCGTCCTTTTCTCCCCTTGGAGATACTTTTGACCCCTTTGGTTCTCCTTCTCACGAAATAGGCCAAACTTTATTTCCACCTATTGTAGTAAATCCATCTATTTCTTCTCCCTCTTTAGGAGGGAATATAGAATCTTGATCTTCCCATCAGAGACAGATATCACCACTGCATATACCTATGTCTCCACCTCAATTAAACCACACACAACATACAATAGAAGGACCTACTCCCAGCCTTCCTTTCGTGGCTAGTCTAAATCTCCCCGATTTGGCCAAATTGATAAATGACCCTATAGATGTAATACCCCATTTTGACCCTTAGGATATATTAGTTTTTAATTTAAATATTGTATACATGTGATGTATGTTTACCTAGTGTGGAGCTCAAGGCCAAGGCCCCGCTAGTGTAGGTTCATATTTTATTTAAAATGGCAAAGCATTGGGAAATATGTTACTCATGTGCTATTTAGCCATGGAACATTGTAAAAATGATGTAAATAAACATCAAGCAATAAAATACAAAGATTGGCTATGGAGGAAACGAATGAGAAGGGGCCATTTGTATCCACTAAAGAGGGGCGAGGGGGCTGTGGGATTGAACCATAGGATGCCATATGTCACCTTGAGAACCCATTTGACTTTCCTTGCTAACATTTAATTATGTTGTAAGGAAGTGGTTGAAGAAAACAGTCCATGGCTTTAATGGAGCATGGGCAGCCCAGAAATTCGTACGGCAGAGTATGGGCTCTATTTTCTTGTATCACAAGTCACTCTACCTCATGGGGATTGCTTCTTCCTCATCCCCATTTTAGTGTGGAAATCACCAGCATCATTTTCCATCCAAAACGAATTCCCAGCAGCGTGAAAACCCAGAAATCTCAACTGTGTAAGAATCCACATTTTGAAGAGCCAAAAATGCCAAGATTTGGTATTTGGCAGTGAAATCCAATGGGGGATCCATAGGTATGAACCTTGGGGCGAATTTGGGAGCATTAGCTACCTCGAAATCTATAGAAAACCCCATTTTTTGCAGTCCAAAAAACCAATGACGGATTTGAGTTATTCGTTGATAGAATGGTGAGAAATCCAAGTGTGGATGTTGGAACAGAGGATTGGATTGCTTGAATTTAGCCTGAGATGTTTGTAGCTCTATGGTTGAGTTCATTGGCTTAGCACCCTCCTCCTCTACTATTTGCATGCTTGATAAACCCAGCTATGTGCTGGCTTAGCATGACCATTTGAGTGAACCCATGGCTGTGAGTGAGCCTGTCTAGTTCCTCCTTAGTGGATGCATATCCCAGCTCGGGGATGATCTCTCAGCTGAAAGAATAGAGGCTGGACAGAGATCTATGGTTGGATGGAACGTTGCTCTGACATAGCCAGTTGTTGGACAACTTCCTCTCAAGGATAAGTACTCTATGTGGTTTGAATGATGTTCATTCTGTGGTTTGCCCTGTATACTAATTTACTCATGTTACTTGGATGAAAAGATTATCTTAAGTTAGTTGGTGTGATGCCTGTGCATAGCATGAGAATGGGATTGATTATTATGTGGTTGTTTCACTATTATGCCTGAAGGAAATAAGCTGATGCATCTTCTTCTGCTTGTATGTTATTATGGATATTCCACTGTGTTTATTGAATGAGTTGTGTTAGTTCCATGTTCTGCAATGTTTTAATTAATGACTGTTGTTTACATGCTGATTGCATGATGAAACTATGTGCATACATAGTTTTTAATTCCACTGTGCTTGTTGAGTATGAATAGGTATGCACAAGTTTTATTTAACCATGCATTTCTAAAGAAATTGACTGGGTCTGATATTTTCCAATAAGCCCGGTAGTTTGGTTAACGTTTCCTTCCTTGTACCGCATTGATGGAAGGGGACGTTACAATAGGACATGATCAAGCATGGCCAACTATTCCATATACACTTCCCTTCAATATCCCTAAGTTTGAAGGGAAACAAGGGAATGATCCCACCAACCATGTCATGTCATTCCACTTATGATGTTCCTCCAACAACATAGTGGAAGAAATCAATGACACTTCACCTCTTTTAGTGATCCCTTACGGAAACAATAACCAAATGGTATGTGAAATTAATTGGAATAACCTATGCCACCTTTGTTGCATGGGCCACTTCATTTCTCACATACTTCCATCTTACTGTTCACCATGACCTTTGTCTTGAAATTCTCACAGAATTTCGACAAAACACATCGATACATATAGCAGATCATATCCATGAGTGTCATAGATGTCAAACATCATGTACCATAAAAATACAACCTTAGTTCCAGTTCTATTGGTTCATCAAATCACTTCAACGAACTATTGCAAGACATGTGGAAACCTCCATCCCACAATCTAAAGAAGAGACCATCATGAAGGCTCAACATTTTGACCATATCTATGCACAAACAACATACTTGTACACCATCCTACCTGATGCTCCTCAGTATTAGTCATTGGATCCCACACTGGAAGGTTCGTCACATTTGGTGGATGGGCTTATAGGGTCAATTTCCCAATAAGAAAAGGTTCCTCCTCTTGCTAATCCTATGCCCTTTAACATGGCACCACAGTACCCACCCTTCCTTCCCATGTCAACCCCCCCTCTCTTGCACCAAATCCTCCATTTGGTCAGTTATAGTATGGACCTTAAAGTCCTACTTATCCTAATGCAAACCAAGCATCGACAGTACCTCCACCGTAGATGGCACAATCCGCTACTACGTCCACATCATATGGAGCACAAAATACATTTATCGCACCACCAGGGTACAACCCTTACTACCTATTTCCATGTCCTCCTGGTTTTTCCTCCATGCCACATTTCGAGGTCAATTTATTCCAACCTTATTTTGCACAACAAGATCAATAGTTTGAGTAGTTGAGCATTGTAAACCCCTAGAATCCTCAAAATTAGGGGAAAAGGAAGGGAAAAAATAAATAGAACCAACAACAAGGGAAATAGGGAAATCCCCCTCACCGGTCAAACCATAACTCGGGTAACTAAAATGTGGGGGGAAATAACCCCCCCAAGCGAGGGAATAATACTAACTTGAGAACCAATTATTCTTTCTCCATTTGTAAAGAGTATGGTCACTCCACTCACCATTGTTCGCTTCTCCCCGACTGCCAACAATTGGTGGAATCCAAGAAGAAGATATCCATGAACACCCCTTAGGCCCCTAACCATACACAACCCCAAACCATTGTCTTGAAACAACCCTTTTCCAATCAAGGTATTGTTACTTAGTAGCAGGAGCCCCACCCCTTTGGCAATGGATCCTTCCCTAATATCTACATGAACATGATAGACATTAACTTTCAGACTTAAGCAAAAGATTATGGTGGTCCTACCCCCCCCAAGTGGAGGATGTACCTACCTCTTCTTAGGGCCCTTTACAAATACCATTCCCAAGTGGTAATTAGATCCCACAGATACCCAAGGTGACACTTCACCACACTCCCCATATCCCTCATATGAAAGCCTCCCATAATTATAGTATTGTGGCTCAGACACCAGCTAGCATGTCCATGTTAGAGGTGATACAATCTTTCCCCACCCAATGAAAGGAATTAGTCAATGAAATTGGTGTACTCAACCCTTCCATCTCATGCATTATGACTTTTTATGTCAACAAAGGAGAATCGTGGCTAGTGGCTACCCTCATTAGTCACATTTCAAGTCCTCATTACAGTAAAAAGCATTACAATTCATCATTGTATTATCGATGAATGCACATCCACATGTCATGTCCTCTAATGTTTGGAAACGATTGGGATCACCTAATTTATTCCCCTCATCTATCACTCTCCATGCATATGACATGAGACCATCACAACCTAGGGGATTGTACCAAAATGTTCCCAGTGAGCTAGAGGGAAAAATGGTAATGATTGATATCGAAGTAGTTGATGCACAACTCGACTACAATATCCTCTTGGGTCGTATCTATATGTATGCCATGAAGGTGATCACCTATTTAGTCTTCCACATCATGATGTTTCCCTTTAATGGGAAAATAGTCACCCTCAACCAACTCAACTACTATGACCCTTATACCAACACCAACTATGAAAATGTCCCTTCCGTGATCGTTGGGACCAATCAAACCCCCTCTGTTGATATTGGTCCAGGAGTGTACAAGGACTCTAACTTACTAGGGGTATATTCATGACCACCACCTAAAATCCTTGCATCGACTAACGGCCTTGTGTGCACCATTTTCACCTCTGAAAAGGTGCCCACCTCCCCCTTGGCATACTCATGGGAACCTCCACTGAGCCATGGTGTTGAAAAAACATTGATTCCATCAGTACCTCCAATTTTGAAAATACCATTCTCATACCCCCCCATGAGAGTGCAAGGGATCATTCCATTTATGTCTTAGCTAACTTTATCTCAGATCACTTTGGGTATACTTGTATGGTACCTTATGCCACCTTACCAAAAGATGGCTTCTAAACTGGTATCCCACTATGATTTTTTCCCTGTCTCGACCATTACACCATCTAGATCGGTTACACCATCTGTACCGAGCACCAAGCCTAGGACACATGTGACTCGGCCACCACCAGTGGTCAATAAACCCACCAATAGGGGATAAGAAGACCTAATTTGAAATATTTCCTCATACCCAATCCTACTCTCGAGTTAACATCAGGGTTCACCAAGCCTAAAGAAGGGGGCATAGCCCAACAAAATTTAAAATCCCTAGTAATGACCACCACTACTCCTGTGATAAGGGTCACTCCACCGTGTTCTTTATGCAGGAAACAAGTCCATATGACCAACTTGTGCCCCACCTTGATGGAGCTTAGGAATATTCTTAATATGCTTGTCAGTGTGATATATGCTCCACCTATAGCAATAGGGGTCACCTCTTCTTCACCCAACTCAACACCTAAGTCCAAATTTTCATGTACCAATCACACATGTTTGATTGTCTCATAGTTTGGGAATTACACACACCATTGTCTCGACCTCCCTTGATTTTAGGGAACATTAATGACCATTCACCTCACCCAACCTTTAGTTGAGATTACTTCACCTCAACGAGCTGAAATTGTGTCCATAAATATTTTCATTGCATCAGTAACAACTCCCATTGTTCCTACCTAAGAAATAGCCATAACGATTATTCCCACAATTGATCCTACGATGCCATAGGACCTGCCACCTACAGATATTACGAAGACAGAACATCATGATGGATGCATATCCTATGGGAATAATACTCACATGATCCCCTAGAGCCCCTGACAACCATACTTTCTCATACCAAACCACCTTCAGCACAAACACCTCTCTGTGCCAGGGTGCCACACCCATGCCGATCATGTAGTGACACTTCCCACTTCTCATTTCAATGTCCCATTTTACATGCCGAACGAGAACCCTACCTCGAACTGATGAGGGTCAAAGATCAACTCACCCACCTCATCACAATCGCATAAGGATTACCCACTTAGGAAATTATTCCCCCTCTATCGGATACCATTCATACTGCATCATCCTTGTCCAGTTTACTTACTAGTGATGATTCATCGTCTTCCAAATAATACTTGGATCGTCAAAAGCTATCACCTGGTGCTTGAAAACACTAGGGGATATCCTTTTAAATGATGGATACTCACCAATTCCTGACGAGCATGTGACTACATCGATACATCTCAAGGTTCCAACATTTAAAGGTCCCCACCACCAAAAGGGTGAAACCATCTCTTACCCTTCACATCGTCCATTTACGCAATATAGAATTTTATGTTTAGTATTTTTTCTCCCTTCGATTCAGAATAAGACATTCCTTTGTTTATGGAGATGATCCCTTGCTAAAATAGTTATGATGGCTTCATAAATGGTGCAATTCATTGGTCAAAGAATCTAGCATCAGTTGCTTGGGCCATTTATACCCCTCCCAAACTGTATACCACATTGGAGGAGTTTGCATGGGGGCACTTACAAACAACCAAGTAGAATATGATGTCATCATTGGTCTCTTAAGTGATGCCATCCACCTTGAAATACACCATATGCATTTATACCTAGATCCCCAATTAGCTATCTCTCAGCTCAATAATATATTCCGGGTCTTAAACCCACTCCTCTTTCATAAATTTTTGTGAGTGCACATCCTAGTGCAATAGTTTTAAACCATCACATTCACGCATGTCCCAAGGAGAACCAATGCATTTGTGGATCATGTCGAAAATGAGGTGTTCGACTGCAATATGATACACCAACCATCTATTTGACCCTACATACACAAACAAAGCATGTATATATGTGTGTTGTTAATTATACAACTCATATACAAGTAACTACAACTACACATATAGAACATCAAAATACACATATAAAAATCATCATCATTTACATCACAATCAACACATCACATACATACAAGAGACCATACATGTGACGCCAAAATGGTATATATATATATATATAGATATATAGATATATATATTCAAAAAATAATGTATTTCATGTACAAAATGTGGCCTCAAGGGCCATATACACAAAGAATCAGATGCCTTATCGGGGATACATCACAATTGGCCTCCCATAGGCTCCATCTACTCAAAAACACAAAATGGGGCCCAAAATGCCCTATATAAAGTACAGAGTGCCAAAGCAATCACATATAACTCTAATGCTTTGGTTGGTCAGGCCTAAAGATTTCCCGAGGTGGGACTACCTCTGGCATTTCCTCTGTTGCTCCCGCAACCTCCCCAGGCCGACCCATCAGTGCCAGTCTGCGCCTCTGGCGAAGTCTCTTCTCAGTTGCAGGAGATGGATGATGAACCCCTTGTGCTACTCATACATGGTGACCCACGGTCTCCACCCTCCTCATCATCTAGCACCAACCCGCCCCTAGCTCGGTTGGTAATTGAACAGTAAGGGCCAACTCGTCATCTTCCAACTCGAACAAATATCGATCACCCATGCCATCTTTCATCACCCCAAGCCGCCTCTCTATGTCGGCTAAGATCTTGTCGGCATGATCACCTAAGGATTCTCCCCCTGTGGGAGCACTCTCCACTACAGCTATACTAGCTACACTAGCAGTAGCACCAGCACCTCCCGCCGGTCCTAGTTCCTCATTCTACACGTGGAAACTTCCTCCAACCCGTGGTGGTCTCACCATTCCGACATCTACATCATATATAAGATCCCATCATTAGTATCACATATACATGATAAATATGTGCATAATCCAAAACTATGTACAACAAACACCTACATAAAACAAATAAATGCATAAACAAACGTAAATTTCATGTTTTTAGTCATTAAGAAACTTTATTTCTTCATACTACCATATTAAAAATATATCATTGTTAACTTTGATTGTTTTATCCTATGTATGATGATTTATTGCACTTTCTATCATGGAGGTGATTCTATGCAAAACTAAGTCAACATGATAAAAACTTGTTCTTTGTTTTCATTATGTGAGTGAGAGAATGCATCCCATGTTGTAGCCATTGCATGTACATACTTGTGAGATAAACACTGTAGCCATTGAATGTACATACTTGTGAGCTCAACACTGTATCCATTGCATGTACATGCTTATGAGCTAAACACTGTAGCCATTGCATGTACATACTTGTGAGATCAACACTAGATTAATAGCCTCTCTCTGCATTTTTTATCTTTTAGCATGCCACCACCACATACCACATAACATACATTTGAAGGAGACTTAAAATTTCATTATGAGAATGCCAACACTTTTTATTTCTTCTACTACCACGTTACATACAATATGGTACATCCTCTTGTTTCACGTTCCAAGGACATGTGTTACCTTTTTTTGACAACCTTTCTTTATGGCATTTTGGACCCATTTTCTACATTAGACATAAATCACCCTCTTCCTCTCCTAGATCATAGGTGGATCATAGGCCTTAAGCAGTGCTTTATACACATTTCATATTCAACAGTGGAATCTCTTGGACTCTCTTGTACATTCATGGATCATATCATATTCTTTGTTCACTACTATAGTGAACATGATCTCTTGCAATCACCAATGCCATCTTTTGGATTTGGAGCGACATATTTCCACATAACCAAAATTTACAAGCAACAACACATTGGCATCACCAGTCACAACACAACAGCAAATTTTGTCATTTACTACAAAATTATTCTCCCCCTGGACATTTTCATAAACCTGGAGGGATGGAAATTTTCATTGACAACTTGTAGTGTTTACTATACTAGTTTATGTCTATAGAGTTCATTAGTGCCTCGTGGATTAACCCTTATTTTGTATAATTGGATTACATATTACTAAATCAAATATATATGTTGTTTGTTTCTAAACGTCATTTTCTAGTTTTATACGCTCCATAAAGTTGCATAGCTCTTGCTTCAGGGAGACAATCTCTCTCATCTAACCATGTTCTAATTTATTCATCTATTTTTCATGTTTGGAGGGAGAAGGAATGGTTTTGATTTAAACTAAGAGGAACTGATAAGGAACATGGGTGTCCTCCACTAACCCATTTCCCAAGGAGAGTTCAACCAACTTAGATAGCTATCGAGGTCAACATCCCAAGATTTGGCAAGCATGTGGAAGGGTGCTCCTTCCTTGAGGATGCCACAAGTAGGCCATCTTGGCTAACTTACCTAACTAGTGTGGAGTTTGAGGGACACTGGCCCATTACTAACTTGCAGACTATGTAAGCCTATAAAATCCCACTCAACTCATTAATGAAACTAAGGAAAGTATCATGGTCTCCTAAAATTTATGGGCTTCTCATGTTCCATTTGTTTCATTGGATAAACTACAACTTGTTCTTTGTTTTCTATCTAAATCTTGTTTGGAAGACAACTCATTTTTTTATCAAATCAACCTCTCTTTTTTTGTCTAAGTTTTGTTTACAAAGCAACTCATTTCTTATCAAATCAATCTTGAGTTTTTCTACATAGATTGCTAAACACCCAACAACTCAACTAATCCTCCATACTTCCTTAAAACCTTCTTTAAAAACTTATTTTAATGCAATAATCGGGATAAATCAAATCACTTTTTCAAATATATCAATGAAATAACTCTCTTTCACATTTTCAAACATGTCAACTAAATAACCCCTTTTCCAAACATGAGAAATAAATATAAATTCACATCACCCTTTTAAAATTAACTTTCTTAGTTCCAAATGAATATAAATATAGTCATGTTTTACCTACAAATCTCTTTTAAAATTAACTTACCAATAACCAACCAAATGACAAGAAATATATCCTACTTTATAAAATAATCTCATTATTTCATAAACTTATTTTCAATATTTTCATTTACTTATGTTTTATTCATAGGCTAATCAATATTTATTTAAAAAATTAAACATTATCATTTAACATTATCATTTTGTTGAAAAAATATATTTTTATAACAAATATATCATAATGAAAAAATTTAATTTAACAAGTTTATACAATTTTAAAAATCTTTTTAATTTAAAATATATATAATTTCAAAAATGAATATAATAAAATTTCAAAATTTTATCTTATAACAATTTTTTTATTTATCTTTTAAAACCATAACCCTTCTTATATTCCCAAAACCCTCATGTTAAAAAAACACTTCTTATATTCCAAAAACTTCTTGGATTCCAAAACCCTCATATTAAAAGAGCATATGGATTCAAAGAAATGATGTTATATTTGGAACATTTTCTAGATAACTTTAATTCTCTCATCATAAAGTTCTTAACATAAACCATTAAATTTTTTTAAAATATGAACGGTTTCTTAATTCTCTTTCAAATATGAACATTTCTCTTAATTTTACTTCTCTTTAAAATTTGATGATTTTCATCTAATGTAAAACCCTCAGTACAAATCTCCAATTATTTGTCCATAAAGGCTCACATTAACTCTACGTTGTGAGGATGTAGTATTTCGGCATCTCAGCCTTCACCCTTCATCTAAGCATTCTTGTCTTTCAATTTATTAAGTCGAAAGGCCCATTTTTATATAACCTATGTGGCATTTTTATATAACCTATGTGGGGAAAGTGTTTCTCTATCCAAATATTAAATTGATCAATTTAAAAAAAATCTTGTATCAATTATAAAAATATTTAAATAAAAAAAAAAAGAATGCAAGTGTTAAATTACTTAAATCAATATTATATAAATATAAAATAAAACAAATATGGATTTATAAAACAAATTGCAATTGTGTATCATATTTTATGGTCCGATGTATAGCACCTTTCTTGAATATATATTTTGATGTATATAGATGGAAGGAAAAAGTCATAGATGGCTGAAACTACCTTTCGCACGAGAGGAGACAATTTTTTGTACTATTTGATTTTAAGAATAGCAATAGTACGTTTTTTTTTCGGTAGAAAAAAAAAATTGCAATTGTGTAATTGTAATTATAAATTGTAATTAATTGTAATTGTAATTGAAAATTATAACTCTAATTACAGTGATAGGTGTTTAGATATTATATGAGATTTTGAACTTTCTTGAGTACCAGAGTAACAAGTGTGCAATCCAAATTAATTTCATGGTCGTCGTATCTTGTTATGTTTAAATGCATCTTGATTAAGATTTAAATAAGCTATAGTTAAGTGGTGGTTAAAAAAAGATATATTTATTAAATAGTATTTGTTGTATGTTTATATTAATTAGTTTAATATTCATGCTAGTTTAATGTTTGTATTAATTCATGGCACTTAACTTGACTTATGGATGTTCACTAGCCACAAATTAAATTAAATGGCTGTACTAATTATAAATTATAAATTGCAAATCTGTCAAGAAATTTGATCATTATCCAAAATCATTGAATAACTTACTAGAAAAACTACATGGAAGACCATTTAAATGAAGACTTTGAATGTCCATATCGTAATTACGTTATATTATCTTGAAGAATCATTGAATAATTTAGTGTATATATCCATTGATAAGCTACATCGAAGACCATTTAAATTTCAAAACAACCATTCACCTCCAAGTAAGAAAAGTAGTTATGGTTCGTGATCAACCGTTACAAATTTTCGCAATCGATCAGTCTACGAATGGCTCAGAAAATTGCGCGCGTCTTAGAATATCGGCGTCAATCAATGTACTGGGAAAAGAGTGCCATATTCTTTCTTTTTCTCACCACCTTTCGTCTATTTCGCATCTTTTCTTCACATAAATCCGATTTGATCTTTGGAATAAACGCACATCAATAAAGCTATGGGTGCTGTGCATTTGATTTAATTTTTAGATTGCACATCCGACGAAAATATATGGAATTTGATCGTCAACATGTTTGTTTTTTCTGTATACAAGTTTCAATCGTGAAACTTCTACATGTGCAGACCACGACACGCTATTTCCTGGATAGGGTGTGTGAGTTGTAGACTATAACAATCCTATCAATTAAAAGTTAATATACGTGGATCCCAGCAGCATTAACAATGGAAAAATAATGTGGCTGATTTGAGTATATCAACGGTTTTTAATTAATATGATTGTGAATACACTACAAGAAAAAGGGCATTTTAGCCTCACATTGGCACCACTATTTGTAAAGGATTTGGGAAATCCTCACTTTTTAAATAGTGGTGCAAAAGTGGTGATAATGTGGGGATACGCAAGTGGTGCTAATATTTATGGTGCAAATGTAGTGTTGGTCAAAAAGTTGATTTTGGTGTTAAATGAATATGTGGCATCCCATGGTGTATGGTGCAAACCACCAAAACCAATCCTAGGTGGATTGAGATTTTATGGTGCAAAACACCAAAACCAATCCAACATGGATTGAGACTTTCTAGTGCAAAACACCAAAACTATTGTTATTATTATTTAATATACACAAACTTGTATATGGTGCAAAGCACCATAAAATAACAAGTGGTGCAAAGCACCATAAAATAATAAATGGTGAAAAAAAAAATACAAATCACATTAATTATATATATATAATATGTGATTTATATTGCAAATTTTGAACATCCTTGCTTTCCTTTTCCCACTGAAAATTGTGATCTCCATTTCTAACCGAGAATATGAATGAAAATATTAAATTTATAAATATAATCTGGCTTCATTTCTATTAGAATTCAATAATAAATGTAACACACACAAGATATAGGATTCAAAGGAATATCAAATAATCACATTTATATGTTAAACCTAATATAAAAAATGTATAAATGCAGTAGAATTGTGGACAGTTATAAATAAATATTTCCATGACAACGGAAAAGAAGACAATCTAAAGCAAGGGAGACAAAATAAGGTTCAAGGTGCAAGAAGCTAGAGAATGCAAATATTTATGATGGGGCACAGTGGAATCAAACCACCAATCTTCTGCATTACAATGCAGATACTCTACCATTGAGCTAGTACCCTGCAACTTCATATACAAGAAGAATATTTGTATATTTTTAGAGTTTTTTAAAGCAATGAACACATGAAGCATGAAATACTCAACATATTTCACTAATTCGACGGATTGATTTGCAGGATCTGTTATGCAAGCCCCAAATCTCAGATAATATCTAAACACTTATTGGTGTAATTAAACATTAAATTATATTTATTTTAAACTTTAGATTACAAAAATTAAATTTATGATTGTTTAAAGTGTATTTCGTTTACTCAATACAATATAGAAAAGAGAATAAAATTTAAAGTTAAATTTGCATCTGTAAATTGCTAATCCTTCCAAATCCTTAATAAAACATAATTTCAGCTAAATCTACACTAAATAAGTAAGCCAAACCATCTAATTTATGATACAATAGTTGTATAACTAGAGATACAAAGCTCTATGTCAATTACCAATATTTACTTCATTTGTGTAAATTCCATATGGCATCCCACTGAGGAGAGGCCAAAAAGTTGCAAAGCTCTATCTCAAAATTCAATTATTTACACATCTCACATAAGATAAAAATCAGACAATAGTTTAGATGGATCTATTGTGCCCAACGCTACAAGGTTTGAGAGACAACTTTAAAGCATCCCGTCATTAGTCCACAATGATAGCAATTCGGAAGAATACATACCATTGATTACACCATTTTCTGTTGACATTTAGTAAAATGGACATGATTCCTTTTCATGTGATTGAGACCATTCTTCTTGATTGAATCCAGATTCTTCAAATAAGTTCCATGTACACACAGTGCATTTCATGAAAATAAAGTGTTATTCCATATATGCAGTAGAACACAAAATAAAAAGTAAAGATGTTGCATCCCACCATGTCACAAAATCCATTTATGTTGTCCCATCTAGGGCAGGGAGGGAAGGGGAATCATCCTAATGTTTACTAATTAAAAGGTATAGAAGCTTCTTTTATAGACATAAAGAAATCTGAATAAGTTCACAATACTAGATTTTGACTAAAAGCTCAAGAAATGTCACAAGAAATCTCAATAAGATCACAATACTATATAATTGAATCTTCCACAATTTTTGCTAAAATAGTGCTAGACACTTTGAAGAAGCACAATAACTGAATCATGTAAACAAAGAAGATGCCTCAACGCAGAAGTTATGGATTAGTACTCTTTTATGCATGATTGCATAAGACAATTCATTGCTTTCTTTGTTTAAAATGGTATTTCCTTTGCACTAACCTAACTTTGTCCAACATAAAGAAAAATATCAAATGCTTACAGAACTTAGGAGACATAAATCTTGCAATATATCTAAATATTATGTCTTCGTAATCTATATTTTGTAACATGAAAAAGTTTAAATTTTCATTCAAATAAAATACTTATTCTATCAAGCAATACATCAGTAAAAACAAAAGGTAGTGTTGGTACCAAATTGTGCCTATCAAAATTTTTAGATTCTGGCACTACGTATGTAAAGAGGGACTCTGATTTTCGATGCTGGAAAGTCCTCTAGCATCTTTGTCAAAGCCTTGAATTTTTATCAACTTGGTCAGTCTCTCCAACTCTCAAATCTTTCACGTGAAGTCTTAAAATCCGAGTTGATGAACATTTACCTATGTCCTTATCCATCAATAAATGTGAGCTTAACCTATGGCCTTTGATTTCAATTTACATTGCTTAGTGGCCTTTATCTTTATTACATCAAGCCAAATATTAAAAAAACATAAAATAATATTGTTTTAAAATTATTCTTTATAGTTTTAAAAGAATGTTTTATATTTGTTTTTCTTTAAAGTTTGGTGATTTAAAAAAAAGTTATAACCATATGTTATGGTTTATTGATCCATGCACCCATTAAGCCTTTTATTTATCCTTCATGTGATTTCTTTTAAAAAAGGGATAAGTCTTGCCTCTTTTAAAAGAGGTCTTTCGTATTGTTTTAATACCAAGGCTAAAGCTCATTTGTCACTAACCAAGCTCATCCAATTTAAATCCTAGCCGCCATTCCTTTTGAGTCCTACCACACAAGCTCCAAGAAAAGTCCACGGTTCAAACCTTTATGCACTACGCGTCAACTGAAGATAAAAGAATTGATGCATAAAAATATGTAATGTGTATTATGCTTGTGCATGTAGGATAATTTCCATTGCACTAAATTAAAAACAAATGCCAGGTTACAAGGTTAGCACTCATACAAGGCGCTAAGAGTAAAGGCCCACAAGGAGAAAGACAGACTTTCAATTCAGTGAGCTTGAGTTAAATGTCATGGTTAATGGATCGCCAATGAACACCCGAGTGCTCAGCTGTTGAAAAGATGGCATATTTCTTTCTATTTATCAGAAGGATCGACAACCAAGATCGCAGGTGTCAAGAAGAAGCCAAAAGAGATTGCGCCCTGAAGAAGCCAGGTCATAAGCCAAGCTTACACCTCATCACACGAAACTCCAAGTCTCAAGCATGCGCCCAGTTGTCATAATTGTTAACATTCATATTTCCAATCATGTTGACAGTGCCAAAATAAAAATGACCATCTCCAAGTTCGAATTCAATATCAACAGAAAATTTATGTGCCCCTCGAATTTCAAAGAAGTCAAGAGCTTGATGGAGACAAGCTTGCAAAGTTTAAGTTTCGGTGATGTCTGAATGTTAAAGGATTCACCAGCTATTGTCAAATGTAGCCACAGGTGAGCACCCATATGTCGAGACCACCCAAGATATGAGCATTATATTTCAAATATCAGATGCCAATCTCTTCAAGATTACTATTCGATGCTAGAATAGAGATAAAGGAACTGCCACTTAATCATTTCACGTGAAATCTAATGTAGTATCGTGGCTTTAAGTCAAAATCAATTGGCAACTGAAAACTGTGATAAAATTTGTGTTAAAGTGATTGACCGAAGACAAAGTGTTAAGACATGGATGTGTTAAAGCGTTAGTATGCATCTACCAGGCGTCAATGAGGATGACCAAGTGGTGAAAACACCCAACAGAATCAACCTTTGATAAACAGCGCAAACTTTGTCTTATATAGAAGAATTGTGGAAGCCAATGCCACAAGAGCACACAAGTGCCAAATGTCACAATCTTAATCTCTTTTATTGTTGTTATTTTCATTTAAGATTTATATTTATCAAAGAACAAGATCACCACGACCTCTCAAGCTAATTACACAGTTTTGATCATTAGAGATTTGTCTATTGCATTTTGAGCCTTTACATGTTTTTCTATGGCCAATGGAAATCCTCAGTAGTTGTAGTACTGAAAAGGGAAAACTTTATATGTGTTGCATTTTGAGCTTTTACATGCTTTTCTATGGGCAATGGAAATCCTCAGCAGTTGTAGTACTGAAAAGGGAAAACTTTATATTTCTGGTTTCAATGCACCAAAGGCAGGAGAAGATTCAAAGAGTAATGATGCTATACAAGGTTTCTTGGGGACAAATAGTTCTGGTGATTTTGGTCATCAAAGAAATATTATCTTCATTGTTAGCTTAGATGCCTATCAAAGTGCATTTGATCCTGTAAATTGTGGCTGACTGAATACTGAGCAATGAAGCTTCCACAATTGTACCTGTTGGATTGTTGAAATCTTTTATAGCATTTCAAAGATGAAAATCAGTATTTAAAAGGTTAAATTCAGAATTTCGAGAGCACCTTGCAGCAAAGGAGCGATGTTTAAACCTTCAAATATACATGATCCAAGAGAGCATTAAATAAACATTCAAATATGCTAGCTAGAAAAACAGAGCATCTTGTGAAATTATGAGGCAGAAAATTATGGATATCCTCCTCAGAAAAGAAAGCAGTACATCAATCATGATTTTATCTTTGCTCTGGTTAATTTTGGATCCTAATATCCTCTTGTTTTATATACCTGTTCTCATAAAGTTTGGGAGAATGTCTTTTCCCAAATATTCATTGGGCATTTTCTGTCAAAGTTGATTCCAAATTACCTTTTCATATCAAGCAGAATTGACAAGGCACACGAGTAGTTCTTCAGGTTATCTACAAGTCTTCAATGAATTTTGATTATATGCATCAAAATTAGATTCAAAGGCAACAATTTCGGGTCAGCATTCAAGAGGATCATCATTTCAGATCTGAAGGAGTTACTTGGCAGGTGGTAGAGCATTCAAATAATCAACAAGCAAAGTGAAATGTGAAGTTCTCCAAGGATCCATATCTCCAAGCCCACTTCAAGGTAGCAGTTGAGGATCGAGAGCTTCAAAAGATTATCATTTAAGTTTTTATGATCATAAAACCCTGATTTGAAGGTAAATCCAGCATTTCGACTGCATGTGGCAACGTTTAAAAATTCAAGGCTGGAAATCATATATTTTCAAATTTCAAGCGACGTTATCATTTCCAGATTTCAAGAAGAATAGATTGAGGGTCAAAGAAAATGATAGAAAAGTGAACCTGAGAGGTTATTTCTAGATTTTAAGTCTTATATCAGAGAAATCTGATTTTAAATCTGAATTTTGCTATTTTAAGTGTATTTGATAGTGTGTGATCCTTTTCTGGTGGATCTAAACTTTGTTGTACTTCATCTATATATTGTAAAAAAACACACAAAAAAGGGTGTTCCATCCGAGAGACTGTGGGATATTGTAAAGGGTCGACCCTTGTATTTGGAAGGGCTAAGAAATGCTCTGTAATTGTTTTGGGAGTCCTATAATTTGAGGTAAGGTTTTAACTGCTATGAGCCTGATTTGCATTGTATGTTAAATATGGATATTTTGCAGTTTTATCTAGATTTAGTGTAGTCATGGAATCCTTCATAATAACGTTTTTATAAATAGTTTCATCCTTTCTATGCCAAGCCAGTATCATCTTCTTTCTATGCTTCTCCGGGATCAAAGCCATTCTGTGATTATGAGTCAGTAACCGGGACTACTATGAAGACTCGAAAGAGGAACAGTACCATCCGGACTCACTTCTAGTTATGATAGAATGTGGTTATAAGGTCAGGCATGACGACCAGTATTAAGATCTGCCTTTGGGTCGGAGTCAACAAGATGTTCCAAGGCAGCGAGGGGACCATTGTTCTGAGGTACGTGCCATTGTTTCTTCCGAGCCTTGTTGATCAACTGGTTCTTTTGGGCATTGATCTGTTGGTTATAAGCCTTGTTCCGATTAAGCTAATTGCGATTTGTTGGTTCTCACTGAGCCAATACTTTTCTTTGATCTGAGTTACTGCTGGACATGGAGCAAGGGGGTTCTGCTGGGTGGTTGTGTCAGTGGTGGAAAAATAACCAAATTGCATGCGGTAAAATCACAGAACATATACGGGGAAATCAAGGGATGTTTTGCAGTTTGATCATAGTAAAAATTGGGACTGGAGGGGGATTTAAAATGACCAGGACAAAATGGATAATAAAAAAACAATATTTTTGCAATATTATTCAATAGGCCAACATGAAAATGACCACTATTCTAGATATATATTGATCATGGAAAAAATTTGTGAGAAATATTCAACAGCAAAGCATCCACTCATAAAGATTCAGGAAATGAAAATTTTCTAAACAGAAATATTAAACCCACTCAGTTGTTATTGCAATATCATAATAATATACTGATGTAAGAGTAGTAGAAGATACAATTTCTTACCTGGAACTTCTTTTGCTAGAGCTTGAAGAAAACCCTGGATTCAAGGCTAGAGTTCACAAGGGTGGAGCCAAACCCTCCTCGAGGAGCTTGTCCATTTTACTCTTTTCAAGAAAACCCCGTTGTTGAAGCTAGAGCTCCCAAGGGTGGAGCCAGACCCTCCTCGAGGATCTAGCCAGTTTTACTCTTTTGAATAAAACCCCAGTGTTGAAGCTAGAGCTCCCAAGGGCAGAGCCAAACCCTCCTAGACGACTGGTCCAAAATAATTCACTAGAAGCAATATTAAAGCAATACATTCCTCGAGTCCTTTGCTCAAATTAAAGTGGCATTATTTATGTCCTTTGGCCCTCTATTACGGTAAATCTCATAACCTCATGTCACGGTCCAAACAGTCCCATTCGACAGAGCACCTAACATTGACGGCTTCCATTCATACAAACTGATAGAATCGTAGCCAATGTGCAGCCGGTGGAAAAACCCAGGCCGTCAAATAGCCAAGCAAAAGGTAGTCGTAAGGAAAAAAATCCAGGCCATCGAATCCAGGAGTAGTTGGGCGTAGGTGAGCAAACCCCATTCCATCGGGTCCATGAGCAGGTGCGCAAATAGTGAAAACCCCAATGTTGATAATGTGCAGATGGACGAAAACCCCAAACTCTCGAATCCATGCGCAGGTGTGTGAATGAATGAGTGAAACCCCAATATTTGTTTCAACATAGGGTCGTTCCCCTTGTAACTTTTGGTGCCCTTGAGAAGAAAGGGGTAAAATTATATTTTGGAAAATGAAAAAAAAATTAAAGTGAGTAGGTTTGAGACATTTTGTAATTATTGTCTCAAACATATGTTTTAAAACAACTAGAAGTAGTGAAGGAGGCTCAAGGATAAAGATCCAAGTAGCTAGTGCAAAAACTAAAAGTCAATTCAAGGATGAATCTAGATCATTTAAGAATCATATGATGATGCAAGTGAATCAGAACATCTTGGAGAACAAACACAGATCAAGCCAGGTGTGAAGTAGTTCATGAATCTAGGATAAAGATCCAAGTAGCTAGTGCAAAAACCAAAAGTCAATTCAAAGATGAATCTAGATCATTTAAGAATCATATGATGATGCAAGTGAATTAGAACACCTTGGAGAACAAACACAGATCAAGCCAGGTGTGAAGCAGTTGAAAGAGATCCATGAAGATTTTTTTTTTTAAACTTTAGTTAGAAGCTTGGATAAACATTCTATTTCATGCATATATAGCTTAGAGATTGAACTCTAGAAATTATGTGGGAGTCGAGAAGAGAAAATGAGTCTAGTTACTTCAAAATTTTGTATGCAAAAGATATGAGTATTGAAGACCAAGCAAATGACAAGCCACTCTAATGATAGAAACCATATTGTACAACTTTTGTGATCTATATTTCTTGATATTGTAAAACTTTCATGATGTATATGTTGTATTGTAGAACTTTTGTGATCTATATTTTTTTATATTGTAAGACTTTCCTAATGTATATGCTATCGTGATTAGTCTAAGACATTTTTCACTTCTAGCAATTGTGATAGAATAACTAATTTTGCTACATATTCTATAGCATAATATGATTCTATGTAAGAATGGTGAATAACATTTTGACTTATATTTAAACATTAGAAATACAATCTAAGAAGACTATATTTTTATTTATACAAAACACTTGAACATGAATATTGCATGTACAAACATGTAGTGGTCCAACCACCTAATGGAAACAACATCCTGATACCTTCAATAAGCCATGTGTGGTCGATGGAGGAAACCTACTTAGTTCTAAATGCTTAGAAGATTCCTTTAGAGCTTGAGGTTTAGGTCTCATCCACTAACCATGTATAAGGACCTAAGGCCACAAGATCCAAATACATAGCACTATAGATATCACTCCAAATTTGTGCATGGTGGTTTGAAGCAATGTTCATGGCTTTGAATGCCTCAATAGTTTCTTTAGGGACAAAGACATTGTATTCTTCCCTAGAATATCATTTCCAAGGCCCTAAGACACTATATACTACTCAAAACAACTTGTTGTCATCGACATCCTAAATCATAGTCTAATAAGACACTCAAGTGGCCATGTGTGGTTGGTGGAGACCACCTCCTTAGCCTTAGATGGAGATCACGTCCTTAGACAAACGCATAGTCTTCTTCCTTAGAATATCATTCACAAGGCCTTGACACAAGTAGATATTACTCAAAATATATAATTGTACTAATATCCTCAATCATAATCCAATGCTACCTTCAGGAGGCTATGTGTGGTTGGTTGAGGTATCCTTCTTATCCTTGGATGGATAGAATATTCCTTTAGTGCCCAAGGTTGAGGTCTCCTCCCTTGACCATGTCCAATGCCCCAAGTCCTAATGACTTCGATGCATAGTGCCATGGATACATTATGAAGCTATGTGTGGTGCTTTTTGGCATTATTTATGGCTTTGTATGCCTAAGGCATGGTCCTCTTCTATAGATTGTTGTTCCTAGGGCCCTAAGACATGTGTCTAATGCTCAAAGCCAACTGTTGGCATTAAAATCACCAACCATAAACCAATGATACCCTCAAGAGGCCATATGTGGTTGGTGAAGGCATACTTCTTAGACACAGATGGCTAGAAGCTTCCTTTAGGGCCCTATGTTTAGGTCTCTTTCATTGACCATGTCAAATGCCCTAAAGCCACAATACCTAGATACATAGTGCCATGGATACACCTGCAAAGTCATGTGTGGTTTTCTAAGGAATTTTTCATGGCTGTGGAATCCTCAATGATTTCTTTAGGTCCAAAGCATGTTATTCCTCCCTAAGACTTCATTCCTAACACCCTAAGACATGTACATACTTGTCAAAACACCCTAATGTCACTAACATCCTTGATCATAGGCCAATGACCCTCGAAAGGCCATGTGTTGTTGGTGGAAAGAACCTTCTTATCCCTAGATCGCCATAAGATTCCTTTAGGGATTGAGCTTCATGCCTCCTCCCATGACCATGTCCAATCCCCCAAATTCCCAAGACTTGGATACATAGTTCCATGGATACCCTTGGAAAGTCACACATGGCAATTTAAGGAGTTGTTCATTGTTTTTGATGACTCAATGGTTTCTTTAGGGCCAAGGGCATGGTATTTCCCCTAGAATGCCATTCCCAAGGCATTGATAAACATACATATTTTTCAAACCCACCTAATGGAATTATCATCCTTAATCATAGGCTAATGATACCCTCAGGAGGCCATGTTGGTTGGTGGAGGAAACCTTCTTAGCCTTGTATGGATAAAAGATTTCTTTAAGGCCCAAGTTTCAAATTTCTTCCATTGACCATGCTGAAGACCTCAAGGCCCTAATACCTAGATACAAAGCTCAATGGATACCCTTTCAAATTCATGCATAGTGCTTTGAGGCGTTGTTCATGCTTCTAGATTCCTTAGTGGTTTATTTATTGCCAAATGCATGGTATTATTCTCTAAAGCATCATTATTGAGGTCCTAAGACACCTACATACTTCTCAAAAACACATAATTGCATTAGTATCCTCAATCATATTCCAATCATACCCTCAACAAGACATGTGCGGTTGGTTGAGGTGATCTTCTTAGCCTTGGATCTTCTTTAGAGCCAAACACATGGTCCTCTTCTATAGAGTGTCATTCCCAAGGCCCTGAGACGTGTGTCTAATGCTCAAAACCAACTATTGGCGTTAAAATAACTAATCATTGACCAATGATACCCTCAAGAGGCCATCTTTGTTTGGTGAAGGAATCCTTCTTTGACACAGATGGCTAGAAGATTCCTTTAGGGCCCTATTTTTATGTCTCTTTCATTGACCATGTCGAATTCCCTAATGCCACAAGACCTAGATACATAATTCCATGGATATCCCTACAAAGTCATGTGTCGTTCTTCGAGGCATTGTTCATGGCTGTGGAATCCTCAATTATTTCGTTAGGGATAAAAGCATGTTATTCCTCCCTTGAAATCCATTCCCAACACACTGAGACATGTACATACTCCTCAAAACACCCTAATGTCACTAACATCCTCAATCATAGGCCAATGACCCTTGAAAGGCGATGTGTTGTTGGTGGATAGAACCTTCTTATCTCTAGATGGATAGAAGATTCCATTAGAGATTGAGCTTCATGCCTCCTCAGTGGAGGCAAACTTCTTAGAGCTTGAGCTAGATCTTAAGCTTGTTTTTAGTGGAGGCAAACTTCTTAGCCTAAGATGGATATACGAATCATTTAGAGCTTGATATTGAGGTCTCCTCCGCTAACCATGTGTAAGGCCCTAAGGCCACAAGACCTAGATACATAGTTCCATAGATACCCCTTTAAAGTAATTCATGGTGGTTTTAGGTAGTGCTCATGGCTATAGATGCCTCAATGATTTCTTTGGGGCCAAAAACATGGTCTTCTTCCATGGAACATAATTTCTAAGGGTTTAATACATGTACATACTACTTAACACTGCCTAACGGTAAAAACATCCTCAATCATAGGCCAATTATTCAATTTGGAGGTTGTGTATGGTTGGTGGAGGCAAACTTCTTAGCCCTAGATGGATACAAGCTTCCTTTAATGGCAAAGGTTCAGGTGTCCTCCACTAACCATGTCGAAGGCCCCAAGGCCAGAAGATAGATACATAGAACAATGGGTCCTGTTATCAAAATACTTTACTCACAAGCAAGCAAAGGTGGTCTTGATCGACATACCCCAATTGGTGCTAAACCTTATCTAGAGAAACAACTGGGTTAGGGATGCTTAGGTACCAACAATATTGGACAAATTTCTCATTTTTTTATTCTATTTGGATACCTTTATGAAGTAATGCATGGTGATTTGAGGCATTTTTCATGGCTATCGATGTCTTAATGGTCTCAAGGCCCTAGGATAGGTACATAATGCTCAAAACCACCAAATGGAACATATATCATCAATCATAGGCCAGTGATGCCTTTACAAGCCCATGTGTTATCGGTAGAGGCATTCTTAGCCTTGCATGGCTAGAATATTCCTTTAGGGACCGAGGTTCAGGTCTCCTCCATTGACCATGTCCAAGTCCCCAAGGCTACAAGACCTAGATATATATCACCATTGATACCGATATTGATTCATTTGTTGTTCTTTGAGGCATTATTCATGGATCTAGATGCCTCAATGGTTTATCTATGCCCAAAGGAATGATCTTATTCCCTAAAATATATTTCCCAAGACCCCAGGATGCCTAAATAATTCTAGAAAAAACTTAATGGAACCCACATTCTCAATCATATGCTAATGGCACCCTTAGTAGGCCATGTCTGGTTGATGGAGGAAACCTACTTAACCCTATATGGATAGAATATTCTTTTAGGGTTGGAGGTTCAAGTATCCTCCATTAAGCATGTCCAAGGACCCAAGGTCATAACATCTAGATACATAGTGCCATAGATATCTCTAAAAATCCATGCATGGTGCTTCAAGGTAGTGTTCATGGCTCTAGATTCCTCAACTATTTCTTTAGGTCCAAAGGCATGGTATTATTCCCTAAAACACCATTCCCAAGGCAATAAGACACCTACATATTTCTCAAAATCACCTAATGTAACTGAGATCCTCAACCATGGCCAATGATACACTCAGGATGCCATTTTTTGTTAGTGGAGGAAAACTCCTTAGCCCTAGATGGCTAGAAGATTCCCTTAGGGCCTAAGGTTCATGTGTCCTCCACTGACCATGTCTAAGGTACCAAGGTAAGAAACCTACATACATAATGCCATGGATATCCCTACAAAGTCATGCATGATGCCTTGAGACATTATTCATGGCTCTGAATGCCTCAACAATTTATTGAGGGCCAAACAAATAGTGTTTTCCCATAAAATATAATTCCAAACACCCCAAGACACATATACACTACTCAACACCACCAAATGGCACTGGCATCATCAATCATAAGCCAATGATACCCTCAAGAGGCCATGTGTTGATTGTGGAGGAAACATTCTTAGCCATGGATGGATAGAAGATTCCTTTAGGGCTTGAGGTTTAGGTCTTATCACTTGACCATGTCCAGCAGCCCAATTCCCCAAGCTTTGATACATAGTTCCATGGATACCCTTCGGAGTTATGTGGTTTGCTTCATGGCATTATTTAATGGGTTTGGATAGGGTTAAAGGCATGGATTCTTCAATGGAATATCATTGCCAATGCATTAAGACATGTAAATATTTCCCAAAACCACCTAATGGCATTGGCATATCCAATCATAGGATAATGGTATCCTTAGGATTCCATTTTTGGTTGGTGGAGGAAATATTCTTAGCCACAGATATCTAGAAGCTCCATTTAGGTCACTAAGTTCAATTCTTCTCCACTCCCCATATTGAAGCTCCTAAAGCCACAAGACCTAGATACATAGTACCTTGGATACCCATCTGAAGTCATCCATGGCATTGTTCATGGCTCTAGATTCCTAAATACTTTCTTTAGGGATAAATGCATGGTATTGTTCCATACAACACCATTCTGAAAGGCCTAAGACACATACGGTTTCCTCAAAACCACCCAGTGGCATAGACATCTTTATCCCTAGAATGTCATTCTCAAGGCCTTCAGACATGTACACATTTCTCAAAAACACCTAATGGCACCACCATACTTAGTCATAGGACAATGAGAACCTTAGGACGCCATGTGTGGTTGGTGCAGGAAATTTATTTAGGGACCAAGGTTCAACTCTCTTCCATTGACAATGTCAAAGTGACAAAGACCCAAAGACCTAGATACAAAGCACCATGAATATTGTTGCAAAGTTATGCATGGTGCTTTGAGACATTCTTCATGGCTCTAGATGCCTCAATGGTTTTTTTAGGGAAAATTTCATGGTATTGCTTCCTAGAGCATCATTTCCAAGGCCCTAATACATGTACATATTTCCCAAAACCATTTAAAGTCACTAATATCCTCAATCATAGGCCAATGATACCCTCAAGAGGACATGTGTGGTTGGTGGAGGCAATCTTCTTAGCATTCAATGTCTATAATATTATTTTTGCTCCAAAGGTTTAAGTCTCTTCCCATGACCATTTCTAATGCCCCAAGACCCCAAGACACAGATAGCGAGTGCCATGAATATCTCTGTGAGGTCATGCATGGTGCTTAGAGGCACTTTTCATGGATATGGATGACTTAATTGTTTCTTTAGGACCAAAGGCATGGTATTCTTCCATAGAACATCATTCCCAAGGCATTGAGACACATAGATACTACTAAAAAAAACCTGATGGCATTGACATTAACAATAATAGGAAATCAATACCCTTAGGAGTCCATGTGTGGTCATTTAAGGCTACTGTCTCAGACCTATATGTATAAAATATTCCTTTAGGGGTTGAGGTTCAATTCTACTCCCTTGACCATGTCCATGGCCCTATGTCCCCAAAACGTGAAGACATAGAAGCATGGATACCCCTGTGAAGTCATGTATGGTGCTTTGAGACATTTTTCATCGCTTTGGATGTTTTAAAGGTTTCTTTAAAGCTGAATGCATGCTCTTCTTCTAGATAATGTCATTCCCAAGGCCCTGGAACCCTCAATCATAGGTCAATGATACCCTTAGGAGGTTATCTATGGTCGGTGGAGGGAACCTTCTTATCCCTCGATGGCTAGAAGCTTCCCTTAGGGTCCAAGGTTTAGGTATCCTCCACTAACAATGTTGAAGTCCCTAAGGCCCCAAAACATAGATACATAGTACCATAGATACCCATATGAATTCATGCATGGTGCTTGGATTCATTCTACATGGATTTTGATGCCTCAATGAGTTTTTTAGGTTCAAAGGCATCGTATTCTTATATAGAACATCATTCCCAATGCCCTAAGGCATGCACGTATTGATCAAACCCATTTATTGGCACCAACATCCTCAATCACAAGCTAATGTTGTTCTCGGGGGGCCTTGTGTATTTGGTGGAGGAAACATTCTTAGCTTTGGATGCCCAGAATATTCCTTTAGGTCCTATGATTTAGGTCTCCTGCATTGACCATGTCCAAGGAGCTAATGTCACAGTCCCTTCATACATAGCATAGTGGATACCCATATGAAGTCATGCATGGTGCTTCGAGGCATTGCTCATGGATATGTATGCCTCGATGTATTGTTTAGTGCCAAAGACATGGTATTCCTCCCTAGAATGTCATTCCCAATGTACTAGGACAACTACATAAGGATCTTTCTTTCTTTGTATCACTCCATTCGAGGCCTCGAGATCCATCCTACTATGCAAAACCCTTGATTGTGCCCATATACAACTTTTATTGCAAATATCCACTTTAAGGGGTTTAATTTATGGTTCATGGCATTAATCATTGCTCATTATGTCAATAATCTTATGTTAGGGCTCAATTCCATCAATGTATTCCCCAACCATGGTCCAAGACCGATCCTTAGTGCAAAAAACTACATATTGCCACCCATATCCCACTTTAAGGATAACGATCTCTTACACAGTTCATGTTCTCCTATGTGACATTTTGAGTCATTGCTCTTAGCTCAAGCTCCCTAAAACCTTCCTTTAGATCCTAAGTCTTGTGATTCCTCCCACAAATATGTCGAAGGTTCTAAGACACATATCTAGTGTCACAATTTATATCAATACTCAAACTCCAATGGTAACATTGGGAGTTCACATGAGTGTGTTTCAAAGCCTCGCTTAGGGTTTAAAATCCATGTTTCCTCCTATGACATTATAGAAAACCATGAGATCCATATATACTAGGAAAAACCTCATAATGGCTTGATGTCCTCACTTAGGGGGTAAATAATACCCCTATGAGGCCATGTATAGTGGTTCGAGGTGTTTCTTTTGGTCTTGGATGCCAAAAATATATTATTATGGTTTAAGGGTTGGGTTTCCCTACTCAAACATGAGAAGGGACCTGAAACCTATATATAGTGCTTAAAACCCCTTAGTGACATTTATACCCCCAATATTAGGCCAAGGATACCCTCAATAGGTCTTACGTGGTGTTTCAAGGTATACTTGTTAATATAATATTCCTGGATATGGTGGTTCGTTGGTGGGGATAGATGGATTTCATTCCATCCACCCGGGTTCAATTCTGTTGAGACATCTTCTGGCTTGGATGACCGGTTGAAGGTTTGCTCGACCTACCATCCATGATATGTGGGGAAGTTTGTTGGGATTTACCATGCGTGTTAGCTTTCCTTGATTCCTTCAGAATAGCAGGAAGGTGGTATTTTCTGTGTGAAAAAAAATATTCCCAAAGGTTTCCCCTAATGTCAAAGGCCTGGGTTTGCTCTTGTAATCATGTATATTCCCCAAAGACATATACCTAGTTCTATTTCCTCTAATTCTCCCCTATATCCCTATTATAAGTCCATGGATCTTCTCAAAAAGTAATTTGTGTTGGTTTAACACATCATTATTATCGCTACATGCCTAGAAGCTTCATTTATCCCAAGGACTAGGTTTCTTGTATTAACTAGGTCAAGGGAAAGTAAACCTATCACTATTGGTCAAAACCTTATAATGGAATTAATTCCCACACATAGAGGCAAAGGATACTCTTACAAACACATGTGATGATTATCCTTCTTGGTCCTAGATTCCTAAAACCTTTTTTTAGGGCCCAAGGTAATGGTTTCCCCCCTCAATCATGTCTAGGAGAAATTTAATAAGATCAATAAAAGTGTAATAATCAAATTTCAATTCAAATAACTTTTATTACTATTTTATAACGTAATAAATTAAAAATGATTGACTTTAATTATGTGTCAATACTAAAATTAATATGAATTTATTTGCTTAAATAATATTAAAAAGGTATAATGGAATTGAGTTAGTTACAAAATAATTATTTATGAACTTGTTCTTCTTGTGGTGCAAAGTCTCATAAATGAATCATGTGAATTCATTTGTTTAAATAACATGCACATAAATAATTGAATTTGTTGTGATTGCGATGTAAACCCTCATATATTAGTCTTGAGCATTTATTTGAATGAAAAAAAAATGAATTAAGTTATTTGCATTTATTTGAATGAAAAAAATGAATTAAGTTATTTGCTTTTATTTGAATGAAAAAAATGAATTAAGTTATTTACAAAATAATTATTTCTCAAGTTGTTGTGTTTATGGTGTGAATTAGCATAATTAAATCATATTTGTACATGTCCATGCAACAAATAATCATTTAACACCACTATATGGCACTTGCCAACATGGTATTTCTCTAGCCATAGGATTCCTTTAGCCTAAGGTCATTCTTGCTGCTAAAAACTTAATAATTATACTATCCATCAAGAAATTTAATAAGATTAAAAAAAATTCTCAATTGAATTTAATCAAATTTCAAGTAATAATTTGTATTACTACTTTATAATAATAATAAATTGAAAATTGTTGTTTTTATTATTTTCCATTATTTGTTTAAATAGTATAAAAATAAATTAATCTTGATTATTTATTCGAATGAATAAACATAAGATAAATAATTTAATTGAGATATTTACAAAATAATTGTTTGTGAAGTTGTAGTGTTTATGGTGCAAAACCTCATAATTAAATCCTACGTGTACATGCCCATGTGGAAAATAATAACTTAGCACTACTTAATGGTACTTGCCAACAAGGCATTTCTTTTAACATAAAAAGGAAAAGCTCAATTTCCAAAAATATTAATAAACAATATTAACACCACAACATATAAGTGGTGTTAATATCACCACATTAACACCACAAAATATAAGTGGTGCTAATACCACCGCATTAACACCACAAAATATAAGTGGTGCTACTACCACCACTTTAGCACCACAAAACATAAGTGGTGCTAACTTGTGGTGCTAAAAGATGGATTTTCTTGTTGTGATACATTTCGACTTCTTACTTTCTTTTCTTTTTCCAAAATCCCGTTAAGAAAAAGTTCAAAACAAAGAACTTTTAGGTTACATGAGTCAATATGATAGTTGATCATGTTTTACTATTATCATTGATTATGGCTGATGATAGTTGTCTATGGTTGAGTATTGTTTATCACCATTATAGATCCATTAAACCTGTTCTATCAAGCACCAGAGGGATCCAATTTCTTGAGGTGTATTTCTTTTTTTAAATTTAAACTCAAGAAATTTGATTATTTTATAAACAAACATCTATTTTTTAATTATTTTTCATAGTATTTTATTTTATGAACCAGCTTGGATTTTTTTTTAAATACTTTCCATAATTTTTTATTTTATGAGCTGACATGAATTTTTTTAATTATTTTCTTACAAACATTACATCACGTTATAACATCACCCTCATACTTTTTTTTAAATACTTTCCATAATTTTTTTATTTTATGAGCAGACATAAATTTTTTAATTATTTTGTTACAAACGTTACATTAGGTTACAACATCTCCCCCATACTAGGCTCTAGAGCACCTTGTTTCACTCTGTGCAATAACTAACCATATTTGACTATGGCTATATTCAATTATGGTTAAGTATAGTTAAATAAGGTGGACGATGGTTGACCATGGCTAACTATTGTGAACCGCGGCCAAATAATGCTTAATCATTATTAACCATGGTTAATTTTGGTCACATTTTGGTTCACTCTAGTCAACTATGGTGGAATATATTTGACTACATACTTTGGATGACAATCATTGACTAGGATGATTAAGAAATGCATTTTAACTATTATAGAAAACATTATATGTCCTAATCATGCATATCCATTCTTGGCTATGCTTGACTTTTCATTAAGTTTGGTTGAATTTATTTGGCCATTGACAATGGTTGACCATGATTTAATGCAGTTGACTATCAGTGACTCTATTGATTGTACCTAAATTATGTAGACTATATTTGAGTATGGTTGATTATGTTTGATTATGGATGATCATGGTTGATCATGGTTAATCATGGTTAACCATAGTTTCCTTTTGTTGAGCATGGTTAACCATGTTTGACTTTAGTTGATCATGATTGACTTAGATGAACCAAGGTTGACCTCATTATAATATATAATATTTTGGTGGACTATGATTGATTTTTGTTAATCATGGTTAATAACATTTGACAATAATTGATTATGGATCACTATGGTTGATCCGATCCATCTTGGCTTGAATTTGGTTACCATGGCTAACCTTAGTTGGCCATTGTTTTGTATGGTTTACACTAATTAACTATAGTATTCTATGTTTTATTATGGTTAATTGTCTTAACCATTTAGACAAGGGTTGGCCATGGATGACTGTGGTTGATTTTCACTAAGCATGATTCGACATGTTTGACTACGGATGACTATGTTTTACTATGTTTTTATTATGGTTGAATATGCTTTACTATGGATGACTATTATGGACCTTGTTTCATTATGCTTGACTTTTTACCATGGTTGACTACAGTGACTTTGGTTGGCCATGATTAACTATGGTTTACTAAGGATGACAATGGTTTGATTATTATTTAATTAACTATGTTAAATTATGGTTGTCCTGATGTCTTTAGTGGACACTCCACCCATTATCATGGGTCTAGTCACTCCAAACATTACCAAGGGTCTTGTTAGAGCTCACTAAAGAGAAAAACCCTGATGATGGGAGTGGTATCCACTTGAAACAAGAAGACTACTAAACTTTAACATGTGGTTAATCCAAAAGATAACAATATCTGCAACTGTGTAAATCCTCGCTATATGCCTATGGTTATGTTGCATCACAATATACAACTTAGTTCATTTATGTTGAATTGCTATGTTTGCCAATGGTTATGTCAGTTTGACATTCAAAAAGGATTATATTGCATTATGACAATCTTGAAGGTATTTTTGGATTGCTACATTTCACAATGGGCATGCCATGTTGCTTGTGACATTCATCAATGGTTTTATCACATTGCAATGTTCCTTAAGGGTTTCATTCAATTGTAACATTAGTATTTGATGACTTATGTTTGAATTGTTATATTATTAAATAGCTATGTCACATTGTGTACATACATTAAAAATGATGACCATGGTTGAAATTAAAATATGACTACATATATCTTAGTTCACTTATGGGCTAGTGCAAGCTAATGCTACCCAATTATGACACATTACTTGCAATGAAAACCTTTAAAAACATAAATCCGATCACTAAAAATAGATATTAGAGATATTTGGAGAAATTTTTAGAACATAGTGTAAGAAGATGAAACATAGACAATTCAGTTACCTTCTAGAATATATCACTATTATTTATGGAAAATTGACACAAATCCAATAAAATGGTGTTCTCGTCAGATTGCTATGATTTTATTTACAAAACATAATGCATGTGTTCGCATTAGGCCCCGGGTTTGGCATGTAAACATTAAAAAAATGATTTTTTTTTGCAAATTTGTATTTAACATGCGGCTCTTGTGGAGCACTATTTTCCATAATTTTTTAAGGAAATTTAATATTTTTAAAAAATTACTAAAGTCAATGAAGGACAGAAATTAGAAGGTTGAGCATTTGGTCATGCTGTGAGGGTCTTAACACAATCAATGAACTCCTTTTTTTTAGTGTGTAGGTCTTTGTATGCACTTGTGTGAGTTCTTTTTTGTTTTCAAAATAGGTCAATTAGTCAAAAGTTATGAAGAAAATATGAAAGGTACGTTTTTTACATATTTGACATGTGACCAAATAAAAATATAAATAAAATATATTTTTTTACATATATATATATATATATATATATTTGGAATATGCACATAAATCTCTACATGTCTATGCAATTTTGTTAACAACAAACTATTCTAGCATATGCATGTCCGAGCTTGAAAAATACGTAAATGAAAAAATAGATGTGTTTTGTTAGTTACAGGCCCAAACCATAAGTTTGGAACTAGCCTAAAACCAAACCAGACAACTCATCCACGATGTAGGTGGAAAAGGTCATCGATGCAAAAAAAATTAAGTTAGTAACACGGGCGCATTAGTAGCGAACACACATTATTGATGTGTGCATGTTAGTAACGTGCACACATTCATGATGCGTGTGTGTTACTAACATGTGCACGTTATGTACACATAATTTCTATTGTCCCTCTCTCTCTCACACACACATTTTCCCTAACCTCATGTCCTCTCTAAACCCCCTTCTCTCTCTCGCTCCTTCTTCCTATATAACCCATATCCTCCTACCCCCAAGCACTAACTGCCCCATCTATCCATCTCTCTCTCCCCTCCTCTCCCTACACCTAACCCCATCCCCTTTTTCTATATCTCTCCTAGCGGCACCCTAATCCCCACCTCTCTCTCTCTCCGATCCTCCCCCTACCAATCACATTATCCCTTATCGAGGGATGATTTTAAGAACCCCCCTTAAATTTATATGTATAAAAAATGGGTGAATCCCCATGATAGAAAGAAAAGTGTGAAGGCTATTTTATCAATAATATAATATGTATATATAATTTTTTGGTGAATCTTTCACAGATTTATAAAATCTTGTAAATTTTGGGCAAGTCTTTCACAAAATTATAAAAACTTGTAAACATTTTGGAGAATCTTTCACAGAATTAGAAAATATTGTCAAACCTTAGTGAATATTACACTAAACTATAAATCCTAGTGCACTCATATTATGGCACCACACATACCAAACATATTTCTCTGTTGTTGTTTTGAATTGAAAAATATTAATTATGAGTGGGACTATGGAGTATGGAATGTATGTGGAAGTGGTGTTCACCTTTATTGGCTCCCCCTAGTGGTGCCATTGGAAATATGAGTAAGTTTGGTTTGATGAAGGATTAGAAACTTATGGAAAAAGTTATGGAGAATTGAAATCATTGTGGTGTTGTGGTGTAAAATTGAAATTCAATCTAGGTTAGTCTTTGAAAGACACCCCTTCGCCAACCTCTTGAATTCTTGTTGTTACATGTCTGTTGAAAAGTTCTTCGTGTTTTGTTCTTTCTTATGGGTGGTTTACTCAGAAACTTCCATCATTGGGTTTATTTCTTTATGGGCCCTATTTGTCAATTGAGGTTTGGTGTTTAAGCAATCTTTTAGGGTTGTGTCTCTAGATTGGTGGCTCAATATTTATCTCTAGCTTTCGGGTGTGATATATTTGGAAGAATCTCTATCTCAATGTTTCCTCCCCTTTGTGTGGGAGTGAGGATTACATTAGTGACAATAAGATTTCAATTTTTGCAGTGAGAACTACAATTCATGGAAATTAGCATCAATGCATCTCCCTAAATGTAGTAATAATGGATACACTTATACAACATAAAAGAAAAATTCAAATATTGGAAGCAAAGTGCTCTATGCTTCAGAATATGGTTTGCAATCTCAAAAAGGGATCTCAATATATACTCTCTCTAATCTTAAATTTCCTTTTGGTTTTTCACCTAGGGAGCTCAAAGATAAGGAAAATTTTCATCAAAAGCTCAAGGACATGGCCTAGAAAATCAAGGATCACAACATACTAATGTTGGCCAAGGCGAAGCACAAAACAAGCACATGTTTTACTACATTTAAGTATTTATGTTTTGCAAAATAGTACTTATTTAGATTGTTTCTTTGAGTTTATACTTGTAATAGTCCTATGACATCCTCTACAAATGATACCCATCTCATTTTCGATCCTTTTGCCTTCACTAAATTGTTGGTTTTGAACTCAGAGACATCATTCATTTTGTATTATAACAACGTTCAATTCAACCACAACCCTTTTAATACAAAAATATATCAATTCTTGTTAAAAACACACTTAAAAATACACCCCCCACACATACACATTTCTTGTACGATATCCCATAATTGCAAAGTACATAGGCATATTGTTTCTTCTAATGTTTTTTTATGGTCTAAATTATATATATGGGCATCAATGTTGCAGAATATAATAATTTTAGGGTTGTGCTAACTTTAATTTTAAAAATATAAATTACATTAAAAAATGAAAAAATAGTTGTTCCTTCATACACATTGTATTCTACATTTGTATAAATTTTAACATAAATTATATCATTTAGTTTTCAAAGTTACATTAGATTTTGAGGAATAAAAGTTAATTTAAACGATATCATTTAGGTTTCAAAGCTACATTAGTTTTTGAGGAAATTATAAGGTAAGAGAATTGGAACACGATTTCCGAATTGATTGTGTAGTTACTTTCAATAGTCACACCAAGTCAAGGGATTACTATTTTTTTGTATTTTCTTTTCCACTAACAAAGAAGTCGTGAGAGACAGACATGATTGTACATAAACCCTTATTAAAGATTAAATACCTAATTTATTTTAAGAGCATTGGAGATAAAAGGTCTAACCCTAATGAACACAACCCTAAATGGAGAAATCTTATGGACTCTGGCCAATGACTTGTGGTGGAAAGATGTCATATATAAAAAAAAAAAACAAATACATGGATAAACACAAAATGGTGGAAAGATGTCATAAAAAAATAAAATTTAAAGATATGGATAGACACAAAATTGTTAGATGCCCTCTTCCAATAGGGTATCTTAAATGTGTAGATCTATCTAAGAGAGTTTCTCCTTGATTAAGTCTATTCTTAGTGTGGTATCTAGGAATGTGAAAATGATAAATATATAGACATATTTAATAATGAGAAGACCATTGCTCAATGAGAACGCTCCCCTATTCATTTTAAGAAGATGGATCGATAGAAAAAACTTCCACACCTTTCTTGATATTTCAAATTGGATAGAAATATTCCATAGAAAGGTTGGAATATTCGTCTTTGAACTCCTAATCACTTGTCCCATATGTGAATGGTACACCAAAGCTTTGAGTTTTGCAACTCTAATTAAGTCAAACGAGTAGGATAATATACCTTGGGTAGTGACTGCAAGTTGCTTTAATAATAATGATGATCTTCTTTTAAGGTCACAACCAAGTTAAACACTAAATTGTTGTATCAAACTCTCTTGTTTGTGGTACAAGGGAGGCCCTCCATGCAACAATTTGACTACTAAATTATATAGAGGTGTACATACTAAACTACCAAACTTACACTCCCTTGTTTATGGTACAAGGGATCCCCTCCATGCAACAATATGAATACTGAAGTATATAGAGATGTACATACTCAACACCCCTAACTTACACGCTGTGAATATTCAACAATCTAATGAAAACAAGAATTGTTGGACTATCTTGGTGTTTTACATGTAAGGAAAAAAGTAGAAGGCACCCCCTCTACACAACGACAGAGATGTATATACTATACCCCCGTCTGCATTTGAACTTGTGATCTACTAGGAGTAAACACATGTTCTTAACCATTAAAACCTCTCAAACCACTTAATTAATAAAGGATACAAATGTTTGAGTAAACAATCCCTACAAACAATCAATATGGATAAGAAATGGAAAAAAATATGGATTCACTTTCAATTCTAGAGACTTAACTTATTTGGTTGTATTATGGATACAACATGCTATTATTAGACAACAATCTAATGAAAATAGGAATTGATGGACTTTATTGGTGTGTTCCATCTAAGGAATAAAGTGAAACCGAATGGTCCATCTGTTATAGGTCAAATATGCACTTCTCCGTCTGTGATCACATTATTTTGTCGATCACACAAAAGGACAACATGGATTGAAGAGCTAGATTGCCCTGGATGATGTATGGAATGAACCTACCCTCTTCAGCTTGGAATTTCCCTGATTTACCTAATCTTTTGACATGTGTGCTACTATGTGGAGAAAAGACTAAAGCACATCTGCTAGTATTCCCTACTTTGCTCAAGTGAAACTAGCGCACACCTTGGAAAAGTTGTAGGTGCTTGTTGCAAAACACAAAAGTTGCGTCTTGTGTGCTACTATGCCTTGAGAAACTCGCGCACATCTTAAGATGAAATCAAAAATATATTAATTTGACAAATTGGGATTAGTTGAAGTTGGTTCTGCAACTTCTCCAACCTCCTAATTCAACCACCTCTCGATCTAAACTGCCTACCTTGTCCCATAAATACAAGGAGGATCCATGAGAGAGGGAACTAGAAGAAAGGCTTTAAGCACTGTTACGCTGGAGGAAAGTTCCAAGTCATTGTGAAGAGAAGGAGCCCAGGACTCGATTTCAGAAACATCTTGACACGTCAGGTATATTGTATTGATTGATGTTTCTTTGACAATTAAAAGGTCGAAATACCCTTCCCGTCCCAACTCAAATGTATATTAGATTGTGTGTCTATTTGGTGTAATATCTGATTATATTTGATGTTAAATTACTTTTTGATTCATCATATTTATCTATATTCAAGATACACCGAGGAAGGTATCTTCTATATTGCAGGTTCATCAAGTGGGAGTTCAAGTGAAAGCTAGGACCAACCATTGAGTAAAGGTATGTCTTTCGATATCCTGATCTCTATCATTTATAATAACTAGTTGTAATGCAATTAATGTATTTACCTATCAACCCCACCCAGTTGGTAGTGTCCATCTCCTCACTATAAGGTAGAAATCCTGAACAACAGACTGGCAACTCCACTGGGGAGTAACCGGTAGTTATTCTGCTCTAGGAGACTTAGTTTTGGTTTTCTTCTAGCCCTTTGTTTTCAGTTTTTGATTCTTTGAGAGGTTTTTTAGGTCTGTGTTTACTGTTTCTTGTTGCTTCATTCATCTCAGTTGGCTGTTGCAAATCCTGTGTCTGTCTTTTTGACATGTGTGCACTGGTCTTCCCTAGTAATAGTAGCGCATGTCTCTTGATGGGTGCTGCTCTTTACACTGCACAGTAGCACACATATCCTAGTGTGCACTGGTTTCTACACTGCACAGTAGTGCATTTTCCTATAGTGTCCAGTTTTTGGTTAGGGTTTGATTTTTAGTGGTTTTCTTCCATTTCCAGAATGTTGCTTTGCCTTCTTGACTGACCCCTGAGACTTCAATGTCTCTTTTGAGTCTTGTTGGCCTCTCTTGAGTCTTTTTAGCTGGTTTGCTTGCTTGTGTACTTGTTTAAGTGTCTTTGCCACTTACTATCCCTTTTCGAAGTTCGTGCACTAGTCTCTTTTGAGCATAGCTGCATACTTTTATCCTACTTGCTGTTGCAGTCATAAATACCTGCATTCCTAATGTTTGTTGTATGTTGCAACTTTTAGCATGCTTTCACTTTGTCTTATCCTTTCCATTAGGGTTTGGCTTCAAGTTTGAGTCTTTAGGATCGCTTTCAAAAGGTTGCTTGATTCATATACTTGTTGATTGTCTTATCAGTTCAGTCCAAGTAAGTCAAATCTTTCTAGTCTTCTTTCTATTGGGTCCGTGTGTTGTTAAAGTTATTCTTGGTTCACTTGCTTACTTTTTGCTTGGCTTAGTGTTTTTTTTTAGGGTTTTGATGCTTAGGAGCAACCTCTCTAGGTTTGTCATTCCATCACGAGTGTCTCTTTTCTCTACTTCTTTTACATTCTGTTTCCAAGCTTCAAGTTTTTCTTTTGCAAAAACTTGGTAAGTCAAGTCTTCATCGAGTCTCTTGGTTCGTTTGCTTTGATCCATTTAGATGCTTGTCTTGCACACGCTTTATGTTTAGATATTGCTTGCTTTTGTACAAGTTCTCTTTCTTTTACATTTATTAGAAAAGACAAAAAAATGTTCAAATAGCTTAGTATTAAGGTCTTGCATTATTTTCAGGTAGCATAGTTTGCTTTGAAATATTAAAAAGAAAATACAAAAATATTTTGATTTAGTATTTCTTAGGTTTCAATATTTTGAAAGAATCATAAATGAAAAGAGAATTTTTTGTGAATTTGAAAGCATTTCCACTTTACTTTCATAACAAACCATTCCACACACTGCACTACAACCCTTGAGTAACAAGTAGCCCTTAAAAAGAAATTATTAATAAAATTTATTAGCAACATTTTTCTTTTTAGGTATACACGACATCAACTAGCTTAGGTTAGAGTTGCGAGCTTAAATCACCTTAAACTGCTCAGAACTGGCTTCATTGCTCAACAATTGTAGTACGACTTTCATTTAGGTAAATCCATCAATATCAAATAGTCCTGGGATGCTCTACTCAAACCAGAGTTAAGAACGAGGCCGTGGGAGATTGGAATTGTTGAGGATAGCCCCTCACTTTCCTCTCAACCATAAACAAGAATTGACTCACATTCAGGGGTCCTTTCGAACTTCGAGCTTTGCTACCCTGCCCATGCGTTTCGACTAGGCTGACAACTGTCCCCCCAAGCTATTTCGTATTGATGGTCGCCTTAGTATCAGACCTCTAGGATTCTGCACAGGTAGAGTGGGTGGTTATTCCCACTTCACCTTGGACAGACGTGGAAGGTAACCCTCTAACAGTAATCTAGGAAAAGTGGTTTGGTGATTCAAGCGCTTGCACCCAGTGGACCTCCAAAGGATGCCATGTCATCCCAAAATTTTGGGCCCTAGTCATCCCAAAATTCCTTCTGAGAGTATTTGCTATCTATTTTCCTGGTTTGACTACTTAGAAATTTTTTTAGTGGTATGTTGCTTGCTCCTTAGTTGTAGTGGCCACTAGATTTTTACTTAGTTTTCTTTTGTTATAGTTGTGGAGGACCACCATCTTCGTCCATCTTGGAGGTCGCAAAACCTTCCCCCACTCATAGTGGAGCCTCCACCGCCACCGCGACATAAGAGAACTGATTCCCGTGGTTCTTTTGAACTTACGGGTGACAAAGAGGTTCTTGGAGAACCACAACCTAGAACACCAAATCGACAAGTCATTGGTACTGTAGAGGTTGAGGATTTAACTGCTATAGAGTTTAATACTCCTTTTAACCCTCCTCTTACAAGACCCAACGATCCACTTCTGGTGCCTGTTGGCTTCCAACAGCCTGAGTATAGTGCTTACCTTTTTACACTAGGTTATACCATGGTTAAGCCAGTAGATGAGCAGGGAGTTCCACACACTCCCACAACTGCCATGGATTCAAGGATTTTGAATCCTTCTTTCTCAAACACTGCCCAATCGAGTTCGTCGTAGAATGCTTCGGCCTACACCCCGTCCTTTAGTTTCAATGTTGGCACTTTAGGCATGCTGAGCTCATTAGCCTCGACAGTTGCCTCAGCCTCCACACCTACTTTTGGACCCAACAATGTCCCTTTATCAAGGATACTCGCAATGAGTTTCACTCATTCTTCTGCCACACAACCTTTACAAGGTGTAACTCAGAATATTGCTTCTTCATCCATGGTTGGAATTGTCCCTTCTGCATCCATGCCCGTTATGGGTATGATGATGGCACCATCCACTACTGCCATGTCAAGTTTCAACCCCTATGCAGGTGATAATGTTAATCCATCGAATATACCTGTAGGGAGTATCCCTTTCTCTCTGTTTGCTGGAGGAGGGGGTAATATCATTAACCCGCAGTTTGGTGGGGTTAACCCCCAGTCACAATGGACTGCTGCCCAAGGATTTAATCTGCTTACTTTCGGATGGAACAATTTCAGTCCTTTCGTTTCACAACTGATGGTTGGGGGCAGCCCCAACCAATAGTACACGAACCAGGGAATGGGTGGTTCCCAATACCAGGTTCCTGTTTACTAGATGCCATCGGCTCAACCATGTTTACCATTTCTGGCAAATTTAAACTTGCCATATCTTTCAAAGCTTATGAATGACCCTGTGTGTCATGATGCCGCATGGGCACCTGTTCCTACTAAGTTTCCCTCGGACATTCTGAAGTTTGAAGGAAAGGCTGGTTAGGACCCTAGTGACCATGTCACGACTTTTCACCTCTGGTGTTCCTCCAACTCACTGAATGACGATTCCATAAGGTTGAGGCTCTACCAAAGAACCTTGACAAGTATCGTAGCAAAGTGGTATATAGAATTACCCGCTGCTGCCTATGGCACCTTTCGAGATCTTGTCATTGTTTTCTTGAACCACTTTCAACTTCTAGTCCGATACGATGCCGACACTGACCTTCTGTCGACATTTCAACAGAACAAGGCCACTCACCTATCTAGCCATATTCAGGACTGGCGAAGGTGAAAGAGGCTCATCAAGGATGACATCCCCCCAGCATTCTTGTTAGAAGGGTACCTTAAGTCTCTTCTTCCTTATGTTTCTAAGGAATTTGCCACTTCAGGGGTGTCTTCCGAGGAGCAAGCCATTTTGAGAACTCAGCAACTCGACTTAGTCTATGCTCAGTCTGGGCTATTGTACAAAATTATTCTTGATGTGCTGAGGTCTAATATACACTTAGGTAAGCCTAAACCTGGACTACATGCTGATGGCATTGTGGGTTCAGTCGACTCTGCAACATTTGATGCCTTAACAAAGTAGGTTCACGCCTTGTCAGTCAAACAATATGCTGCAGAAGCAACTTTTGTTGCATCCTCCCCCTCTACTATAGAATCTGTATAGCAGTTGCAGACAAACCAAAAGGGCTCTCGGCAGCCCAAGAGAAAGGGCAAGAAAGGGGATGGAAACCAACAAAATCCCAAGAACACACAAAATGCTAAGGAGGGAAAAAAAGAGAAAAGGAAGGCTAAGTTCCCTTGCAAACTGTGTCAAGAGGACCACCTTACCCATCAGTGCCCTCTAATGGAAGAAGCCCAGAAGCTGACCCATGAGAAGAAACCAGTTGTCTTAAAAGACCCTTTCCCCCATGGACAGATTTTAGCTTCTGGTAGCTCTAGTGTTGGAGGCACCACTCATGCCACCTATGTTGATTAATCTTTCGTTAACATGGTTAACTTAGACGTTATACTGCAAACTTGAGTAAAGAAATATACCCCGGATCCACAGCAGAAAGATGCTCCTGAATCCTCTACTCCTCTTCACATACCTGTGGAGACACTTCTGAATATACCAAAAGGTGTCTACAAATGGGTTGTGCACAACCCCAACGTGTGGGCTACCCCCAACTACAATGTTGTGGAGGACTTAGCCCAAACACCCTGTGCCATGTCTACTTTGGAGGTACTGAAAAGTTTCCCATTGCAACGCAGCACTTCTCGTAGCGATAGGGAGTATTGATTCATCCGCCATGCTTGCGCGCTTTGATATGACATATATCGAGTACCGGTTGCCATATCATGTTTCTCTCCAGATAGAGGTCGTCCATGGTTCTATGACCATTTGACGATCTGTTGTAGATGAGAGCGCATCAACGTGCGTAATGTCTATCTCTTGCTGGAAAGCTTTGGGTGAACCTGAGTTAGCTCCCTCTAACACAATACTTACTGCCTTTGATGGAAGATCTTTCCGACCACACGGAGTCTTACCATCCTTCGATGTCGAACTTGTAGGAAAACTAGTATCAGTAGAGGTTGAAGTTCTGGATGCTCCACTTGACTACAACTTGATGTTGGGTAGGAGATGGACATATGCCATGCAGGCAGTTCCGTCAGCTGTTTTTCGGGTCATAATGTTCCCCTAAGAAGGAAAGATCATCACAGTCGATCAACTTTCATTTACCCAGAAGAACAACCAGACTTCATCAGATTCATCCATTCCATTGATTGATCAGTCTAGCCCATTCATTGGGATTTTAGGAGCAGGTCTCTATGGGTCCTTAATAGGCACTTTTGACCTGCCTGCTCCCGCTTTGTTTGTTGGTTTTGAAGACTGTTCATCTTCCGATACTTCCACAGTCTGTTCAACGATAGATCCACAGACTCTCCCTACTGAATCAAAACCAGCTGTGCCTGTATCTATTGCTGAGAAAACTCATTTGGATTCACAACAACCCGCAACATAACATATCATGACTCTGTTGGTCTCTAACGAGTCGGATATGGACTATGCTTCTGCATGGTCAATAGACTCCAACTTCTTTCTTGATAGTTTGGACACGATTTTTGCCTTCTGACGAAACATTTTTGGAGGCAATGATAGGCCTGAGACACCCTTGGGAACAGTCACACCCCAGGTCCTATTTACTTGCCGTTCTAAATTTTATAGAGAGAGGTGAGCTCTCTTCAAGACCCAGTGATAATGTTGATTGGTCCTCTGTCCCTTCCACTTCACAAGTTGTTTTTGCTGAAGGGAATAGAACGAGTACAACAAGAACTATCCCGATCAACATTTCCAATAAACCTGGGGTCACCAAGAACATCTTTATTGGAGTGGACTGTTATCTTGATGAGATCATTCCGTACACCAATCTTTTTAATGATTTCCTTGACATCTTTTCCCAATCTCATGATGAGATCCTGGGAACTGGCCCTACTTGAAGAAGTGCTCTTGTAATTTTTCATGTATTTTTAGCTGTACATTTTTGTAAAGTTATTTTGTGTTCACAGTTGTAGTTATGTCTTATGCATCTATTGTTTTGTGTTCCAGATGTCGATTGAACACTTCATAGAGTTTGTTGATGGCGCTAGCCGCCACACCCATCAGTTGGCCTCGGCTGCTTGGGTTATTTACTCACCAACTAGCCAACTAGTGTGTTCGAGAGGGGATTGTCTAGGTCCCACAATGAATAATGTGGCTAAATACAATGCAGTCATAGAGCTAGTCCGAGATGCTCGGTTTCATGGCATTTCACATTTGGAGGTACGACTCGAATCGTAGTTAGTTGTTTTTCAGTTACTGAGTTTTTATCAGGTTAGATATCCTAATTTGCTACGTCAATTTATGCACGTTAGGTTACTTGAGAGATAGTTTGATTTTATCACATATCAACATATTCCAAGAAACTTGAATGCATTAGCTAATTCATTTGCAAACTACATTCTAGATTGGCATTTGCATCATTCACACATATATTAATTCATGCATAAAACACAATAACATATAGGTAGATAACCGATACTGTATCAAAAAATAATATGATTTTGTATCACAAGTTTGTCACAGAGTCATGTCATAAGATACAAAATTGGGCTCGATGGCCTCAAAAATATACATAGAATATCCTTCTCCTGTGGAGAAGGTGGGGCCTCATCTGTCTCTGTTGCCTCTCAGTAGCATAGGACCAACCTAGCTACTTTTCACAGCAACCTAATCTAGGATGGGGGCACACCAACTACATCCTTTTGCATATCAATCGGCATCTGCTCAATCCGATATGTAGGAATGTCATGAGTCAACCAACTCATCTTCCTCTCTTTGGTCCCTAGAGTGGCATCAACTGCACCCACTTCCACTGGTCTCACGAAAGTATATGGGTGTCCCTCAGGGCGCATTGGTCCAACATCTGCATTTGACACTTTGTTTCAGTACTTTGAACTCATCATAAAAATCATATATGCAAAAAATTAAAAAAATCAAATAATTTTTCAAAAAGCATAAACATACCTATCTCTCCCCAGGCTTCACCTGGAGGAAGGATCAGCTCAGGATCATTGCGGAAGTCCATACCAGCATATGGAAACTACTCAAATGTTGGCACTTGTCTTTCCCACCAGCCCCAAACATCATCCTCGTGGTAGCAAAAGTTGCTCTCACATCCACCTTGATGGAGAAAGATTTCACCCCAACGAGCCAGCCTTGGCTCACAAGGGTTGACTGGGGGTAAAGGAATGCCCAAACTGATAGCAGGCACTCTCTCAAAGAAGAAAGTGCAAAGTATGCTCCCATATCCAAAATTCTTCATCCTCCCGGTCTTACATCCCGAGAGTTGAAGTTTCATGTTTTCCAAAAGACTAGTACAACAGTCATATACATGCCCCTGCAAGCATTCAATACCAATATGCATATAGTGTCTCAAGGCTAAATGTTGTGTAGCACTCCCTCCCATCTGATTAAGCATACTCACAATAACTTTGAGAGGGAGGTTGACAATGCTCGAAATGAGCACTTGACTACCGAATTTTTCTGTTCCCGATACACAATAACTATTCACATATTATTGTACGGATAAGGCACCCACATTGCGTGAGGACCCTTTCAGATTCACTTCATCTCCCCTTTGGGAGAGACCCGTGATAAAATAAATCTCATCCATGGTGAGTTCTAAGGTTTCTCCCTGGATAGTAAATACCATGGCATCTGCATCCCAATATTGAACAAGCCTCTGAAGCAAGCGGTTTTGTGCCCTCATGTTAATGGTTCTATAGAATTTCAACAATCCACACCTTCGGAGCATATGAAGTGTCCCCGGATCTTGCAAAGCTATCCAATCCATATCCTCATGCTCTCTTTCTCTCCAAACAAGCACCATCCTGCCAAGAAAAGGTCCAATTTTTATCCCTTGACATTTTTTACCTCATCTTCAGGGGTGTGCACTACTGTATAAGCTAGATAGGCACGTTTGAGAGCTGTTTTCCTTGAGGAAAACCAGTGCACACTACCATTATGGCCTACTTTGCTTCATACAAAGTAGTGCACATGCAAAATACGAATTGTACATTGCTAGAAAATTATTTTTAACCATAAAAATTGACAAAATAATGCATTAAATTGCAAGTATTGGCAGAAATAACTTACTTGGTGGAGATGGAATGTCAATTGATGCTCCGGTTTGATTGCAATGAGTGGAAGAAGATCAAGGGTTTGCTCCAAATTTTCCCTACAAATTCCAAATGTGATATTTGAGTTTTCAATTTGAAATTAGTTATATAAAATTGATTTTAATTTTTACCCTCTTTTTCAAAAAGTGTATAGTTTCAAGTTGTGCAGAAAATATTCTATTTAATCATTCATACTTTGACACTTTGGTGAGGTAAATTTAAGCTAAATATCTCAAATTTTCACTAGTATCAAACCGGAAATGACTTATTTTTTTATTGATAAATCATATAGGTATAATATCGTCATTATTATGTGAGTGAGAACATTTGTCGATCATTACTAATGCAATTGTTGAGATTCTATTCTTTGGCAGGTCATGAACATAGGATCCTAGAAGCTGTCTTTTAAGTCATTTTAAGCTCTTGTTTTGACTATTGAAAAACTAAACAAGATCACCGAGCAAACTTGGCCTATTCAAGCTCGTTAAAGGAATTGAAGGTCCATCTGCTTAGGTATAAGTTTAACCCTTTTTCAGACCTTTGCAGATTAATTACGAAAAAGGGATACTCTAGTCATATGTGGCTAGAAGAGTTCTTCTCTCATTGTTTTAAACTTTTTCAGGGGAGGAGACTAACTATATGAAAAAGGACCTTTTGGATCCTTCTTTAGGTTTTTCAGGCTCTCGAAATATGAAAACACCAAGCGAGCACTCACCTAGTTAGGCTCGATGTGAAATCCACGAGAGGGTAAATAGAGGATTGTTTAAGTTTTTCATATTCTATAAACAGGAAAACACCGACGAGCATTAACCTACTTGGGCTCAATATTAAAATCCACGAGTAGGTTTATGGAGTTATTGTTTAAGTTTTTCAGACTCCTTAAAATTGAAAACATTGGCGAGCAAGAACAGATCTCGGCTCGATATTAAAATCCAGAGATCAATACTATAGAGTATTCTTCTATCTCTTCTTCGAACTCTGTAAACAATGAAGAAGATCCCGAGTCTTCCTCCCATGGGATCGTTAAACTCTTTACATGGTTGGACCTATTGAGTTTTCTTTTCTTCTTGGACTCATTAAAACAAGAAGACGGATATTCTTTTATCAAAAAAGAATAAGCGATAAGAAGGGTATATCACATCTTTTTCACTTTCAAAGGAAGTTCAGTCAGTCATGTCCTTGAACACAGCACCTACTTGAGTCTTTCATGTCAGTTGGATTTTAGTTTTTGGCCTTAGGGTGAACTCGATCTCCAATTTTTTACTCCCCCGATTGGTTATTCTTCTAACCATATGGAGGGTCTGTCAATGTCTCCTACATTGCAGGCTTATATCACTTCCCCCCTCATGTTTAAAACTACCTAAGTCACTTTGTGTCGTGTTCATTGTTCAAGGATACAACCTGTGTCGACCATTCTGCAGTTTATCTTGACTTCATGTGTCGGCCATCGTGGTGTCAGTTCGTTTCATCTTGTTACTTGTTCTACTCCACATCAGCTCATACCTGTGAGTGTTCCTCATGTTGGACGATGGAGGATACATTAAGGCCTCCCTTCCAGCAGACTTCTTCCCATCGACGTCAACTCATTATGCTCTGGGAACGAAGTTTAGAGTTTCGGTTAGTACCTTGGGGATTGCAGTCATTAGTGGCAGTTTCCCTCACTATTGAAGAAAGGAGAATACATCAATGTCTCATATTTGATAGGTTCCTCAAGTGTTCGACTTCAAATCCTCTTATTCACACTTGTTGGATCGTACTAGGTACCTTGGACCCCATTATCATTATTGATGGAAGTCCTCGCGTTTGTTAACGGTATACATCAATGACTGACAATCAAACGATACCCCCCATGTTCGAATTTAGCTCATTTATTCGCATGGTTTGGGTTTGTACCCTGGGTTGTTTGGATGAAGACTTTGGGATTATGATAGCATCACCTTGTTTATGTTATCACCCAAGCTACAAAAGACTGAGCCTCACTTATTTTGGCTCTTCATAATACATAGATCCAGCTTGTTTTTATGGCTATGATCTCTCATTTTGACATCGATCCAAAATTGTACTTCAGTGGCCATGCTCTATATATACATCTCCTAGTTATGTATCAGAGATCATGCTACACATTTATATGATGTCAAGATTGTAATTGCTCGCTGACCTTGCTCGTTGTTTCAGGTGTTTTTGTGACTTGGTTCTGCGGTTTCTTGCTCTTCCTCTGACTTGGACTTATAATGTATTTCGGCCATCGTTTCCCTCTGACATCACACATTAGGGGGCATATTTTATAGGTCAAATCTGCACTTCTCCATCCATGATCACATTATGCTGTCAATCACACAAAAGGACAACATGGATTGAAGAGCTAGATTGCCCTATATGATGTATGGACTAAACCTACCCTCTTCACCTAGGAATTTCCCTGATTTACCTGATCTTTTTACATGTGCGCTACTATGTGGAGAAAATACTAGCGCACATCTACTAGTATGCCCTACTTTTCTCAAGTGAAACTAGCACACACCTTGGAAAAGCTATAGGCGCTTGTTGAAAAACAAAAAAGTTGCGTCACGTGCGCTACTATGCCTTGAGAAAATCGCACACATATTAAGATGAAATCAAAAATATATTAATTTGACGAATTGGGATTAGTTGAATTTGGTTCTGTAACTTCCCCAACCTCCCAATTCAACCACCTCTCGATCTAAACTGCCTACCTTGTCCCATAAATACAAGGAGGATCCATGAGAGAGGGAACTAGAAGAAAGGATTTAAGCACTATTATGCTGGAGGAAATTTCCAAGTCATTGTGAAGAGCAGGAGCCCAGGACTCAGTTGCAGAAACATCTCAACACGTTAGGTATATTTTACTAATTCATGTTTCCTTGACAATTAAAAGGTCGAAATACCCTTCTTGTCCCCAATCAGATGTCTATTAGATTGTATGTCTATTTCGAGTAATATCTGATTATATATGATGTTAAATTACTTTCTAATTTCATCATATTTATATATAGTCAAGATATGCTAAGGAATGTATCTTTTGTATTGCAGGTTCATCAAGCGGGATATCAAGTGGGAGATCAAGTGAAAGATAGGACCAGATGTCGAGTAAAGGTATGTCTTTCAATACCCCGATCTCTGTCATTTGTAAGAACTAGTTGTAATGCAATTAATGTATTTACCTATCAACCCCGCCCAGTTGGTAGTGTCCATCTCCTCACTATAAGGTAGAAATCCTGAACAACACCATCTATTCTTAAATTATTCTTTTACAAGATTGATTTTGAATATAATTTTCTAGGATACAAATCCTCCTATATATATCAACACTTTGCAATATGGAATAAGATGTATCTAGGCCACCAGAAACGAATACTTCCCTTAAATGAAGTATGAAATCTAATGGAAAGATACATCATATGGAAAAAATGACTAGAAAGAAACAACTTAGTCTTCAATAATCAAACTGAGACTCTACTCCAAGTCAAAAACTCTATTCAGCCATGATTAGAGACACTATATTCTCCAATATCAAAGGAAAAGAGGCACCAATCAACTCAAGGAAAACAAGATACAATGGATACATACTTAAGGAGCATTGCAACCCAAGACTTAGATGAAGGAGATGTTGTCCACGTAGAAAATTGTTTGAAGATCTTTGAATATCTAGAAGCATCTAGAAGTATACATTCTTCAATGGATGTTGAGACCAAAACAAATTCATCTGGATTTTTGATGGGTGAATCCCTTTCCATCTGGCTTAGGAGGAATTTTTTTGGTCGAGAAGGAGTAATTCGCTGAAAGTTTGCATGGAATATTGGCATTAAGACCGGTATTTTAGCTTAATCTTTAGCCACCCTAAAAGATCTAGAAACAAGGACAAGAATTACCAAAGGAGATGTAGTTTTCTAAGGAGACTCGCAAATGAAGATATATGCACTCAAAGGAAACCATTAATAAAAATGTAGTGATTAATAGAATCTAGATTCATTCAAAGATGCTAAGTCTCAATTGAATAGATCCAGACATTCCCTGAGAAGACACAATATAACAGGAATCCCAACACGCCCTGAGAAGATACCGTGGAATAGAAATCTAGACATGTGTTGAGAAGATACAATGGAACAATGGATAATATGGAAAATGCAGCAATTTCCATTATTGGAGGTTCCTTGATTTGTTTTTCATAAATGACAGAGATTGTCTCAAACCTTGTCATTCCTTAACAAAAAAGAATATAAGATGCACCAACAAAATCTGAAATCCAATTGACAGTGTTATTTGCAGCCAATATTTAGTGTTAGTGCTCTGAATCTAAAGGGAAAAGCAGCATAGAGTAATGAAAGTGCCTAACATTTTCAATGAAATCAAATAACATCAAGTATCTTAGAATGTTCCGGAGAACATTTTGTAACCTTGGCAATCTCAATAACTAAGAAAATAGTCAATATAAATATGCAAGTTTCTTTTGAGGTTGAAGTATTTATTTTCTTTCTATGCTTTAAAGATGTATGGGAAGGCCATAAAGGAAAAAAGTGGAGTGATGGACAATTCCAAGGCTAAGGGTCATTCTTTTCCTTTGTGTACATATGTAATGGGAAGTTTCAATATTGATATAAATCTGCATTGTTGTTAAAAAAAGTAGTATCAAGGTACATAGTATATGACGTTGAACCACAAAGTTCTAAACACCCTCTATGCAAAGTCAATAATGAATAGTGATGACAATGTGTATTACTGCTATTTCATTAATAAGCATATGAAACCAAGTTTCCAAAATATGTATCACAAATTCTCTTGCCTCATTGGTTATTTCATTAATGAGCATTTGGAACCAACTTTTCAAAATATGAATCACAAAGTCTCTTGCCTCATTAGTTATTGATTTTCTAATTTTTGGTTTTAGCTTTATATCCAGAGAATAACGTGTCACTGATAATAAATCAAAGACCATTGTAATCCATGGTTCTCGTGGAACAACTTAAGCAAAATTGCTATTTAACGATGCTACTAAAAGGAAGGCTAGCGTCAACCGTAGACTATAATCATTAAGCCAACACAAAGTATGAAGGACACAGCATTACTTAACATCAAGTCTTTGGGACCACTTTATTTAAAAGTCAACTTCATGGTAATTTTAAAGTTTCTCCATTTTTGTACAATATATTTTTGAACCAAGTAAATTAAGAGGTTTTATCTTACATTTTAATTTCTCCAATTAACATAAGAAGCTATAGATAGCTGAGGTTTCTAAAGTACTTAGTACTTGGAATTTCAGTTTTATAAGAAACTAGTACCAATCTATTTTCCTTCTCGATATTTCTATATAATCCTTACTAGCTACTAACATAGTAGATGTATTTATAGATTGAATGGCATTAACAGAACAGTTGCTATGCAGTGTGGGTTGTGACCAACAAAGTGTGGGATGTGACCACTAGATGCATGATTATATTAAATAGTGTGACAATTCTAGTTGAATAAGTCTAATAAAGACCCTCCAATTTGGTTAATTAGTATAATTAAACCATTTTTCATGGCTAATGCCAATGACATCCTAATATTTATGTAATGTACCCAATATTTCACTATGGGCCTGTTGTAGGTACAACAGATCCCATGTTTTCTTTAAACATGAAAGCTCCAATTTTTTATATGCCAAAGTAATGTTTAAATTCCTTAGTCAGTTTGGGGTTTTTATCCCGCTTATCATGCCTTTTATATCTTTCTCATGATTTGATTTAGTTAACAATTTTTTCCCTTTAAAAATTCATTCATTTTTGTGTGTTTTTGTGAGTTGCAGAAAGAAGCAATTTCCCAAAAGTTTGTTATTTCCGCAACCCGCAATCCACAATCCACAATGCGTATTGTGGAAGCTTGGTTTTCAGATTTGGAATGCTTTCTTTCTGCAACCCGCAATCCGAAATGCAGATTTTGGATGTGGAAATATTTTTCAATAATCGTGGTTTGATGCACCCGCAACCCGCAATTGCGAATTGCGGGAAGATTTCAAAAATAAATTGCACTTTGTGTTTCTGCAACCCGCAACCCGCAATTGCGGATTGCGAATTGCGAAAAGTTCATTATTTTAAATTGTGTCGTTTGCATTTCCACAACCCACAACTTGCAATTGCAGAAACTTTGGGTTTGTTATATTTAGAGTGGTATTTCCACAACCCGCATTGTGGATTGTGGAAAGAATGTACATATGTGCAAAAATAAACTTACACAACTCTCCTTCCGCATCCCGCATGTTATATCTTAGCCGTTGATTTTTTTTCATCCTACGGTCTATATTTCACTGGATGAAATTGTTAAATATGCCGAATTTTCTATTTTATTTTAACATTTTTCAATTTCGAGAATTTACCTACTACAACGATTTTGCTGTGAACTTTTACCAAGGGTTGTTTTTGTTAATTTTTTAGCATTAATTCAACATACTCTAGGATCTTTACTGAGAGAATAACATGTATAGCATATCAATCATATCAAGCATGTATCAAGCATATCAAGCAATCACATAAGACATTGGACACATAGACTTTCAATGGAGAAAACCATAAAGGTGAAAAACCCCAAAACTTCCTCAGAGATAGAAAGAGCAATGATGCAACCAAAGTACAAGAGATAGTCTTCTTCTATATGTTGATCCTCCTCCTCACATGTGCACCACTTTCCGAGTGATGGAAGAGTGAGTAATGATATGGTCAAATAGAGATCTCCTGATCTCTATTTATATTTGTCTTGTCCTGCCCAATAAACCAGTGGGGCCAACTTGTCTAACTCAATCTAATAACCCATGGTTACATTAATCTGGGCCGACCCCTTACTAGGTGGTCTAATAACCCATCAGCAAGTTACAACACTTGCGACAATTGTCAATACAAATGACGACACTTCCATATAAAGGAATAATACATCTCAATAGAAGTACAATAATACATAGATGAAATACATTCCGAAGTTACATATACATAAACACTCCCTCTTAACTAGGAAGGTATTGCTCGACACAGATCTATTAGCACAAGTCTTCTTCTCTGGATCATCATCACTTGATCATTGTCATCGAATCATCATCACTACTGCTATCTCAATCAATCTCCAATCTACTTGTCATAGGAAGTTCTACAGACCCAGTCCTTTTTCATACTGGATGTAGGCCCACCAGCTGTAGGTCTTCATCATCCCTGGCCATACTGTGGAATCCTCAAGACTGATTACATGCATCAACAAAACCTCGAAAGAGCATTCCAGGACTAATTATTAGCATACTGCTCAACCTATCGGATCTCCTAGGATCTTTTACATGTAACTGCACAACTTGTCCACGACCACGGAGTATTATCCCAATACTCACGATCATACTAATCATCGTCCACGAAGCACAGTCCAAATGCACACAACATAGCACTTACACTCACTGGCATGGAAGGACTTTCCTCTCACCATCCATGAAAGGCTCAGCACTCACATCAACGCAAATGGGAGAACACATATGCCACCATGTCGGAAAGGCTCTGCACTTACATCAATGCACATGGGAGAACACATCTACCACCATGTCGGAAAGGATCTGCACTTACATCAACGCACATGGTAGAACACATCTACCACCATGTCGGAAAGGATCTGCACTTACATCAATGCACATGGGAGAACACATCTACCACCATGTCGAAAAGGCTCTGCACTTACATCAACGCACATGGGAGAACACATCTACCACCATGTCGGAAAGGCTCTGCACTTACATCAACGCACATGGGAGAACACATCTACCACCATGTAAGAAAGGCTCTGTGCATCTGTGTCTTCGGACTCATAATACATCATCCTGATGTAAATCATCACATGATCAACTTGACCATCATCGCAGCATCATCCTGATGCATATCATCTGGAGCAACATCCTGAAGCTCGTCATCCATGATCATCCTGATCATACAATTCATCCATCTGATGCATACACAATATCTACCTGATACATATCATCATACAGGATCTACCTGATCATCCCATGTATCCACCTGATCATAACAAGCACCCAACATGATGCATATACATAGCAGTAATTGGAGCATCGTCCTGATGGTCATCATCCAGCACTTACATCCACATCCATGGGAAGGATCCTCCTCTCACCATGCTTGGAAGGGCTCCTGCAAATGTGTCCATCACTTCTTCCTCGAAGTGTCATCAATCCGAAGAACACCAAGCTTCTCTCTGAAGTACTCGAACTTCACTCTGGATAGTGGTTTCATCAGCACATCTGCAATCTTCTCATCCATCGCAACATACAGGAGCTTCACTGCTCTTCTCTACACTATATCCCTAATATAGTGATATTTGACTCAATGTGCTTCGACCTGTCGTGGAACACCAGGTTCTGAGACAGCTTCACATAACTCTAGCTGTCACAAAGGATACTAGTAGCCTCCAATGGGAGATCAAATAACTCAGACAATAGCTTCCGGAGCCATACTGCCTCACAACTAGCCGAACAAGCTGCAACATACTCTGCTTTGGCTATACTCAGTGCTACGCAGGACTGCTTCCTGCTAAACCAAGAGATCACAACTGATCCCATATTGAAGTAGCACCCAGAAGTTCTCTTCCTATCTGCAACACTACCTTCCCAGTCTGAATCAACATAACCCTGCATGTTAAACTTTTGATTCGCATCTTACTTGAGCCCATAATCAACTGTACCCTTCAGGTACCTCAGAATATGCTTTACAACAACCAGGTGAACAATCCTCGGATCTATCAGGAACTGGCTAAATGTGTTCACCGCAAAGCAAATATCTGGTCTCGTGTTCGCTAGATACATCAAGGACCCAATCATCTGATGATACATCGTGACATCAACCAGATCAGATGAAGCATCACACAGAAGCTTCAGGTTCGATGCCATAGGTGTTTCCATGGCCTTGCAGTCCATCATCCCGAATCTCTTCAGGATCTCTACCGCATACTTCCCTTGTCCAAGGAAGATTCCATCTGCACTCTACCACACCTCCATGCCAAGAAAATAGTGCATCATCCCCAAGTCCTTCATCTCGAACTCAGTAGCAAGCTTTCGTTTGGTATCAACAATCAAACTATCTTCTCCTATAACAAACAGGTCATCCACATACAGATTTAGTATTAATGGATTGCTTTTCTCAACCTTGTAGTAAAGGTTGGAATCTGTTTTACTTTTGGTAAAGCCCAAATTGGATAGAAAACTGTCCATCCTACCATACCAAGTCCTAGGAGCTTGCTTCAAGCCATACAAGGCTTTCTTCAACCGACACACATATGACTCCCTGTCATGTGTCTCAAAACCAAGTGGCTACTCCACATACACTTCCTCTTCGACTACACCATTCAAGAAAGCTATCTTGACATCCATTTGGTGTATCTTCCATTTCATCACTGCAGCCAGAGCAAGTACTGATCTGATGGAAGTGTACTTGGCTACAGGAGCAAAAGTTTCTTCATAGTCTATCACCTCTTTCTGGGAGAAGCCACGAGCTACAAATCTTGCTTTGTATTTCTCTGTACTGCCATCTGTAGTATGCTTGATCTTGTAGATCCACTTGGAAGTCACAACAGACTTCCCTTCAGGTCTTGGGACCACATCCCAAACATCATTCTTCATGATCAACTAGTATTCCTAGACCATGGCATCCTTCCGTTCTTTCTTTTCTGCTGCTTCCTCATAACTGGAAGGTTCTTTGTTCATAATGTCATAGAGTAAGGCAACATAACTGGTGTGTGATCTAGTTGTCTTCCTTGCTCTATGTTCTTCTTCTGGAATGCCATACCTTTCTACATATTGAATGAGATCTCTAGCCCATGCAGGTTTCCTCTTGTGAGAGTCCTTCTCACGGAGTGGATCTACAGGTTCTTGTGGATCTTCAATTTTTCGATCTACTTCTGCTTCAGTCATAGTCGTATCTTGAAATCTGGTTGCCTTTGGTTCTTCATGATATTCAACAGGTGCCTTTCTTGACTTGATGAAAGTTGAGTCTTCATCAAATGTTACATCCCTACTGACATCAATCTTCTTGAACCCTGGAAATTATATTCTATAAGCCTTCGAGATTTCACTGTACCCCACAAAGATACCCTTCTTTCCTGAAGGATCTAGCTTTGTCCTCTTTTCCTTTGGGACATGTGTATATACTGGACAACCAAATATCCTGAGATGACTTCTTCTGGTGTCTTGTTGTCCAATATCTTGTGAGGTGTTATGTTATGCACATATACAGTTGTCCTAGCTGCTTCTGCCCATAGATGCATAGGCGGATCCTAGTCATGCAACATTGATCGTGTTGCTTCCATGATTGTTCTATTCTTTCTTTCTGCAACTCCATTTTGTTGTGGATTGTAGGGAGCAGTCAACTCCCTCTTAATCCCTGAATCACTGCATAGTTTCTTGAAATCACATGAGGTGAATTCTCCACCATTGTCGGATCTGAATGTCTTGATCTTCTTGTCAGTTTCATTCTCCATCAAGGTTTTGAATTCCTTGAACTTATCAAATACTTCATCTTTGTTCTTTAAGAAGTAAACCCAAGTCTTCCTAGAGAAATCATCAATGAAAGAGACTTAGTGTACATACCCACTTAGAGAACTGAATGAAATTGGTCCACATACATCAGAGTGGATGATCTCCATAATTCCTTTTGCTTTGCTTTCACTGCTTGGAAATGCCTTCTTAATGTTCTTTCCTTTTGCACATCATTTTCAAACACCTTCATGTTTTGACTTGATTTCAGGAAGACCTTCTACAGCTTTACTTGCAATTGGTAGTGCTCTGTAGTGCACATGTGCAAGCCTTTTATGCCAAAGTTCACTTGGCTCCATGGATTCATGTACTATGGCATGTTCAGGTTGTCCCTTCAATTTGTATAATCCTCCTCTTGCTATCCAATCACCACTGCATCATCAATAGTTTTACCCTTTGGCCACATTAGGACTTGGCCATCTACAAATGCAACTCTCATGCCTTTTGCATCTAATGCATAGATGGATAGTAGGTTCTTCTTGAGCCCAGGTACAAATAACACATCTTTCATCTTCAAGGATTTTCTAGAGTCTAGGTTGTAGGAGGCTTCACCACTTCCTTTGATAGGATATTGATAATCATCCCCAAGTTTCACCTTATGGGGTGATTCATGTTCAATAGATTTACAAAAGATTCTTTAAACCCAGTCATGTGTTTGGAAGCTCCACTGTCAATAAGCCAATCATTACATCCATGAGAGATAGTACCTGTGACAACAGAGATTAGAACATATTCATCTTTGCTTGATTAGTCATCACTTTCTGCTCTAGCCTTCTTCTTTGGAGGTTCATCATCCTTGGCAGCATGAGCATGATATATTCTTTTGTTGTTCTTTTTCTTCTCGTTGAGATTGTTGTTGTTGTCTTTCCTCTTCTTGGGACAATCTGCAGCAAAGTGTCCCTTCTCATTGCATGTGAATCATCTGAGACCTTTCTTATCTTTATGTTGATGGTAATGTGAAGATTTATTGGGATGATAATGCTCCCTCTCGGACTTTCCTTTCATGGTGTGTGCTGTGAGGGCTTGATCTTCATTTCCCGTATTCTCTTCTCGGGCTACAATCCTAGCCTCTTCTTGTGAACATTCCTCCCACAGTCTACGGAAGGAGACTAGTTTCTTTCTTGCACAGATTTCGTGGATAAAGGAATCCCATGACCTAGGTAGGCCATTCAATGTGGTCATAACAACTTCACCATTGTCCACTACTTCATCCATAGCTTCAAGTTGTTACTTAATCTGAGATACCTTAGAGAAATAGGATTGGATGGTCTCTCCACTCTAAAGCTTTACCCTGATATGAACCTACAATAATTAATTAATGCAAATACATGAGATATCAGAAATAACATAACAGAATCACTTTTATATTGATCATGGGCCACTTCGAGGGAGAAACCTCCTTTGAGCAAGCTCAATACAATTAACTTCACGGTGCCTTCAATGACCTCAACACACACTTATATACTAAGTCTATGCCCAGTACTATGAGTCAAAACCATGGGACATATAATACTACGGGACGGCTTACAAAGCATATGTGTCCAATACTATGCGTCAATACTATGGGCTAATATAAACTACGGATCAACAAATACGACGGGACGACTTACAAAGCATATGCGTCCAACAACAATATACTAACATAGTAAAGAGAAGGGTTGACATAGGTTCCTAACATCCCCTCTCCCTTAGAAAAAGCTTTGTCCTCAAAGCTTTGCTTAGAGAAATTGCTGCAGAATCGGAAGGAGTGGTTCCCCGATAGCATCCTAAAGTTGCATTTCAGGCCACTGACGCCTTTGGAGTGTCAAGGAGGATTGCTTGGAAGGCTATAGATGAAGAAGAACCCTGTTAGATGCGTGGAAAATGCACTCAGAACGGTGCTGATTGGCTTGTTGTTTTAGGCGAATTCTAGCCATGTGAAGATTGTCCTACAGAATGAGAAGAATCTGATCGTGGGTGCGAAGAACCGAGTCAATTTCCTGAACTGTGGAGCTACTAAGGGTGTATGGAAGAAGAACTGGCGGTGTTTTTTCATAGACTTCTTCATATGGTGTCCTTTGAGACGTGGTATTGTACCACCAGAGCGCTGCTAGGAAATACATAGAAATAGTTGGCCAAACCTGTGTAGGGATGGGAAAGGGTTTGAGCAATCCCGAAAGGAGTGTCGTTTGACCCTTGTTGACTTGGAAAGTATCATCGTCATCCACCATCTGTTGAATTGTCATTTTTAGTCCCTGCCAAAAGAAGTTAAGTTGTTCCCAGTCAGACATTTTGTAGAACCCAGAGTGCCTTGTTGATGAAGAAGCATGGAGTTCATAGAAGAGAGAGCCCTATTGAACATATTGCAACCAATTTGGAACAAGTAGAGAAAGAGCTGTAAGAGAAACTGGGTCATCAATTGTGCGAGAAGGAGCATCTTCCACCATATTGTCCTTACCCTTCTTGTAAGTGATCACATAGGGATAACCCATGAGTTGGATAACCCATTTCAGGTGCGTTGGGGAGGAGACCCATTGTTCCAGAAAATTTTCCAGACTCTGGAGATTAGTCTTGATGCAGAAATAATTCCCTAATAGATATGGCTGCCACTTCTGTACTGCATGAAAAATAGCCATCATTTCCTGCTGAGAGGTAGATGTGGCTAAATTCTTACCGGAAAGGTCTCTGAAGGAAGCAAGCGCATTGGTTCAACAAAGATACCTGCATATCTATCCAAGGAAGTAGTGGAGACTGTTGATGGGTGCATCTGAATGGAATTGAGCTGAGCAATGACACCATGTGAATTCTTCTTAAGGATTTTTTCTAGGCGATGTGAACTGATGATGCAGAGAGACCTTGGTTGTAAGCCCATAAATTTGTATTATGCCCCATTGACTTTAAACTGCATCCAAAGTTCAGCAAAATCCCATAAGATGGGGCCAAGTGTGCGTAACCATTGAACGCCCAAAACCACATCACATCTGCCTAAGGACAAGGAAAACATGTCAGAGCATAGGTTATAATCTTCCATAGAGATACACACATTGTGACACTTCCCCTTGCAAGGTAAGGTGCCCCCATTGGCAACCATGACTTCAAAGTTGGAGCAAGGATGGACAAAATAATCCGCCTGTTTGGCAATCCGAGGGTCAATGAAGTTATGAGTGCTACCAGAATCAATAAGTATGGTAAGAGGGAGCTTCTTGAAGTATCCCCTGACCTACATTGTTTGTGGGGTGGTGACGCCCGTTACAGCATGGAGAGAGATCTCGGGTGGGTCTTCCTGAGATGGGGTGTTAACAGGCGGGTGTTGAATGTCGACCTGATCTTCTACTATATCTGTAGCTTCTTCACCAAGTTCTAAGGCAGGCGGAGAATCCACATCCAAGAGATAAAGCTTTTGTTGAACACATCTATGTCCCCGAGTGAATTTCTCATCACAATTATAGCAAATCCCTTTTTCTCGGCGTGCCTGCATTTCTATTTCAGACAAATGCTTGATAGGAGTTGGTTGAGGAGAAGGCGTGATGGGAGGTCGTTGGGAACCCATATTTATGAAGCGAACAAAGGTGGGTTTGGAGCGTTGTTGAGCTACGATCTTGTCCTCAGCCAGCTTAGCCAACCCTAGGACTTCCATCATTGTGTTGGGACAAAACATTTTGACCTCTGAGCGGATTTCATCCTTGAGACCACTGATAAAACAACTCCTATAGAATTCATCGGACAATCCTTCTGTGTGATTGGCTAGTTTCTCAAATTCTGTCTAATACTCTCTCACTGTGCCAGTTTGGTGAAATTTAGTGAGTGCTCCTGTGAAGTCGTCAAAGGAACTAGGGCCAAATCGTGACAAAAGGAGTTGGCAAAAATCTGTCCAGTTTGGCTCAGGATGAGCTTTGATGTACCAACGGTACCATTGAAGGGCTTCCTGTTCCAAATGAAAGAATGCAAGTGGAACTTTCTGAACATCAAAAGTATTATGCAAACTGAAATATTGTTCTACTCGATATATCCATCCAGTCGGATCAGTACCATTGAATCGAGGAAAATCAAGCTTCAGCCCACAAAAATTGCTGGAAGAAGAGAACCCGGTGGCTGCAAAAGATTCTGGGGTCTGGTATTGTTCATGGCTAAATGCTGAAGATGGAGGCTGAGAAATTTTTCATCCAGATCTTGGAGTTTGGTTTGGATGGCTGCAAGTGCTTCCTCCATGGTGTGTGCTCCTGCACGGGTTACAACCATAACCAGGTTTTTTTTTTAATTTTTTTTTTTTAGGTGGAATGGGTAGAAAAAAACAAACAGAAGCTGATTTAGTAAAGGGAAATTTGGATTGGGGAAACAATCTGATGGGTAATTGGGGTTTGACTAGATTTTGGACACTATCGAACGGACAAGAAAGCAAAAAGGGGGATTTCAGAAGCGGGGTGATAGAATGAGAAAATTTGGCAAAGAGGGACAAAGAAGTAGAATTCAGAAAGGAACTCTGTGGTAAAATTTGAAGGTGATTGGGTGAAATCTGAGGAAGTTATGGCAAACCCTAAAAATAAACAAATGTGGGATTTCGAGCTTTGGGAAGGGGAATTGGGGATACGGTCCTCAGGAATGAAAGATGCAGAATGGAATGATAAGGGTTCCCCGAAAATTTCAAGGGAAACAGAGTGAAAACAAGGGAGATATGGAGAAAAAAATGAATTTTTTTTTTCTTTTTTTCAGAAATGGATCGGCAACAGTGGCACGGAAGGGATCCGAAACAGCAGCGCAGAAGGGATCTGCAATAGATGGATCTGCAATGGCACGGAAGGGATCGGAAACAGCTGCATCTGAAACGATGACTGAATCTGGAATGACTTTCAGAATAAATCTGAAATGGTTGGATCTGGAGCAGAAGTGATCGGCAACAGTTCAACTGAAAATAGATATGGACCCCAGGTATATACGACTTCCTAACAGTTCAGGTGTTTCACTCGGCCACCAATGCTGTCTGATGGCTTGCGTATTGGGGCAATACCCCTCACTCCACAGCTCAGGTAAAATTGATAACCGCTTTGCCACAAACGACAACTCTTGGTTTACCTCATGGGTGGGAACTAGTCAATTACGTAGGGGTCGTTGCCCTTTTCGCTGGTAGGTCCTCTCAATGGGCCAGCTACTTTGGGGTTCTTGTGGTACTCCTCACAATGAGTTTTATGGATTATGCCCAAGTACTTCCCATAGTTAAGCGGATAGGGATTACTCCCAAATCTGAAGCTGTAACAGATGCGAAAAAAAAAATTTGACAGAAATTCCACCCAATGAGCCCAAGAAAGTGCTCTGATACCAGATGAGATGAACCTTCAATAATTAATTAATGCAAATACACGAGATATCAGAAATAACAGAACAGAATCACTTTTATATTGATCACGGGCCACTTCGAGGGGGCAACCTCCTTTGAGCAAGCTCAATACAATTAACTTCACGGTGCCTTCAATGACCTCAACAGACACTTATATACTAAGTCTATGCCCAATACTATGAGTCAAAACCATGGGACATATAATACTATGGGACGGCTTACAAAGCATATGCGTCCAATACTATGGGTCAATACTATGGACTAATATAAACTACGGATCAACAAATACTACAGGATGACTTAAAAAGCATATGCGTCCAATAACAATATACTAACATAGTAAAGAGAAGGGTTGACATAGGTTCCTAACATATCCCTTTCAATTGGTTCTGTAGGGTCATCTTCCAATTTATGTTCTTCCCTTCAAATAGCTTGGTCAGGGAATCAAACATCTTCATAGGTGTCTTCAGAAATGACACATGTGGGATGAGATGGTCCTTGATAGAATCAACAATTATTCTCTTTTCCTTGACCAAGTTCTTTTTGTGAAGAGCCTTAGCCTCTTCTCCCTCTGGGATAGGGACCTCTTCACTTATATAAGTGTCCAACTCATTTTCTTCCAGGATTAACCCAATCCTATACTTCCATGCTTAGAAGTTATTAGCCCCTTCAAGATTATCCTCAATCTTGGTGTGGTGAGACATCTTAAAGAGTACTTCAAATGGAAATAAAAAATATTTAGGTCTTACCACTTGATTTGTTGAAAACTGGATTTGGTCCCGGATTAGGGTTTGTCAAGAAACCCTAAAAATTCAAACTTTGAATTTAAAACTTCTGAAAGGATAGAAAGATGTGCCTTGATGAGCTGATCAGCCTGGTATATTCAGAATTTTAAATATGCAACATTTCACCCTTCAGAAATGTCTTTTACTCTTCTTGGATTCACTAGGAGGACCCTGAATTAAGGTTTGAGTTTCCCGGAGCTTCAACCAACCCAAAATCTTGATCCGAAGCTCTAAACTTTGATTTTTCCAAGGAGCTTCCACCTATGTCTTCAGATTTCAGAAATTCTTATTTTGTGGAAACCCTAATTTTTAGGGCCAAAATTGAAAGTGCTCAGAATTGAATTCTGATTGGACAGATAGATTCTCCTTGATGAGTAGAGTCAATCTACCTTACTACTTTTCCAAAATCTATGGAGAGAAACCCAATAAACAAGAAACCCTAGTTTTCGCCACTGCACAATGTCTTCTTCTAAGGGAAGCTCTGATACCATGTTAATTTTTTAGCATTAATTCAACATACTTTAGGATCTTTACTGAGAGAATAACATGTACAACATATCAATCATATCAAGCATGTATTAAGCGTATCAAGCAATCCCATAAGATAATGGACACACATAGTTTCACTAAGAAAAACCATAAAGGTGAAAAACCCCACAACTTCCTCATAGATAGAAAGAGCAATGATACTACCAAAGTACAAGAGATAGTCTTCTTCTATATGTTGATCCTCATCCTCACATGTGCACCACTTTCCGAGTGATGGAAGAGTGAGTAATGAGATGATCAAATAGAGATCTCTCGATCTCGATTTATACTTGTCCTATCCTGCCCAATAAACCAGTGGGGCCAACTTGTCTAACTCAGTCTAATAACCCATGGTTACATTAATCCGGGCCGACCCCTTACTAGGTGGTCTAATAACTCATCAGCAAGTTACAACACTTGCGACACTTGTCAATACAAATGACGACACTTTCGTATAGAGGAATAATACATCTCTATATGAGTATAATAATACATAGATGAAATACATTCCAAAGTTACATATACATCAACAGTTTTCTACCATTTTTCGGCAGCACGGGTTAGTTTCATGTCATTTTCTTATTTGTTTACAATTTCTGTCATCATTTTCGAATTGTCTTTAATTGGTTTCAATTTATTTTTACCAGAATTTACCAGTCTTTACCATGTCGAGAGTTACCCGTTCTAAGCTAGCACAGGGTGAATCCATGAAGATGGGTGTCTATTTTGGGGGTTTCTGTGAGAAACTAATTCTGAATTTTTCATGTTTTCCATCTTTGGGCAAATAAAAGTGATATTTTTGTTTGGAATTTCACTTTTCACTAAAAAACAAACTTTTAGATAATTATGTTAGCTTGCTATCCATATTTTTTTCAATTTTTTATATTGATATTTGATATGTCGACTCGACAAATGTTTGACAGTGTGTTCTTATCAAACGAAAGGACTACAAAATAGCCATGTTTTGTCGCACACGTAAAATCGTTGTTAAACTTGTTTTTTCTAAAAAACAAATATGCTACAACAATCTACACACAATATACTACTGCATGACTATAAGTTTGTAACAAATGGATCTATATACTAATTATTATATTTATTTGAATTCAATCAATGGGGAAACCTTGTCGATTTTCAACATATTTTTTGTCGTAACACTTTTTTCTCAACTGAATATAAAACTAAAAATTCTATGAATACCCTTTTGAAGTAGACACGCCAATTAACTGCACCATAGTTTTCTCAAATCTTTTTGTGGTGTATTTTTAAAGTTATAGATTTTTTTATTTCACCGCATTTTGGAATAAATGAAACTAGACTCGACACCTGTTAAGAAAACAAACAATTACAAATATCAGATCTTACCTATACATAAAGAAATCTATATATTTGGAAAGTAGATTCAATAACGAAACGAATGGTATCAAGTCCGACAGTCGCCTTATAGTGTAAGAGATCATTTTTACGTTCCGAAAATGGAGAAACCTGAAAAACTGTAAGTAGCAATCAGATTTTCAAGTTTCAGAGGTTATTCAGCCGAATAATTATCCGGCCAAATAATTATTCGGCCGAATAACTGTTTTCCGTAATGGCGATGTCAATTTAATCAAAGGTTATTCGGCCGAATAACCAAACGTAAAAAAAATCATCGGCCGGAAAAAAAATAAATAAAAAAAATAAAAAATAAAAAAAAAATCATTTTTTACACTTATATAAATAAAACTAAATACTTCGATTAATTTCGCATATTTCAATTTCGCATACTTTTTGGTCAGAATATTTTTGAAGGGATTTTCTAAGGAGCTTATTTTGCAAAGAGAGTTTCTTTATGAGGTATTTGTTTTCTTACTTCTTTCTAAAGAATACATTGAAAGAATTTTTTTGCAAAATGAGTTTTTATTCCAAACTTTTTGCACTTCTTATTTCTTTGCAATGGGTTTTTTTCCAATGATTTTTTAAGAAGCTTTTCTTTGCAAAGAAATTTTTTTTTATGAAATATTTTTTTCAAGCTATTTGCACTTTTCATTTCTTTGCAATGAGTTTTTTTTCCAAGGATTTTCTAAAAAGATTTTTTGTAAAGAGAGTTTTGTTTATGAAGTATTTTTTTTGTTACTTCTTTCTAAGGAATACATTGAAATATTATTTTTCTAAGGCATTTTTGCAAAATAAGTTTTTATTCCAAGCTTTTATACTTCTTAGTTCTTTGCAATAGGTTTTTATTCCAAGTTATTTTTTCAAAAGAGTTGTCTTTTTCTTTCTTATTTATTTGAAAATGATTTTTTCAAATAACTTTTTTCAAAGTTTTTTTTTCTAAATATTTTTGCAAAAAACGTTTCTTTTTTTCTTATTTCTTTGAAAAGGGGTTTTTTCAAAGTCTCCCAAGTTACTTTTTCAAAAAAGTTATTTTGTTGCAAAGGTTTTTATAAAGTTGTTTTTTTTTTTTTTCCAGTGGATTTACAAAGAAGATTTATTTAGAAAGTGTTTTTATTATTTTCCAATGGGTTTTTCAGCAAATGTTTCTTTCCAAAGTGTGCATTTACAGAGTTTTTATTCCAATGCATTTTTGCAAATAAGATTTTATTTCAAGTTATTTTTACAGAGAAGATATATTTTTCCTTCTTATTTATTTGAAAATGGATTTTTTCAAAGTCTCCCAAGTTATTTTTGCAAAAAAATTATTTCGTTGCAAAGGTTTTTACAAAAAAATCTTTTTCCCAGATATTTTTTCAAAGAAGATTTATTTTGAAAGTGTTCTTATTCTTTTCCAATGGGATTTTTTCAAAGGTGATTTATTGTCAAAGAGTTCTTATTTCATTCAAAGAAGGTTCTTTTCAAAGGGAACTTGTTTCCAAAGACTTTTTCTTCAAAAGACTCTAGTACAAGATTTTGATAAGGTGAAGTAAATTTCAGTTCATGTGTTCATAAATTTCGTAACTGTTTTTAAATCTTCATTTTGTTTATTTACAATAAAATGATGATTCTTTAATTTATCATTTATAGATTAAACAATCATGGGCAGTAAGAGAAACCGTCAAAGAAAGTATGATCGTAGATGTGCTGATGATGATGATAATAGAGAAAATAAAAAACTTAAATATCATGCCAACAAAGGAAGCCTTGCAGAAACACAAGCAACGATTATTGAAGATACAAATACAGTTTTACATGATAATGTCGATGAAATGGAAATTGAAAATAGAGTACAAGAGGAACATATTGAAATTGAAGAAACCATTGTTGAGGATGTAAATAGTGATTTACATACTAATGTCGATGAAGTCAATATTGAATATCAAGTTCAAGAACCAAAAATTGGACCAGGTATGTATATATTGAATGTATTTTCCAAATTCATTTTTTATAATGAATTGTATTTTTGGATACATGTTTTAAATTAAATTTATCTTGATGTATAGGTACTTTCACCATTGATGATGAAACGTTAGAAAACATTGATTGGAATAAATATGGAAAAAAAATACCCATACATGCTGCACGATATCGGGCTCAAAAAATTTATGATGATGTTCTGAAGAATTATTCAGCAATAGGACAAACACAAATTTTGAGATGTTTATTAGTGACCAAGAAGTTAGAAGATGCTACATCATTATTGGGTATTCACAAGGCGACCAAACAGTCGAAATTAAAACATAATGTGATAGAGAATATAGGTGATGCAATAAAAAAGTTTAAAAAATCTAGGAAGAAAGACATTAGTGCTGCACGAAGAGCAATTCATACAGCAATTATTTTGACTAGTACTAAACAAAAACGTTTGACAACACAGCTAGCAAAAGCAGTTGGAACCTCAAGAAAGACATTATACAGACATAACAAATTCAGAATGCAAATAGATGAAAATGATGAACTTGCTTGCTGGGCAATTATTTGTAGACAACCTTACAAAGATAGAATGGGAGCAGGGGTTAAAGATATTGTACGGGAATATTGGTTGACACATGCTCGAGTTTCACCAAATTCAAGAGATGTAATACGACAAAGAGTATCACGAAGAGTATATGTAAGCAGTCCGAAACATATAATGGATATGACACAAGTACAATTGTTCAATAAATTCAAGGAATATCATCGTGGAATTAATGTGTCAATCACTACATTTGTGCAACTAAAACCATGGTATGTTAGACCTATTACTATCCGTGACACATGTTGTTGTCGTTATCATGTGCAATTCCAATTATATTACAACACATTTCTTAAATTTGGTAAAATGTTTTGGACAAATTCACCGCGTCCGCCTACAATACGTGAATTCATATCTCAAACCCTATGTGAGAGAAATCACGATAAAGTATTTTATAATAAGAAATGTGTCAATGGAAAACATTGTAATCGTTGTGAAAATTTGGTTTTATACCACAATAAATATCCTATCGATACTGATGATCACTCATTGTCAAATGTCACCGTTGATTGGAAAAGATATGAATACATTACAAGTACTAGTGATGTACATTCCAAAAGGATTGATTTGCGAGAAGATAAAATAGGTGTGGGAGATTTTCTCAAGAAATTCGAAAGTGAAATTTATAAATACACCAAGCATTCACATAGAGCACGATGGCAAGACTTTCAATTCAAATAGTCTCGTGAAATTTTTCCACCAGGAACAATTTTGTCAGTGGTTGACTTTGCAAAAAATTATACATTTGCTGCACAAAAAGAGATATAGAGTGAATACTATCATTCTGACCAAGTTTCAATATTCGTCCATATTTTATATAGACATTCTCAACAGGATGTTGATGACATTGAAAGCACGTGTGACAATCGAGATGTGATTAAAGAATATCATTTTTATATCAGCGACGATCGTACACACGATACACATTTTGTTCAGCATTGTATTGAAAGTATTTTCTACAATTCACTAAAGGAACGTAACATTAAATTCAATGAGCATTGGATATGGTCAGATGGATGTGCTGGACAATTTAAATCTTCGCAATCATTTTATTGGTTATGTCGACTTCATAAAGCATTGAACATTAAACATCACTGGAATTTCTTTGAAACTGGTCATGGAAAAGGTGAACATAATGGTGCAGGAGCATGCGTAAAAAGAGCATTTCGAAGATGGCAAATGAACCATAGTTCTGCACGATTCCATTCAGCTACAGAGGTTGTCCAATGGTGTAAATCACATCTAAACCATGATTATAATCAACAATAAAAAAATGTACACAGGTATGTACACACAAATGTTTTAATTTATATTTTATTGTTAATTTAAAAAAAAGTATGTGTACCTAACATCAAAATTTGTCATTTGTTTACTAGGTTTTTTTAGCATGTTGGGATCCAAGATATAAATAGATGAATACCCTACGACGCTAGCACCATACAAGGGACTAGAGATTTTCACTTTATTCAAACAAAATCCTTCCAAAACATTTATGCATTTGACAGTAGAAAGAAATCATGCTTTTGCCATATTTGCACTAAAAATATTGAATCTACAGAAGTTTGTGAAAACATAACGAACAACTACGTGAAACATTGGAAACACACAGAAATTAATCTTAAAGGAAAAATGCCACTAGCAAGCATAAAAGAATTAGAATCAGAAGATATAGCAATATCATCTGATGGCGACAGAATTTCAGATCTCGTTAGAGAAGGTAATGATCAAATACCACTGTTTTGTCGATTATTCATTCTTGTCATTCACTTTATACACATGTATATTAGTCAATTCAATTGAATTAAAAATCCTGACATCAATTGTAATTTGCCCAGGAGATGTTTTTGCTGTGATTGCACCTGTCGACAACAACGAAAATGTGAAGTATTATTTGATGTGATGCACTGAAGGAAAAATGAAGTTATTAGAAGACTACAATGACAATGGATATACATACGAGAGAGGATCCATCATTTTAAAGGGCTATTTTTTTCAGCAAACCCATATGACTCAAAATTATGTCTACTTTTAGGGTTATGAACCTGATGTCATATGTTGTCAATACAGCCATTTAGTATGTGCATATTGAATAAAATTGGTTCAAGTTCCATCGAAAAAACAATTAAAAAATAAAAAATGGAAACTGTCCAAATATGACCATGAACGGATAATTGAAGACGGTATTCCATTGCGATGTTTTTAAAACTATACATTTAAAATTAATAGATCAATGGTTTTATCGATGTCATTGTCAAATGTGTACAATATATTTTTTTCTTTTTATGTTTATGATCTTGAAAGGAACTGGAGTATAAAAGTTTAAATAATCGTAATTCTAGTATGCTGAAATTTGAATTCAAAAATTTTATTTGATAATGAAAACCTCAATGTGTGAAATTTTTGACTTAATTCTGTTTCAAATACTTTATTCAGGTCCCCATATGTCTATTAGACCACTTAAGGGATGAGATAACGGATCTGTGGTTGTCTCCACTCTCCGCCCCGAATCTTTAATTTAAAATATCGCTTGTGTAAAATTATTTGGTAATGAAAACCTCAATGTGTAAATTTTTTTTCTTAATTCTGTCTGAAATACTTTATTCACGTCCCCATATGTTTATTAAACCAATTAAAAGATGAGATAACGGATCTGTAGTTGTCGCCACTCTCCGCCCCAAATCTTTAATTTAAAATATCGCTTGTGTAAGTTCACATAACTGAAATCATGGCAAATGGAGACAACGATCATTTGATTTTTAATCACAAGAAAAAATTCCAGGATTGTGAAGCTTATGCTAAATTAGAGAAATGATTATTTACAACAAATCGATGAAAATTCATTAAATTGTTGTTTAAAATCATTGCTCTAATTTAGCACAAACTTCACAATCCTGTAATCTTCGCTTATGATTAAAAAACAAAAAACCGTTATCCCCATTTGCCATGATTTCAGCCGCATCAAATATACCTGAACATTGAAAGTAAGATCTATTAATTAAAAATCCATATATCAAAATTTGAAGAGATACATTCATTTTTCAAACTTCCTAAAATTTGAATTTAACATGTGTTCCCTTTTAAACTTCTAACATTCATAAACTTCAAGTAACATTTAAAAATAACATTCATGTGTTCTTAACATTCATTTTAAACTTCCTAATTCATCCATATTTTTATCAAAACTTATATAACATTCATAATCTTCCTAACATTGCTAAGTTTCATAACATTCCTAAACTTCCTAATTCATCTATATTTCCATCAAAACTTTAAACATTCCTAAACTTTGAACTCAACATATGTTCACTCTTAAACTTCATAGTTCATCCATAGATATCTTTTTCAAAGCTTCTATAACATTCAAAAATAACATTCATTTTAAACTTCCTAGTTCCATATTTCCATCAAAACTTATATAACATTCATAATCTTCCTAACATTCCTAAGCTTCCTATTTCATCCATATTTCTATCAAAACTTATAAGATTCTTAAACTTCCTAACATTCAAAGATAACATTCATGTTCTTAAATTTCATTTTTAAACTTCTTCCTAAACTTCCTAACATTCCTAAAAATTAAACTCAACATGTGTTCACTTTTAAACTTCCTTGTTTATCTATGTATTTCTATCAAAACTTCTAACATTCCTAAACATCCTAACATTCAAAGATAACATTTATGTTCTTAACATTCATTTTTAAACTTGCTGGTTCATTCATATTTCCATCAAAACTTTTAACAAATTCTTAAACTTCCTAACATTCAAAGATAACATTCATGTTTCAATCAAAACTTCCTCATTCATGAACTTTAAACCTATGTTCATCCATTTTTAAACTTCCTAAATAACATTGAACCTAAACTTCATAATATTCAAGAATATCATGTTCTTAACATTCATTCTTACATATTCATTCATTCATTTAAACATGCAAATATATATATTCTAAACCTTTAAATCACACCAAATATGCCAAATAAACAAAAATAAACTAGATCATTTAAACCAAGATTCACAAAATATGGAAGTTCAAAAAACATGTATATAATCCTCAAAAAAATACTCATGAACATGCAAGTTCAATGTACCCATACATGTATATCTAGTCCAAAAATAAATCTCCTCAACATGTCCAAAACAAATGTTTGTAATCTAGATGCATATCAACAAAAAAAAATTGTCCACCATGCTATTAAAAAAAAATGTCCACCATGCTATCCTCAACTCGGGCCTGCCCCTGGACTCAACCCACCCTGCAACATGTATAAAAATAGATTATGAATATCATTTAAATTATTAAAACTATATTCAGAAAATTAATATATTAAATTTATATATCAAAATACAATTCAAATATTAACAATATTACATCAAATTCTCCAAATGCTTGTCCACCACCAATCCTCCAAAGGAGCTTTTCCTTTGCCTCCAAAAGATTTGATAGACCCAAGCTGCAACATATATAAAATCAATTTATGAATTTCTCATAAATTACACAAGTTTTATCTAAATCCATAAAAATTAAAATATTAAAGCAATGAACAAAATTAAAGCACTAAACAAAATTACCTCTCTACCAATATCTGCTGCATTAAGCAAAGAACCTATATCTCCCCCCTAAAATTTAGATTGTATTAATAAATAGAACATAATGCAAACCAAAATAATTACTACGTCAATTAACTTAAAACTAAAACAAAAAGATTAAAAAAACATTAGCTCACAATAGATGGTAAATCATTTATAAAGTTCGTATCTAAAGAAACCTGCATGGATAAGTCAAATTAACAATAAGATGCATAGTTAAATTAACATTCAAAAGAAAATAATATATATATATATATATATTAAATTCAAACATAATTACAAATATGTAAATAATAAATATGTACCTCTCTCTCTAGATTTTTGCTAGTTGAAATGTGGAAAGAATGTTCATTCATCATTCTTGAAAACTGCAACCAATTTAAATATTTACATAATGTACCTATTACTTTAGGTCAAAAAACATAATTTATCATTCTATAATGTAACAAAAGAAATCAATTCAAAATAAATAAAATATTTAATTAAGATCAAGCCATATCATAGTCAACAAACCTCTCCCAAACTCGATGTGTAATTGGATATGACATTTGCTGCTAGGTCACAACAAACCTTAGCATATGCCCTGACATCTTCAATGCTCATTCCATCTATCTCATCATTAGTTTTGTAAACAAACTTTTGACAAATAGAATAACGAGCCCTTTCTCGAACCAATCCCACATCTACTCCAACTAATGCTGACGATAAATCATCACCAACAAAATTCCTTGCAATTGTCCCAAGTTGAGATGTGGGCTCTATCTCTGATTTTAATGCCACCAACCTAGGTGGACGAGATATCGGGGGTGGAGGTTGAAGAGTTGTAGGATCTCTAAGAGCACCTTCTTGATTATATATTCGACCCTTTCCAACCCCATAAAATTTTGAATGAACATCGGTATAGTCTGGCTTCATATTTAAAAAAAACTTAGCATAAAAAAATTTAGCAAAATATTGAGAAACCTCATCTTTCCATGGAAATCGACCATAGGCTGCAAGAAACCGATCATAGAGTAGATGTGCAAGTTTAGGATGCTTGAAATATTGCACTTTCAACATTTTTCGCTTCAGACCTTCTTTGAAATTAAACATTGATTTGGCCTGTTCTTTCGTCACTCTCTCCTTCACAACATCCCATTTGTCTGGACCCATCACTTGTTCCCTTCGTCTTCGCATCAAATCGGCAAAACCATCTGTAGTTGGTCCAAGATTCTCATATGCCTGAATGAAGTTTTGCAATGATCCCAAAACAATCTCCAAACTTTGTCTACTCTCTAGAGGGAGATCCATAGTAGACAAATCATTTTCCAACTTGTCATAGTGGGATCTACATCTTTCAAGAGTCATTTGATGATCACCACCTTCCCATGGAAGCTCCCGAGGTAGATCATATGGATATGTTGTAATGGGTGTACAACCCTCAATTAATTCAACATATTGCGTCCTAGCTCGACCATCATCACCTCGTGTAGAATGGTGAGCCTCTTGAGAACCTTGCTCTGCACCCTCATCCATGTCCCTTGCTTGCTCTATCTCCCTCCCTATAGAATTACAAGCATCTTCCGAACCATGCTCTGCTTCAAATGAAAATAAAGTTTTGTTTAAACACAAATACAAATTTTGCGCACACAAAAAAACAATTTGCATATACATGTTAAAAGATCAATATTCATATACCAATAGAGGGTCGAGATCCACGTTCTCCCACAGAAGATATAGGGGAATCATTTGTACCCCTTTCACCTCGTCGATGTGATCTATACAATAAACTAGAATCCCAATGGGAGGTGGACAACCTTCGATTATCACTTGTAACACCAACCCCAGAAGTTTGTGAAGACCTCCTACGCTTTCGCCTCAAAGAATCCTCTATTTCCATTTGATATATAATGCCTACACTTTCACAAATATCAACTAATTACATATTCAAATCCTACATGTTAATTCTACAAATTCTAAACCCTAACTACTAAAGAGACTAAGTTATTTGACAAGGACCTAGATTTACCTAATATCATCTAAAAGTTCTTAAAAAGAGTATAGCTAATATTGTTAGATGTGTAGAGAATTAATGTACACCAATTTTTTAAGTGTTTTTGATGTTTAAAATGAATGGAACCAATATAGTTAAGTACTAAGTGAAGGGTTCAATTCTTTATGTCAAAGAATGAGTTCATGAACCTATTTTAACGTCTAACCTAAATCTTATATTAATAACTTAATTGATATTTTAATACTTCAAACATAAATTACATCTTCAAATCTTTTCATTATTGCATAAAATAAAATAAAAATTGACAATTCATGGTATTATGTTTTGAGTTTGACATGTTTTCCAAATTTTCCATGTTCGATAATGGTTTTCAGTTTCTTAAATTAATAATTTAATCAAGACATTTTAATACTCTAAACATACATTAAATCTACAAATATTCTCATTATTCCATAGAATAAAAAAAAATTGACCATTCATAGTATTATGTTTGGAGTTAAATGACATGTTTCCCAAATTGGCCATGTTCGACAATGGTCTTCAATTTCAATCTGATAACGGTAACGATTCTTGGTATTATGTTCTCCAAGTTTGTTATGTTGCAAACAAAGAAAAACATAATACCAAGAATCGCCACCTTTACAAAAATAAAACCCAAGACCATTGTGGCATAATATCACCTAATAGTTTATAAAATGACTATGACTATTATTGTTCGATTGTATAAAACTTACTATAGTACATCTAAATTAAAGTCTATTCATGTCTATAGTTTCATTGTACCTAAAGTCCATTTAAAGTTTTGTTGTATCAAAAGTAGAGTTTAATTGTCTAAAGTTTGGTTGTGTCTATAGCTATCTATCAACACAGTTTATAATAGAACTAATATATTGATCTCTGTACTCTGTAAACATAGACAGAGTTCATGAACTCAATCCATGTCTATGTTGACAGAGTTCATGAACTCTGTCCTCGTCCATTTCAACAGAGTTCATGAACTCTGTCAACATGGACATAATGACAGAGTTCATGAACTCTGTCCATGTCCATGTTGACAAAGTTCAACAAATAAAACAATCCTACATATAAACGGGATATATCAATTGCAAATAAAATTATTATCCTACTTTTATTTTCATTTCTAAACACATGCAAAACCAACAATTTAAAAAGAGTAACTAACTGAACACTCAATATATTCCTCTTTTATAATTAAATTTCAATCATTTTTTACATACAATTTGACCAGAGTCCAAAAACTCTGCGGAATTGGACAGAGTCCTTGAACTCTGCCCATTTGGGAAGAGTTCATGGACTCTGTCCAATTGGATGCAACCAAAACGAAAGCAGCCCAATTGGACAGAGTCCATGAACAACCCAATTTTGGGAAGAATTCATGGACTCTGCCCATTTGGGAAGATTTCATGGACTCTGACCATTTGGACACAGCCAACACAAAAGCAGACGAAATGATTGCAAGCAAAACGAAAGCTGGCAATTAAGAAAAAAAAATTCTACTAACCTCTTGAGATGCAGCTGAATTGAGATCTGACCGAAGAGAGCCCAAAAACGAATTCGAAACAGCCGAAACCAAACGAGTAAAGCAGATGACAAGGAAAACCTGCAATAACAATAACACCTTAAATAAGAAACTTAAAGACAAAAACAAACAATTAACAACGAAATACAGAAAAACTCTTACCTCTGCACACCGCCGGGTCGATATGTCTGGAGCTATAGCTCCTCACTACTGTTAGAACGTCCACAAGAGAACACTCTGACAAGAAAGCTCCAGTAAGAGATGTGCAACTACACGATAAACATTAACTGTTCAGACGCAGACTAAACCATATGAATTCAACTGCCGAAACAAAAATCCGACACTGCAGGACAGGAAAAACCTCACGTACGTGCAGATGGCGGGAAGAGAGGGTGGCAGGAAAGTGAATGGAAAAGGAGGGGTATGGCGGCCTAACACTCCACCAACGATGAACCGCCGTGCATATCCTCACACGCAGGGTAGTGGATCAGCGAAACACAGCATCGACGAATCGTGTGGCGGAGTTCGCCAGCGACAACCTAGACAACAGAACAGGCTAAAAGTTGACAGAGCAGATCATTGGCGCAGAGGCGGGGCCACCATCAGCGCCAAAGGGGTCCACACAATCGAGCGAAAGTGACCGGGAATGGACGCGGCCAAGCTTTTATGCAGAATAATTATTCGGCCAAATAATGATTCGGCCCAACAAGTATTCGATCGAATAATTATTCGGCCGAATAATTATTCGGTCGAATAATTGAACACCACCGTGCGTTTTCTCGATCCGGCTAAAACTTTGCACACACATCGAGGCCACCATTAGGTCTAACAGTGGCCCGTTAATTGTTATTCAGTCGAATAAATACTAAGTTATTCGGCTGAATAAGTTTAATTATTCGGTCGAATAATTAAATTATTCAGCCGAATAATTAAACTTATACGGCCGAATAACCTCCACTATAGTTCTTGGGCGGTCGATTCTCACCATTGTGTTACCCAGCTTTGCGTTTCCACCCCACAGAAAGACCTGTTGAACAAGGACCCCAATTTCGGCATATTTGTTGATACCAGTGACAAAGTCTCGGAAACCTATCTGATAGACTGGTCTAAAATTTAAGCCATTTTCGATAATGACAACCTGCCGGACATTCAAGATAACCGGCATGTCTATGAGAAAATTAGGGATTCCCAGTTACACACCATAGCAGCTAGACCTGGTCTTCTCCCTTGCACAGATGCATTCAAGTGGATAATTGACCATGCAAACCCCAAATACCATTCCTTTAACAACTGTGCAAGGTCTCTTTTGGTTTCCTTTCACCTTGAAGTTTTCATTAGAGCGTATTCCCTTAAGCCGGCTACCCAACTTCTTAATGCCTCCTTCCTGGATTCTGCCAACACCGGGTTGAACTTTGACTAGATGATGAAGTCATGGATGAATAACGCTTCCAACTTCATACCCAAAGTCGATAACCTATACCCTATTTCACAGTTCAACAAACCCTATTCCCTCTTGGAAGCCATGCGTTGCAGACTATATGGTCTACCTAATTATTTTATGTTCAAATCCGAATGGAAACCTATGGCCCATCACGTCGTCACAACTGGGGAGTCATTCAATTGGGCTTCAATTCTATCAATGAAGTTAAAGTTAGCAATTGATCGGTATCAGAAGAAACCAAGTACAAGGAATCCTTCTTTCTTTTATTCAACCTACGTCATTGATGTATTCTGCTAAGAATTCCAGTACCCTTTCATGTGATGGAATTGAACACTTTTAGCTCCCCTTGTTCACATTTATTGTTCATCATTGTGGGAGAACAACTATGTTCCTTTACTATACGATATCTATGATCATTTCTTTGGTACAATTTACCATCAGATATTCAGAGAAGATGCACCTGCCATCTCTCCCGATGCCAAAACTCTCATCCCCACAATTGTTGACTGGTATGTGGGAGAATCTTTCTCCTATATCATATTTTGGGGAAGTAGTACAGTGCATTTGCTGCCAAGGATAGTCCCAGATAGATTGTTGCCTGAAGAAATAACTTTCCAAACTTTTACAGATGGGGTTTTCCTTAAGCTGAACGGACCTAAAAGAAGGGGATGGCCTAAATTCCCTTTGAACCTTGGACCTCTGGTTATTCCAACCTCAACATATTCTGCAATATTGGGAAAGAATATTGTTTCATTAAAGTTGGGACAAGCCCCCAAAAGGATGCATGATCCCAAAGGATTCCTGGCTGCCCACTTTTCCCAAGAACACATGAATACCACCTATGTCCATGAGGCTGCTCCTGATGACTCTATTTACCAAGGGGAAAATCTATTTTCTGAAGTCTTTGTTAGAGCTAAAACCAAAGAAGAACAGAGTTTCATCCTTCAGTACCAGAAAGAGCTCAAGACTAAGGTTTTGAGTTACAAGAAAATGGAGCTACAACTGGTAGAGCATGTCAGAAAGGAAAGGGAACAAAAAGAAGCACAAAAGAAAAGTGCTCCATTAATGTTGACATATCCAGCTAAAGGAAAAGGTAAAGGCCTTTTGGAAGATGATCCAAAATTTAAACCTGCTATAGAATTGAAGGTATTGATTCAAACATCTGAATAGCTAAAGAAACAATTGGCACAAATGACTTCAGTACTTGATACTCAAGTGGTTGCCGTGAGTAACCCAGCCAATGATACTCAAGTAGTTGCAAGTGACCCAGCAAAGAGGCAGAAGATTCAAACCCTTGCATCTACCATACCTACATTGAACATTGTGGATAGTGATGGAGAATATAAAAGACTTCCTCCTGTTCCTATTGTACAAGAGATAACTGAAAATTCTTAGGCAAATGCTTATTTCCTTAACAACATAGTGATAGATGATCCCATTCTAGATCACCATTTTGATTAAGTCACTACTACTGTTGAAGCATTAACTTCTACACCCTCACTCTCTTCTATTGATCTTACTTCCACCTCTTCTATTCATCTTCCTCGCATTTCATCTTTTGAGGCTACACTACCACCTTCCACCATATCTCAATTATTTGTTGCTTTGACCTCCATTTCTACTTCACCTTCAAACTTGTCAGTTCCATCTGCCACCTTACCAGCGATAATTACAGAGACACAGTCTCCAACTGTTTCTCTGCAATCATCACTTACCGTTGCCTCTACTTCCCCCACTGAGTTTGCCACTTTTTTTACTTCTCCTCCTTCTCCACCTCCAATTTCTACTTCCACTGCCCCTTTGATATCTACCTCTTAGATCACCATGTCCATCCCTAGTTCCAATGTTACCCAAATAGCTCCATTGGTTGCACAAGGTAATAGTGTCGCATCTTCAACCGAGTTGACAATTTATCCTGAAGATGATGTTGTGGTTCCTCTTGGGAAATACTTTTACAGCAGGTCAGCAAAATAAGTGGTAAGAAGAGGTACTAAGAGAAGCAGGGGATCAACCATGCCGCAGACACCTGTCCCCTATCAAATAATCTGGGCTAAACAGTTTGCTGACATTCAGCGGGAAGCAATAGACACTGTTGCAGCTATGGGGGAATTTGCTGGAGAAAATTTTTATTCAATCACTTCGTTGAATAAAGAGATAGATATCAAGAAAGAGGATTTGAAAAAGCTTCAGGAGCAGCTGGTTAAAGTTAATGAAGAACATGAATCTCAGACTCATGAATTGAAAATTCAGTATGAAAATCAGCTCATGGGTTTGCAGGAACAAAACTCTTCTCTCCACGATGAACTGCAAGATGCACAAGTCCTAAATATTGCCAATGCTGAGAAGTTAGAAACATTGGAACAATAGCTAAAGGATGCAGTTTCCAATGCATCTACTTCATTCCCCGAATTCTATGAGAAAAAATTCAAATATTTGGCCTGTGAAGTTAATGAAGGGCATCAAAAACTCTTGACTAAGTTATTTATTTCCCTGAATGATATTTAGGAAAATTATAAATTTTATGAGAAAATATCTGACACTCTTGAGCAGCAAATTGAAAAAAGGAAACAAGCTTCCAAGGCCCTTGATGATGTTTCTGAGTGGCAAAGGTATATCAGAGACAAACCTGAAGACATCCCTGTTCTCGGTAGCTTTAAGTTCAGAAAAATAAGAAAATTTATGCAAGCCTGGAAAGACGCTTATGAGATGGTTGAAGACACAATTAAGAAGGTACGGGAAATTTGTGGAAGAAGGTGGTATGCTGCAGATAACATCCTACTCACGCTACAGTTTCCCACTATGGATCTAATTGAGCAAGCATGTCCACTGAAACTGATGATTGAGCAAGTTGATAGCAGGTGTGTGAAGATCAAAGAGCAAATTCAGCAGCTTGATCACATCCAAATTTCCGAAGTTGACAAATTCATCAAGCATCCTGTCAGTTTGGAACACAAGATCCACATTTTCCTATGCACTTGGCACAAACTGAGCAAGAATGAAATTAAGTCTTTCACATGTGATGCCCAGCTAGGACTCGAGTTGGCCAAGTTTTCTGATGTCGATGAGTTGTTAGAATTTTGGTCGAAGTGGCATAATGCCCTTGTCCATTCTTAGATTAGTTTGGTTTTGTAATCCCTGTTTTATGGGAAGTCTACCCTTTGTAACTATTTTGTAATTATTATTTAAAGGGTATAGATCTTGTAGGGGTGGGGGGGGAGAAAATCATTAGAGAAGGACTGAAGAAACACTGTTTCACCTGAGATCTTGTAATTTATTGCAAACCTGGTAAATCAAAGTTAGTTTCTTTTGGCATCTTCTTTTTTTATGTTGTCAAATTTCTTTAATGATATCTGAATTTTTTTCACCTTAATCATTGAATGAACACTCTTTGATTTTGCAATCACAATTCATGCATTGATCTATAGTTTGGATTTCTCTTAACTCATGGTCTATGTATCATATGTTTTAAATGAATTTATTTAATTAAAACATTTATCTATTTCTGCAAATGATTAACAGAGATTATTAAGTTCATGTTAAATTTTCAACTAGCATTTAATATACAGGATAATATTACATGTGCTTCAATCCTTAATCTGCTATCATTTAATTTTAATTTTTCGGTTGTATCTTAAGCTAATAAGTAAATATCCACTTCACATTTCTATCAAATTGGTGAAAATACTTATTAAGATTCAGATCAAGTTATCTTGCACATTAAAACACACTTCTTTCATCTAGATCTAGCTTAGATTAGTTTTCCTTTAAAGCAAACTTACTTCTAGAGATAGAAAAGCTTTGATCTTCCTTCATAGGAAGACCGATCCTTTCAGGATCAACCCACACTAGTTCTAGTGGAGACCTTTATATCCGTGGGAGTTAACCATACCAAACAGTATGGGGATAGAATTTCTCTTGTGCGGAGTAGTTTGAAGCATTTCAAATTGGGTTTTCACCCTCTATTGCTAGCCTTGGACAACATTCCAGCACCTACATTGTCAAGGCTTCAACAAATGGCGCTTGAAGGAGGGATAAGAGCAAGATATGCCTAAACAAAACACCAGTAGACCTCCTCTAGCAAGAATATCGATTTTTACCCGTAGTTAAAGGCAAGCACCCACCTCCGTAAAAAAAACGGTGCAAGATCCAACTGCCATTCCTGCCACCCCTATGATGGAGCAGGAAACTAGGAGGGCCGATATTGTTTTTATATCACCCACTAGGGGAGCCCTCACACTTGAAAAATTATTGAAAGGTTCGTCCGATAGTGTTGGTAGATTACAACAGAGGATCCAAGAAGAGCGTAATCTCGGACTAGCAACAATCCAACCCCATCAGACCAATGATCCGTAGACTAATAATCAAGACAATCAAAATTCATGTGACCAAAACATTGAACAACACAATTCATCTTGTCACAACCTCCTCCCTGATTTCAACTTAGATTCATTATTCAGAGAAACACAATAAGATCATCCCAACGTTGCAACAGGTGGACCACCACCAACACCTCCTTCATCTTCCTCATCCTCATCTGAAGAGTTATCAGACAGTGAGTCTTCTTCCAGTTCATCTTTAGAGGACATACCCATGGAAGAAGGTGGAAATAGACCTTGGATTGACCAGGATGTTGTATTCGTTGTTGGAGAACAACATAGAATTCCTAAGAATCCTGAGAAATGGATTCCTAAGTTTAACCCTGATGATAAGTCACCCACATTGGATCACATTAAAACTTTCATATAGGCCATCAGACTTAGGAATGTTATGCATGAAGATGTAGTTTGTATATTGTTCCCATACTCCTTTGAGGGTAAAGCATCCACTTGGTACTTTGCCTTGGAAGCCCAATCTATTTCTTCCTAGGATGAATTTGAAAAGCTATTTATCCATAAATTTGGAGATGACAAAATTCTAGAGGACTTGGTCATAGATTTGTCTTCAGTGAAAATTAAACACAAGGAAAGGGTTAAAGGTTATAATCAAAGGTTCTCTTACTTGAAGAAAAGGATCCCTACCACTGCTCTTCCTGCTCGAGAACTTCTGGTTGATTACTGCATTAAAGGTTTACCTATTCCCATTGCTATTTGGGTCAAACAAGCACGAAAAGATAACTTGCAGGAGGCTTTTACGGAATCCATTCAAGTGGAAAAAGATGTGTTATGCTTAAAATATAACCATGATACTTAAGTTGAACAACCTTCTACCTCCAAGAGGAGGCAAGAAAACCCTCCAAAACCTGAAGTGCAAAATAAGGACCCGTTTGAAATGAATGGCATTAAGAAGTTTCTTCAAAAGATCTCGAACGAAATGGTAGAGCTAAAAAAGAGTAACACAGAAAACCAGACTAATAATAGGGGATTCAACAGACAACCTTTCAGAAGACCTTATCAACCCCCACAGAATCAAGTCCCACCCAATCCCGATGAGGGACTAAACTCTGAAGAACTCTTTTCAATCTTTAAAGCTTTGGTTTCAGAATCCCAAAATTATCCTGATCATCTTGATGAAAAACCACAAGAGAATCAAGACCCTGAACCACCATATGAAGGAGAATATCAACAGGTAAACACTCTTAATTACTTCTCAGAACTCCCTATGGAAGAGGAGGAATATGAGCCTGAAGGATGTCTTTAATGTTCAACATTCTTATAACACAAGAAGTAAAGGACAACCAACATAGGAAGATTCTACTTCAACATCTGCCCCAAACAAAGGTAAAGCGGCAACACAGAAAGAAACTGTTATTCCTGAAATTGAGTATAGCTTAATTGAAGATTTGAAAAGGGTGAAAGCCAATATTTCTCTTTTTGAGCTTTTGAAAATCCTTTCTATGAGGGACAATATTCCTAAAAGCATGATTTTCAACAAACCCAGAGAATTTCATAACAATAATTTAGATACATACCCCAGAACAAGTGGCCAAAAGCCTCTTGGTAATAAAACACCCCATTTCTTACTCACTTTTGAGATTTTTAATAGGAATGTCCACAACTGTATGATAGATTCAGGTGCATCATCTAATGTGATGCCCCTATCTGTCTATAAAAATCTAAATGCTTATTGGGAGCCTTTCCCTACCCAGATAGTTCAACTCAATCGATCAAAAGTTAGGGTAGTGGGAGAAATGAAGAATGTTCTTCTTACGCTGTCTGCTGATCCTAGAATCCACCAAACTATAGACATAATTATGGCTTATATCCCTGAGACTTATGGAATGTAGTTGAGCAGGCATTGGTCAGAGAAGCTCAAAGGCTATTTTGCTACTAACTAGTCCAAAACTTGAAATTCGCGAACTTGGTTCTTAAGTTTCTTAATCCTCTTATGTAACTTACTTGAAATTAAACTAGGAGAATCAGGCCTTACCACTTTATTACATTCATCTTATTCACTCTAAATTCTATCTCTCTGTATAACAAGTTCTTCGATGTAATGTCCCCTCCTACCATACCAGCATGATAGAGAGGACGTGGTACTCAATCCGGGCAATTAGCCCCATATTCATTAGTTAAATTTATTGATACAAAGACATGTATATGTGCATGCTATAGAACACGATGGTAATTAAATAAATCCTATTGATATCTAACATATATTCAAAATTCTGTGACAGTCATCAAATAAATACCCTTGCAGAATTATAACAGATCATATGGAAATGCATAATCATTTGAATACACAGCGGAAGTAATTCATTAGCACATCCATAATACATTCCAGCTGTTCATCAAAGGAACTATTGCAAAGTTAAAAACACAAGAGGATACTTATCTTGACAAAATAGTCCCAAGCGACTGGCTATGCAACTGCAACGTTCCACCCATCCATAGGCCAGTTGTGCTTATCAACCTCTTGATACAACTGCCACACCCGAGCTAGGCATGATCTCTACAAGGAACCAGGGAATAGCAGACTCACACATAGCCAAACATACACCAAGATGAGCCAATCCAATATGCAATTGGGTTTATCAGGCTGCTAGGGCATGGAAGGGAAGAATTGCTAAGCTAGTGAGCTCAACCACAGAGCTATGGGTACCCCTCCCAGATCTATTCAGCTTGGCACTCACAATGCCTACACACCCAACACCAGGAAGTATTCTCTTCACTGCCACACAGTCCCTCAAGCCATACCTTCCTTTCTAGTGCTCTCAAGGTGTGCATAGAAAAGTAGCCAGCCCTCTTGATCTTCTTGAGAGGTTACTCCCCACACTAGGTTTATCAAGCTAATTCTGTCCACTACCACTCCAGTTTCTTGCTTACAGGTTCAAATCAAACAAAGATGCTCATAACAACAAAACTACACTTGCTGAGCATGAGAAAAATGTTTCAACAGTGGAATGCATGAGGTGGGGTTTCCTGAGCTTCAGAAAAATGTGGGTAGACTCACAACGAATTGGCTACGAGGAAAATTCGACTAGGAGAGCAACCCATTCCAGAAAAATGCCCCAAGGGAAAAAATGACCTCTCCCTTAGTCTGAAATCGTGTCCCTCCTTCCCCAGCTGTTGCACCATCCAAAAAACAAGTTCCTGGGCATGGAAAAACGCAGGGTTATGGTGAAAAACATGAGGATAACTTCCAATGAGCTCAGACTGCGTGAGAGGAAGGACGTAATGGATGAGGAATTGCCTTAGGCAGCATTTTGTGGGGGTTTTCTTGCCCAGCAAGCCAAAAATACGATTTTCAGGTTGATGGCTTGCCCATGCACGAAAATCTGGCTGCCATACTTCTCCAATCCCAAGACAATAACTGCCCCAACCAATCTTTGGAAGAATTAAATGATTGGGTGCATGAGACAAAATGGGTAGTTGGTGGTTTATGGGTTTCCCCATTGACACATGGATTAATACCATTGGCTCAAAGGTTTGGATAATTCCCCCCCCTCTTTCCTTGTAGAATCATGCCCCATCTCTTTTGTTGCATTGCATAGCTAGTTGGGGTTTTTCCATTAAAATTCGTATTTACATGATGTCTTATTTACATTGTGCCCATCTCGCACAAGAACCATAGGCATCTATTTTTAATTGCCGATACATGAAACGCTAAATCAATGGTGGGGCCTTGGCCTTGAGCTCCTCACCATGATTAAATTACAATATTTACATCATTTACGATTTAATACAAAGGGGGTCAAAATGGGGACATTACATTCCCCTCCCCTTACATTAGCACTGTCCTCAATGCTCATCAAAATTGAACAAAAATGGATATGCCACCCTCATGGCATCCTCCAGCTCCCATGTAGCCGCATCGGGACCGTAGTGCTTCCATTGCACCTTTACCTATCCGATGGCTCGGTTCCGGAGCAATGTTACTTTCTTGTCTACGATGCACAATAGATCGGTTTGGAATTCTCCCTCAGGTTCCACCTGGATCACATCCCAATTAATCATGTGGTTAGGATCATGTACATATTTCTTAAGCAAAGAGACATGAAAAACATTATGAGCTTTAGTGCTGGCAGGCAATGCAAGTCTATATGCAACTGGTCCTATTCTTTCGAGCACTTCAAATGGCCCACAATATCTAGGTGATAGCTTGGCACGGCTCCCAAGCTTCAAGGAACTCTTCCTTGATCTCACTCTAAGATATACATGATCCCCAACATTGAATTCCCTATGCACTCTATGCTTATCTGCATAGCTTTTCTGTCTATCCTGGGCTACTTTTAAATTTTGTCGGATCTTTGCAACCTCTTGCTCCATTTCCTTAAGCAATTCTGGCCCAAGTACAATTCTGTTCACTGGATTGTCCCAAATCACTGGTTTCCTACACCTTCTGCCATACAAGGCCTCATAAGGACTCATTCCCAATGATGCTTGTTGCCCATTGTTATATGCAAATTCTACCAAGTGTAGATAATCCTCCCACTTGGATGGTTTGTCCATTACATACATGCAGAGCATGTCTTCAAGCACCCGATTTACTCTTTCAGTTTGACCATCTTTTTGAGGATGGTATGCGGTACTAAAGCTTAGTTGTGTACCCAAATCTGCAAAGAGCCCTTTCCAAAAATTAGAAGTGAACTTGGTATCCCTGTCAGAAATTATTGCCTTAGGAAACCCATGTAATCTGAAAATTTCCTTCATGAAAATATTTGCAATGGCATCGGCTTTATGTGTGGATTTAACTGGTATGAAATGTGCTTCCTTTGTTAACTTGTCCACCACAACCATGATGGAATCATGTTGTCTCTTAGTCATTGGCAATCCTGTAATAAAATCCATGGATATTACTTCCCATTTCCATTCTGGAATTGGCACTGGAAGCAATAAACATGTGGGATGTTGGTGTTCACTCTTCACCTACTGACATTCCATACACTTAGAAATGTATTCAGCAACATCCTTCTTCATGCCTGGCCAGAAATAATATTTTCTTGATGTAGCAATTGTTTTCTGTTATCCTGGGTGACCAGAGTATGGGGCTTTATGGATCTCATCCATAACCATTCTCCTTAAATCTGTCTTATTTGGAACATAGACTCTATTCTTATAAGTAAGAAGTCCTCCTTCTTCCAAATGATAGCCCTCATACTTCTTTTCAAGGTTTTGCTGCTACAATTTGCCCTTTATCTGCTCATACACTTCATCCTCAACCATATGGTTAACAATCTGCTGCCTCAAATCTGGTTGGCAAGTACTAAGCGCTGACACATGCATTTCATGTGCCTTCCTGCTGAGTGCATCGGCCACCTTGTTTTCTTTCCCTTTTATGTGTTTGATTTCGAAATCAAATTCACACAAAAATTCCAACCATCTAGCTTGCCTGGCATTTAAAGTTGGCTGATCAAACAAATATTTCAGACCACAATGGTCTTTCCTTAACTCAAATTTTCTTCCCATTAAGTAATGCCTCCACATCTTTAAGGCATGTACTATGGTTGCAAGTTCTATATCATGAGTAGCATAGTTCTTCTCATGCTCCTTCAACTTTCTTGACTCATAGCATATCACGTGGTTGTCTTGCATAAGAACTCCTCCAAGTCCCTGATTGCATGCATCGGTACACACCACAAAGTCTTTTCCTGGGTCTGCAATTTTCAAAATTGGTGCACTTGTAAGAAGATTCTTCAACCGTTAAAAACTTTCTTCACATCTTGGTGACCATTCAAACTTTACCCCCTTCTTTTGCAAAGAAGTGATCGGGATTGCAACCTTGGAGAATCCTTCGATAAACCTCCTATAGTAACCAGCAAGGCCCATAAAAGATCTCACATCAGTCACATTCCTTGGAGTTGGCCAATTCATAATGGTTTCAATCTTCTCAGGGTCTACAGATATTCCTTCGTCGGAGATGATGTGACCCAAATAATGAATTCTGTCTTTATAAAAGTCACATTTGAACAACTTGGCATACAGCTTATGCTCCCTTAATAATTGCATTGTCATTCTCAAATGTTCTTCGTGCTCTTCTTCATTCTTAGAATAGATGAGAATGTCGTCTAGGAACACAAGAACAAACTTGTCCAAATACTTGCTAAAAACATTATTCATGAGACACATGAATGTAGCTGGTGCATTTGTGAGACCGAACGGTACCACTTCAAACTCATAGTGTCCATATCTTGTTCTAAAGGCTGTCTTATGAATATCTTCTTCTTTGATTCTTACCTGATGTTAACCAAACCTCAATTCAATCTTTGAAAATACCTTTGCTCCTCTCATTTGGTTAAAGAGGTCATCAATTCGGGGCAATGGGTATTTGTTCTTCACAGTGACTTTTTTCAACTGCCTATAATCAATACATAACCTGAGTGTTCCATTTTTCTTTTTCACAAATAGAACAGGTGCTCCCCACAGGGACACACTTGGCCTAATATATTTCTTTTCCAGCAACTCTTACAATTGCATCTTCAATTCTAGCAATTCCGGTGTACTCATCCTGTAGGGTGTCTTAGACACTGGTGTCGCTCCTGGCACAAGTTCAATTGTAAAGTCAATGTCTCTCTTTGGAGGAAGTCCTAGAATCTCATCAGGAAAAACATCCCTGAATTCTTGCAATACTTGATAGTCCTCCAATCTAAGGGTTTCACTCTCTGCTGCCTCTAAAACGTGAGCTGCATACAGTTGTCATCCCTTCCTACAGAACTTCTTCAGCTACATGGCTGAAACCTGTCTAACAGAAGTCATCTTTGGAATGCCTTTTACAAACCTCGGGTTTCCTTCTTCGTCCATGCATTCAAACGTCTTGTTGTAGCAGTCAAGTTTAACCCTGTGTGCTTCTAACCAATCCATTCCAATGAGAATATCATAGGAACCCAGTGGCAAAATATTCAGATCTGCATAAGTGAATAGCCCATCCATCTCTAATGGACATTTCTCTACTATTTCACTAACTTTTCTCTTGGTTCCAGTGGCTAGTTGAACTAACCATGATCTACTATGCTTTAATTTCTTGAAAGCACAAATCTCAACAATTCTAGGAGTGACATAACTATGAGTAGATCCAGGATCAATCAAAATAGAAACAGATTGGTTAGCAATCTTACCTTCAACTTCAACCACAGTTGACTGATGATCTGATTGGCGGTCGTCTAGAGCTGCATAGATTCTAGGGATTGTCCGAGCCACTTGACCCACAGTTCCAGCTCCTTGGATGTTGTGAACTTGATTTGCATTCCCATTCCTATGTGGACAGTTCCTAAGCATGTGGTCTCCTCCACAACCCCAACATTGAAGTGGTTCTCTTGGCTCCTTTGGATCTCTTGGCTTGTCTCCCATCATCCTAGTTGGTTTAGTCACAACCTGTGATGGTTTCCTTTGTTGATTCCGGAATTGAGGAGGCTTGAACCACTTCTTCCTTTGATCAAACTTTTCATTTTTCTTGTCCTTCCATGCCTTATGGAATTCTGGTTTGCTTCTGTTTTGATCAAAGCAATACTTGGCCTTTCTTATGGCCTCCTCTAGAGTTCGAGGTTCATCGAACTCAATTCCGTCTTTATATGACTGGGGCAGTCCACTTAGGAAACGCTAAATTTTCACCTTATCATCTCGAATGTACCTGACATACCTCAGCAACTCCAAAAACTTGTTTGCATATTCTTCCATGGTCAATCGTCCCAATCTCAGCTCATGAAACTCTTTGATCTTATCATCATAGTACCTATCATAGAGGTACTTCTGCTTGAAGTATTTCTTGAACTGCTTCCACACAATCTTCCTTTCATTGATCTTCTTCACTTGCCTGGTGTGTTCCCACCATATAGATGCTCTTCCATTCAAGTTGAAGATGGCTACCCTTGCCTTCATATTTCCTGAGTAGTCTTGGACTTGGAAATACTTTCTCATCCCAAGAAGCCAAGCTTCAGCTTCTTGACCGGACTTTATCTCTCCATCAAATGTAGGAGGTTTTTCCTTCTTAAATTCCCCATGTGAATTGTTCTTGTATTGCTTCTTCTTCTTGCTCCTGTGAGATGAAGAACTTGAACCCTCATTGGATTCTTCAGAGTCAGATGATTTATTAGAAGAGATTTCTGGAGTATATGTCCTGTCTGTAGAAACTCTTCTTGGGCTACTGGCCCTCTTGCGGGAACTCCTTCTAGAGCTACTCCCACCCCTTTCTAGATTTCATATCTGATGCCCAGAGTTTATTTTCCTTTGGATGTCTGTTAAACTCTGCAGCATGGCTGCATTCAGCTGATTTTGTTCTTCTTGAGCTTTAATCATCCTTTCATTATCTTCCCTACAGCTTTGCAATTCCACCCTTAGGCTTCTCATGGTGGCTGCAACATCTGGAGGGGTCTCTTGATTTCTTCTCCCATTAGATTATGTTTCAGCATTCTCAACCTGTATGTTTTCCCCCATGGCATCTGTCTCAGGTTCATAGAGATCCTGTGCATCATTCATGATGTTCATTTTCTTGGCCCAACCAAGATCCAAAACTCTCTGATTGTATTATCTAGAGTGCTACCCTGCTGTAACTGTGACTCTCTGAAACGTGTTCATCAACACAATTGTTAGCTGCATTACATTCTCAGAAATTCACAAATTACTTCATGCACGTGGGAAAATATTACGTTGACAATTTGTCAAATCACAATCAACGACGTGTGAAGGGAAAAACAAAACGGGGTCAAGGGGGCTTGCCCCCTTGTGGCGCCACTACAGGGCGGGTCGAGGGCAATGCCCTCGTTTTTTTTTTTTTTTACGAATTATGCCACCGTCGTGGGGCGGTTCGGCGACGGCTTCCGCAATTGCGGAGCAGTTCGCTGAATGCTTTCGCAATGGCGGGGCGATTTGCTGAATGCTCCTGCAACTGCGGAGCCATTCGACCAAGGCTTCCGCAGTTGCGGAGCCATTCGGCGAATGCTCCCGCAATTGCGGAGCCATTCGGCGAAGGCTTCCGCAGTTGCGGAGCCATTCGGCGAATGCTCCCGCAATTGCGGAGCCATTCGGCGAAGGCTTCCGCAGTTGCGGAGCCATTCGATGAATGCTCCCACAATTGCGGAGCCATTCGGTGAAGGCTTCCACAATTTCAGATTCGTTCGCGGAATGCTTCCACCGTTGCGCGGAATGATTCCCCGGTTTCGAGTGATTTTTTTCGGAACGATTCGGCGAAGTCTTCCGCAGTTGCAGAACGATTTGCTGAAGTCTTCCGCAGTTGCGGAATGATTCGGCGAAGTCTTCCGTAATTGCGGAACGATTCGCGGATTCCTTCCGAAATTTCGGAAGAGAATTCTTTCCGAAAAAATTTCCTTTCGACATCGATATTTAGAAAAATTTTCGCTTAAAAAAAAAAATTTCTCTGCTATTTCGGAGCAATTTGGTGAATTCTTCCGCAATTACGGGAATATTCACGGAACTCTTCCGCAATTGTGGGAAGGTTTGCCGAATTCTTCCACAATTGCGGGAAAGTTCGCAGAACTTTTCCGCAATTGCGGGAAGGTTCACGGAACCTTTCCGCAGTTTCGGGACGACTTCCCGAAACAGACTTAAAACCAAAAATTTCCAGAAACAGACTTAAAAAAAAAATTTCCAAAAACAGACTTAAGAAAATTTTTGAAATTTTCCCCTTGTAATTGCTATCATATTTGTCCCATAGAGGTCCAATGCTGGAACCAGTGTTGATGTATATGTAACTTCGGAATGTATTTCATCTGTATATTATATTTATATTTATTGTACCCTTATAAGAGATGTGTTATTCCTCTATAAGGAAGTGTCGTCATGTGGATTGACAAGTGTCGCAAGTGTGTGTACTTGCCAATGGGTTATTAGACCACCTTATGGGGTCGGCCCTGATTAATATATAATATATTGTGGGTGTATCAAAGTAGACAAGTCGGCCCCAGTAGGTCACTAGGAAAAAAGGTGAGTATAAATAGAGATAGGAGATCTCTATTTTACTCACTCGGAAAAGTAACTATCTCTCTCTCTGAAAAGTGGCGCACTAGTGAGGAGGAGGAGGATCATCTGCTAGGAGACTATCTCACTGTTATTTGGTTGTATTTTGGTTGAGCCATTGCTCTCTCTATCTCTGAGGAAGTTGTGGGGTTTTTCACCTTAGGGTTTTCCCCACGGAAACTCTGTGTCTCTTGTCTCTATGCTTTTGATTCTTGTGATGCTTGCGATGCTTGTCATATTATGATTGTCATGCATTGATATACTGTATATGTTATTCTCTCAGCAAATATCCTATAGTATTGTGATTTAATAATAAAAATTTAACATGGTATCAGAGCTTAACTGAGAAGAAGACATTTTGTAGTGACGGAAGCTTTTATTCCTTGTTTATTGGCTTTCTCTCCACAGATTTTTGAAATTCAGTATAGTAGATTGGATCTACTCATCAAGGCGCATCTATCTGTCCAATCAGAATTCAGTTCCGAGCATTTTCAGATTTGGCCCTAAAAATTAGGGTTTCCACAAAAATAGGAATTTCTAGAAACTGAAGGTACAGCTGGAAGCTCCTTGCAAAAATCGAAGGTTTGAGCTTTGGATCGAGATTTTTGGCTGGGTAGATCTCCGGGAAACTCAAACCCTAATTCAGGGCTCTCCCTAGTGAACCCGGGAGGACAAAAAGGAAATTTTGAAGGGCAAGACTTTGCTGATCTCAAATTCTGAATGTACTAGGCTGATCAGCTCTCCAAGGTGCATCTTTCTATCCTTTCAGAATTTTGAAATTCACATTTTGAATTTTTAGGGTTTCTCTAACAAACCCTAATACGGGACCAGATCCAGTTTTCAGCACTTCAAGTGGTAAGTCCTAAATCTTTTCTATTTCCATTTGAAGTACTCTTAAAGATGTCTCTCCACACCAAGCTTGAAGGGGCTGATAACTTCCGAGCCTGGAAGTATAGGATTGGGCTAATCCTGGAAGAGAATGAGTTGGACTCATATGTGAAAGAAGACATCCCTATCCCAGAGGATGAAGAGGCCAAGGCATTGCACAAGAAGAACTTGGTCAAGGAAAAGAGAATCATTGCTAATTCTATCAAAGACCATCTCATTCCCCATGTGTCTTCTCTCAAGACACCCAAGGAGATGTTTGAGTCCTTGACCAAGCTATTTGAAGGAAAGAACATAAATCGGAAGATGACCCTGCGGAACCAATTGAAAGCAGTAAAGTTTCAGAATGGAGAAACCATTCAATCTTACTTTTCAAGGGTCTCTCAAATCAAGGAACAATTAGAAGCAGTAGATGAAATGGTGGAGAATGGTGAGGTGGTGATGACTACTCTAAATGGCCTACCCAGGTCATGGGATTCCTTTATTCAAGGAATTTGTGCAAGGAAGAAGTTGATCTCTTTCAGTAGACTTCGGGAGGAATGTTCTCAAGAAGAAGCTAGACTTATAGCTCGTGAGGAAAAGATGGGAGGAGAAGATCAAGCTCTTGCAGCTCACACCAAAAGAAGCAAAACCAAGAAGGATCTCTCTCGCCTCAATAGATCCCATCAAAAGAAGAACAAGAAAGACCTAAGATGCTTCACATGCAATGAGAAGGGTCACTTTGCTTCAGATTGTCCTAAGAACAAAAGGGATAATAACAACAACTCTAGTAAGAAGAAGAAGGGCAGCAAAAGAAGGTTTCATGCTCATGCTGCCGAAGATGATGAACCCCCAAAGAAGAAGGCTAAGGCAGAAAGTAGTAGTGATGATGACTCATCAAGTGAAGAAGAGTATGTTCTGATCTCTGCACTCACTGGTACCATCTCCCATGGTTGTAATGATTGGTTGATTGATAGTGGGGCCTCCAAACACATGACTGGGTTCAAGGAATCCTTTGTGAACCTTTCTGAACATGAATCACCCCATAAGGTGAAACTTGGGGATGATTATCAATATCCAATCAAAGGAAGTGGTGAAGCCTCCTACAACCTAGATTCTGGAAAATCATTGAAGATGAAAGAAGTACTGTATGTACCTGGACTCAAGAAGAACTTACTCTCCATATCTGCATTGGATGCAAAAGGCATGAGGGTTGCATTTGTGGATGGCCAAGTCCTAATGTGGCCAAAGGGAAAGAACATAGATGATGCAGTAGTGATTGGAGAGCAAGAGGGAGGCTTGTATAAATTGAAGGGACAACCTGAACATGCCATGGTACATGAATCCATGGAGCCAAGTGAACTTTGGCATAGAAGACTTGCTCATATGCACTATAGGGCACTTCAATTGCAAGCAAGGCAGTAGAGGGTCTTCCTGAAATCAAGACCAAGCATGAAGGTGTCTGCAAAGGATGTGCAAAAGGAAAGAACACTAAGAAGGATTTCCCAAGCAGTGAAAGCAAGGCAAAAGACATTCTGGAAATCATCCACTCAGATGTATGTGGCCCCATGTCATCCAGTTCCCTAAGTGGGTATGTTTACTATGTATCATTTATTGATGACTTCTCCAGAAAGACTTGGGTATACTTCTTGAAAGGCAAAGATGAGGTGCTTGACAAATTCAAGGAATTTAAAAACTTGATGGAGAATCAAACTGACAAGAAGATCAAAACTTTCAGATCCGACAATGGTGGAGAATTCACCTCAAATGACTTCAAGAAGCTTTGCAGTGATTCAAGGATTAAGAGGGAGTTGACTGCTCCTTATAATCCTCAACAGAATGGAGTTGCAAAAAGGAAGAACAGAACCATCATGGAAGCAGCAAGGGCAATGTTGCATGACCAGGATCTTCCTATGCATCTATGGGAAGAAGCAGCTAGAACAGCTGTATATGTGCAGAACAGAACACCCCACACGATATTGGACAACAAGACACCAGAAGAGGTATTTTCTGGTAAGAAACCTAAAGTCAGCCATCTCAGAATATTCGGTTGTCCAGTATATACTCATGTTCCAAAAGAGAAGAGGACTAAACTAGATCCTTCAGGAAAGAAGGGCATCTTTGTGGGATATAGTGAAAGCTCGAAGGCTTACAGAATATACTTTCCAGGGTTCAAGAAAATTGATGTCAGTAGGGATGTAACATTTGATGAAAACTCAGCATTCATCAAATCAAGGAAGGCACCTACTGAAGTTTATGAAGAACCTAAGGAAACAAGATTTCAGGACACTACCATGACTGAAGCAGTTCCAGAAGTTGTTCGTGAGTTTGAAGATCCACAAGAACCTGTAGATCCACCCCGTGAGGATAACTCTCACAAGAGGAAACCTATATGGGCTAGAGAGCTCATTCATGATGCAGAAAGATTTGGCATTCCAGAAGAAGAACACAGAGCAAAGAAGAGAACCAGATCATACACCAGTTATGTTGCTTTACTCTGTGACATCATGAACAAAGAGCCTTCCAGTTATGAAGAGGCAGCGGAAAAGAAAGAATGGAAGGATGCTATGATCGAGGAATACCAATCAATAATGAAGAATAATGTTTGGGATGTTGTCCCAAGACCTAAAGAGAAGTCTATTGTGACTTCAAAATGGATCTACAAAATCAAGCATGCTGCAGATGGCAGCGTGGAGAAGTACAAAGCAAGATTCGTAGCTCGAGGATTCTCTCAGAAAGAGGGAATAGATTATGAAGAAACCTTTGCACCTGTAGCCAGATATACTTCCATCAGAACAGTACTTGCCCTGGCTGCAGCAATGAAATGGAAGATACACCAGATGGATGTCAAGACTGCTTTCCTGAACGGTGTAGTAGAAGAGGAAGTATATGTGGAACAACCACTCGGTTTTGAAATACATAACAGGGAATCATATGTATGCAGATTGAAGAAAGCCTTGTATGGCTTGAAGCAAGCTCCCAGAACTTGGTATGGTAGGATGGACAGTTTCCTATCTAGTTTGGGCTTTACCAAGAGTAAAGCGGATTCCAACCTTTACTACAAGGTTGAGGAAGGGAATTCTGTGATTCTACTACTGTATGTGGATGACCTATTTGTGACAGGAGATGACAGACTGATTGCGGATACCAATAGGAAGCTTGCAGCTGAATTCGATATGAAATACTTGGGAATGATGCACTATTTCCTAGGTATGGAGGTGTGGCAGAATGCAGGTGGGATCTTCCTTGGTCAAGGGAAGTACACAGTAGATATCCTGAAGAGATTCGGGATGATGGATTGCAAGGCCATGGCCACACCGATGGCATCGAATCTGAAGCTTCTATGTGATGCTTCATCTGAGCCAGTTGATGTCTCTATGTATCGTCAGATGATTGGGTCCTTGATGTACCAGACGAACACGAGACCAGACATTTGCTTTGCTGTGAACACATTGAGCCAGTTCCTGACAGATCCAAGAAGTGTTCACCTGGTTGCTGTAAAGCATGTTCTGAGGTACCTAAAGGGTACAGTGGATTATGGGCTCAGGTATGAGGCGAATCAAAAGTTTAACCTCCAGGGTTATGTTGATTCAGATTGGGCTGGTAGTGCTGCAGACAGGAAGAGCACATCTGGGTGTTGCTTCAGTATGGGATCAGGTGTGATCTCTTGGTTTAGCAGGAAGCAGTCCTGCGTAGCACTGAGTACAGCTGAGGAAGAGTATGTTGCAGCCTGTTCAGCTAGTTGTGAGGTAGTATGGCTACGGAAGCTACTGTCTGAGTTATTTGATCTCCCGTTGGAAGCTACTGGTATCTTCTGTGATAACCAGAGTTGTGTGAAGCTGTCCGAGAACCCAGTGTTTCATGACAGGTCGAAACACATAGAGATCAAATATCACTATATCAGGGATATGGTGCAGAGAGGAGCTGTGAAGCTCCTGTATGTTGCGACGGACGAGCAGATTGCAGATGTGCTGACGAAGCCACTAGCCAAGGTGAAGTTCGAGTACTTCAGAGAGAGGCTTGGCGTGCTTCAGATCGAGGATACTTTGAGGAAGAAGTGATGAACACATTTGCTGAAGCCATTCCAAGCATGTTGGAAGGAGGATCCTTCACATGGCTGTGGATGTAAGCGCTGGATGATGAGCATCAGGATGATGTTCTGGTTTTTGCTTGGATATGATCAGTTGGATCATTTTATGTATGTATGTACGCATCATGTGGATGCTGGATATGATCAGTTGGATCATTTTATGTATGTACGCATCATGTGGATGCTGGATATGATCAGTTGGATCATTTTATGTATGTATGTACGCATCATGTGGATGCTGGATATGATCAGTTGGATCATTTTATGTATGTATGTATGCATCATGTTGGATGCTTGGACCATGTATCTATATATGTATCAGGTGGATACATTGTATGATCAGGTGGATCATGTATGGTGATATGTATCATGTAATTGTATTTGTATCAGGTGGATACATTGATGATCAGGAGGATCATGTATGATGATATGTATCAGGTAGATACTTGGTATGCATCAGGTAGATGCATTGATGATCAGGAGGATCATGTATGATGATATGTATCAGGTAGATACTTGGTATGCATCAGGTAGATGCATTGATGATCAGGAGGATCATGTATGATGATATGTATCATGTATTTGTATCAGGTGGATACATTGATGATCAGGAGGATCATGTATGATACTTGGTATGCATAAGGTAGATGCATTGATGATCAGGAGGATCATGTATGATGATATGTATCATGTATTTGTATCAGGTGGATACATTGATGATCAGGAGGATCATGTATGATACTTGGTATGCATCAGGTAGATGCATTGATGATCAGGTGGATCATGCAGCAAGATGTTGCAGTGATGATCAGGATAATCATAGATGACGAGCTTCAGGATGTTGCTCCAGATGACATGCAGCAGGATGTTGCAGTGATGATCAGGATGATCATAGATGACGAGCTTCAGGATGTTGGTCCAGATGACATGCAGCAGGACGTTGCAGTGATGATGATCAGGATGATCATGGATACATCAGGATGATGTATGGTGAGTATCAGGTTGATACTCTATGGCCGTGGATCAGGTTGTGCAGATGAGCATGTAATTCGTTGCCCTGGAAGATTTGCAGATGGTCTTTCGAGGTTTTGCCTATGGCATGTAATTCGGTGCCCTGGGACATCTGGCAAATGCTCTTTCGAGGTTTTGCTATGGGAGGACATGTAATTCATTGCCCTGGGAGATCTGCAGATAGTCTTTCGAGGTTTTGCCTATGGCATATAATAGCGCCCTGGGATATCTGGCAGATGCTCTTGCGAGGTTTTGTCCTATGGCATGTAATTCATTTCCCTGGGAGATCCGATAGGTTGGGCTGTGTGCCCGTAATCAGTCCTGGGATGCTCTTGCGAGGTTTTGCCATGACCACATGTAATTCGTTGCCCTGGGAGATCCTATAGGTAGAGCTATGTGCTCGTAACAGCCTGGGATGCTCTTGCGAGGTTTTGTGGTGAGGTCACATGTATTTCGTTTCCCTGGGAGATCCTATAGGTAGAGCTTTGTGCTCGTAACAGCCTGGGATGCTCTTTCGAGGTTTTGTGACGCACGTAAAAGTCCTGAGGATTCCACAGTATGGCCAGTGATGACGAAGACCTGCAGGTGGTGGGCCTACATCCAGTATGAAAAAGGACTGGCTCTGTAGAACTTCCTATGACGAGTAGAGACAGAGATTGGTTGAGATAGTAGCAGCAGTGATGATGATGATGACGATGCATCGATGACGATGATCCAGAGAAGAAGACTTGTCTAGCAGATCTGTGTCGAGAAATACCTTCCTAGTTAAGAGGGAGTGTTGATGTATATGTAACTTCGGAATGTATTTCATCTGTATATTATATTTATATTTATTGTACCCTTATAAGAGATGTGTTATTCCTCTATAAGGAAGTGTCGTCATGTGGATTGACAAGTGTCGCAAGTGTGTGTACTTGCCAATGGGTTATTAGACCACCTTATGGGGTTGGCCCTGATTAATATATAATATATTGTGGGTGTATCAAAGTAGACAAGTCGGCCCCAGTAGGTCACTGGGCAAAAAGGTGAGTATAAATAGAGATAGGAGATCTCTATTTTACTCACTCGGAAAAGTAACTATCTCTCTCTGAAAAGTGGCGCACTAGTGAGGAGGAGGAGGATCATCTGCTAGGAGACTATCTCACTGTTATTTTGTTGTATTTTGGTTGAGCCATTGCTCTCTCTATCTCTGAGGAAGTTGTGGGGTTTTTCACCTTAGGGTTTTCCCCACGGAAACTCTGTGTCTCTTGTCTCTATGCTTTTGATTCTTGTGATGCTTGTGATGCTTGTCATATTATGATTGTCATGCATTGATATACTGTAGATGTTATTCTCTCAGCAAAGATCCTATAGTATTGTGATTTAATACTAAAAATTTAACAACCAGCAGCTCTGATACCAACATGTAATGTCCCCTCCTACCATACCAGCATGATAGAGAGGACGTGGTACTCAAACCGGGCAATTAGCCCCATATTCATTAGTTAAATTTATTGATACAAAGACATGTATATGTGCATGCTATAGAACACGACGGTAATTAAATAAATCCTATTGATATCTAACATATATTCAAAATTCTATGACAGTCATCAAATAAAGACCCTTGCAGAATTATAACAGATCATATGGAAATGCATAATCATTTGAATACACAGCGGAAGTAATTCATTAGCACATCCATAATACATTCGAGCTGTTCATCAAAGGAAATATTGCAAAGTTAAAAACACAAGAGAATACTTATCTTGACAAAATAGTCCCAAGCGACTGGCTATGCAATTGCAACGTTCCACCCATCCATAGGCCAGTTGTGCTTATCAACCTCTTGATACAAC